>OX388347.1:0-322500 GCA_947579665.1 Sympetrum striolatum | reverse complement strand
ATTCCTTCGACTTCAATCAGGGCCATTAACCGCTCCTCCTCCCCCGTCCATCTCCTTTTTATCCGCTCCACATTAACCCGTTCGTTGGCTTCTACGGGGTGTTTGATCCGCACATGGACTCCAAGGCCTCGGGAGGACAGGAACACTCTCTCACAAAGGCCACACACGAACTGGGCAGGCTCAGGATCTGGCACATCGGGTATAGGCGGCAGGGCTGGTAACATCGGGGACTGGCTGGCACCCTCTTCTTCTTCATTGCAGGGGGGGCCCAGTGGGGCGCCCCCCTCATCCGAGGCTTTTTCCAAATTGGTAGCTGCAATGAAAATCGGGCTAGGGGGCAGCAAACCCCCTAGCCCGTAAAAAGCCAGAGCCCCGTTGGTCCCCCCCAAGGGATTCGTTGCCTCCTCCCCTGGGGGCTCAAGCCCTCTTACCACGTCAAGGTGGGGTTGGCACATCCCCCGAGCTCGATTCCCAAGGGGAGAAATCCCTGCACAAGGCATCGAACCCCCCCCAAGGGTCGTTGCCCAAGAGTTTAAGAGAGGTTCCTCGATGCCTCGTCAACCAATCACGGCCAGTCGTGAACGGACCAACGAGATTCCCACTGTCCCTATTTTATTTTCTAGCCAAACATCCAAGGTACGTCGCAGTGATACTCGAGTAGTCGTTAATTGTGTTTAACGAAGACTCACATTCGATTCGAAGATGCGCACGAGCATATTTAAGTATCTTCTATACTTTACGAGCCATACTTTCGGGAAATCGCCGTCGCACCATGTTACAATGGGATTTTATAATCAAAAAATCAAGTTCAAACCGACTCGTACGTTTATCTGGTGCGGAAAAACGAAAATCAATTGTCAGGATATTCGAGATTAAATTCAAACACGTTTTAAAGTCAAACATTATGCAATTGCATGTTGTTTTAAAAAAAAAAAATTTTTGCCCAACTTTGCATTTTTCGCGAACGGCCATCGGCGGCTCCCCTCTGCTCATCTCCCGCAAGACTTTGGCTCACACCCTCGAAATCGATTTTCTGTCCTGGGACGAACATAACTTTATGTCGCTAGTTTCCTCTTCGGAAATGGTTACTCCGCTACGTAGTGAACACCGAGGAGCCTCGTTTACATACTTGAAAAAAAATTTTCTGCCCACCGTACATTTTCTCGGTACCGGCGATCGGCGGCGCACCTCACGCCAAGCTGTGGCAGTCGCCTCGGTGAAAATTTCGGCCACTTTAAACAATCGAAGTTAGTGCCGCCTATTGCCTCCCGGAGACCGGGGGCGGTCGGACCGGCTTTGGGCAGGGATTCTCCCGGGGAGGAGTCGGTCGGCGGGTGGGTGGCAACTCCTACGTCCGATTTGGTCTTCCCGAGTGTGGAGTTCGACTCCATGTTTAAGGCCAGGCGCACATGCCGTCAAGTGGACATCTCATCGATCGCGCTCTCTCCCCTGCAACTCCGCCGAGCGTATTTATGGCTGTTCGACTAAAGTATGAGCGTGGTGCTTCGGCAGCATGCTCGCGGGGACTAAGTCCCCTTTCAGCCGGTCGTGTGTCAAGCCCATTAAGGTGGCGTGGCACTTATGCGACGAAACGAATTCAGATTCAGAGGTTGTGTGTTCGGAGGAACGCAGTGAACGAAACCGCATCACAAGACCTAAGGTCGCGGGTGAATCGATTGATCCCCGACCGGTTCGGTTCTTTGGCGATGTGCGAACGAAGAGTGAGTGAGAGTGAGAGAAAAATGTTCCGGTCGTCTCCCGAAAGGGCGTTCGCGCCCGGGAGCGAGATCGAACGTGTGCGGAGGCGGCGGTGTTCGACGGCGGATATTTCAACCGCCATCGTCGCCGTCGTCGACGCTCTCTGCGTGGCCCGTGTAGCACGCTCCCTGGTTGATCCTGCCAGTAGTCATATGCTTGTCTCAAAGATTAAGCCATGCATGTCTCAGTACAAGCCGCATTAAGGCGAAACCGCGAATGGCTCATTAAATCAGTTATGGTTCCTTAGATCTTACACTTTTTACATGGATAACTGTGGTAATTCTAGAGCTAATACATGAAACTTGTACCCCGACTTTACGGAAGGGGTGCTTTTATTAGAACAAAACCAATCGCAAAAAAGGGGAACATGATTGAAATATCGGTGAATTATTTCGTTCTTTAGCTGTTTTTGATCATACCTTAATAAAATGAAGAAAATTAGGTTTGTCTGTGCGTCTGATCGTCCGAGCGATTGTTCCTTCATGCCTAAGTTTGTCCGTGCGACTGTTCGTCTGTGCGTCTGTTCGTCCGTTCGTCTGTACGTCCGTGCGTCTGTTTGTCCGTGCATCTATTCGTCCGTGCGTCTGTTTATCCGTGCGTCTGTACGTCCGTGCGTCTGTTCATCCAAGCGTCTGTTCGGCCGTGCGTCGGTTCGTCCGTCTGTCTGTTCGTCCTTGCGTCTGTTCGTCCATGCGTCTGTTCGTCCATGCGTCTGTTCGTCCGCTCGGCTGTTCGTCCTTGCGACTGTTTGTCCGTGCGTCTTTTCGTCCGTGCGTCTGCTTGCCCGTGCGTCTGTACGTCCGTGCGTCTGTTTGTCCGTGCATCTATTCGTCCGTGCGTCTGTTTATCCGAGCCTCTGTACGTCCGTGCGTCTGTTCATCCGTGCGTCAGTTAATCCATGCGTCTGTTTGTCCGTGCATCAGTTCTTCAATGCGTCTATTCTTCCGTTCGTCTGTACGTCCGTGCGTCTGTTTGTCCGTGCATCTGTTCGTACGTGCGTCTGTTCGACCGTGCGTCCGTTCTTCCGTGTGTCTGTTCGTTGGTGTGTCTGTTTGTCCGTGCGTCCGTTCGTCCGTGCGTCTGTTCATCCGTGCGTCTGTTCGTCCATGTGTCTGTTTGTCCGTGCGTCCGTTCGTCAGTGCGTCTTTACGTCCGTACGTCTGTTCTTCCGTGCGTCTGTTCGTCCGTGCGTCTGTACGTCCGTGCGTCTGTTCGTCCGTGCGTCGGTTCGTACGTCTGTCTGTTCGTCCGTGCGTCTGTTTATCGATGCGTCTGTACGTCCGTGCGTCTGTTTGTCCGTGCGTCTGTTCTTCCGTGCGTCTGTTTGTCCGTGCGTCTGTTCGTCCGTGCGTCTGTTCATCCGTGCGTCTGTTCGTCCGTGCGTCGGTTCGTCCGTCTGTCTGTTCGTCCTTGCGTCTGTTCGTCCATGCGTCTGTTCGTCCGCTCGGCTGTTTGTCCGTTCATCTGTTCTGTCGTTCGTCAGCTCGTCCGTGCGTCTGTTCATCCGTGCGTCTGTTGGACCGTACATCTGTTTGTCTGAACAAGAATCCGCTATCGAACCTTTTTTCGATCATAACTTGAAGAATTTATGAACCTAAGGGCGAAAGAGTGGATAAAAATTTAAATGTTGGTGAAATTATCCATTTTTGAAACTTTTTTCAATCTTACGTCGCTAAAATGACAAAAAATAGGATGAAATAGAGAAACAAGATTGAAATATCGGTGGATTTAACCGTTTAATACATTTTTTAGATCATACCTCGATAAATTTACGAAAATTAGGTTCGTCCGTGTGTCTGATTGTCCAAGCGATTGTTCCTCAGTGAATCAGTTCCTCCGTGCGTCTGTTCGTCCGTTAGTCTTTTTATCCGTGCGTCTGATCGTCTGTGCGTCTGTTCGTCCGTACATCTGCTTGTCCGAACAGAACCGTTTTCGAAATTTTTCACGATCATACCTTTAGAAAATAATGAAAATAAGGGCAAAATATTGGATAAAATAAAAATTTGGTGAAATTGTCCGTTTTCGAAATTTTTTCGATCAAACCTCACTAATATGACGAAAATAAGGGCAAAAAAGGGGAACATGATTAAAATATCGGTGAATTATTTCGTTTTATAGTTTTTTTCGATCATACCTTAAAAAATGACGAAGATTAGGTTCTTCCGTGCGCCTGATCGTCCAAGCGATGGTTCCTTCATGCCTTAGTACGTCCGTGCGACTGTTCGTCTGTGCGTCTGTTCGTCAATGCGTCTGTTCGTCCATGTGTCTGCTTGTCCGTGCGTCAGTTCTTGCGTGCGTCTGTTCGTCCGTGTGTCTGTTCGTCCGTGCGTCTGTTTGTGCGTGCGTCTGTTCGTCCGTGCGTCTGTTCATCCGTGCGTCTGTTCGTCCGTGCGTCTGTATGTCCGTGTGTCTGCTTTTCCGTACGTCTGTTCTTCCGTGCGTCCGTTCGTCCGTGCGTCTGTTCGTCCGTACGTCCGTTCTTCCGTGTATCTGTTCGTCCTTGCGTCTGTTCGTCCTTGCGTCTGTTCATCCGTGCGTCTGTTCGTCCGTGCGTTTGTTTATCCGTGCGTCTGTTCGTCCGTGCATCTGTTAATCCGTGCGTCTGTTCGTCCTTGCGTCTGTTCGTCCATGCGTCTGTTCGTCCGCATGTCTGATCGTCTGTGCATCTGTTTGACCGTACATCTGTTTGTATGAACGGATCCGTTTCGGTTATTTCTTCGATCATTCCTTGAAATAATAACGTACATGAGAAAATATAATGCATAAAAATTGAAATTTATGTGAAATTATCCATTTTCGAAATTTTTTCGATAATACCTATCTAAAATGACGAAAAATAAGGGGTAAATAAGAGAACAAGATTGAAATATCGGTGAATTCATTCGTTTTTTACCTTTTTTAGATCATACCTCGTTAAATTGCGAAAATAAAATTCGTCAATGCATCAATTCGACCGTGCGTCTGTTCGTCCGTGCGTCTGCTCGTCTGTGCGTCTCTTCGTCCAAGTGTCTCTTTGTCCGTGCGTCTGTTCGTCCGTGCGTCTGTTCATCCGTGCGTCTGTTCGTCCTTGCGTCTGTTTGTCCGTGCGTCTGTTCGTCCACGCGTGCCTTTGTCCGTGCGTCTGTTCTTCCGTGCGTCTGTTTGTCCGTGCGTCAGTACGTCCGTGCGTCTGTTTGTCCGTGCGTCTGTTCGTCCGTGCGTCTGTACGTCCGTGCGTCTGTTCGTCCGTGCGTCTGTTTATCCGTGCGTCTTTTCGTCGGTGCGTCTGTTCATCCGTGCGTCTGTTCGTCCATGCGTCTGTTTGTCCGTGCGTCTGTTCTTCCGTGCGTCTGATCGTCCGTGCGTCTGTTCGTCCGTGCGTCTCTACGTCCGTGCGTCTGTTTGTCCGTGCGTCTATTCGTCCGTGCGTCTGTTTGTCCGTGCGTCTGTTCGTCCGTGCGTCTGTTACTCCGTGCGTCTGTTTGTCCGTGCGTCTGTTCTTCCGTGCGTCTGTTCGTCCTTGCGTCTGTTCGTCCGTGCGTCTGTTTGTCCGTGCGTCTGTTCGTCCATTGCGTCTGTTCATCCGTGCGTCTGTTCGTCCATAGGTCTGTTTGTCCGTGCGTCTGTTCTTCCGTGCGTCTATTCATCCGTGCGTCTGGTCGTCCTTGCGACTGTTTGTCCGTGCGACTGTTTGTCCGTGCGTCTTTACGACCGTGCGTCTGTTCATCCATGCGTCTTTTCGTCCGTTAGTCTGATTCTCCGTTCGTCATTTCATCCGTGCGTCTCTTCGTCCATTTGTCTGATTCTCCGTGCGTCTGTACGTCCGTGCGTCTGTTTGTCCGTGCATCTATTCGTCCGTGCGTCTGTTTATCCGTGCGTCTGTTCGTCCGTGCGTCTGTTCATCCGTGCGTTTGTTCGTCCATGCGTCTGTTTGTCCATGCATCTGTTCTTCCGTGTGTCTGTTCGTCCGTGCGTCTGTACGTCTGTGTGTCTTTTTATCCGTGTATCCGTTCGTCCGTGCGACTGTTCTTCCGTGCGACTGTTCGTCCATGTGTCTGTTTGTCCGTGCGTCTGTAATTCCGTGCGTCTGTTCGTCCGTGCGTCTGTACGTCCGTGCGTCTGTTCGTCCGTGCGTCTGTTAGTACGAGCGTCTGTTTATCCGTTCGTATTTTCGTACCTTAATAAAACGAACAAAATTAGGTTCGTCCGTGCGTCTGATCGTCCGAGCGATTGTTCCTTCATGCCTCAGTTCGTCCGTGCATCTGTTCGTCCGTGCGCCTGTTCGTCCCAGCGTCTGCTCATCCGTGCGTCTGATCGACCGTACATCTGTTTGTCTGAACAAAATCCGCTTTCGAACCTTTTTTCGATCATAACTTGAAGTATTAACGAACATTAGGGCGAAATAGTGGATAAAAATTGAAATTTCGGTGACATTTTCCATTTTCGAAACTTTTTTCGATAATACCTATCTAAAATGACGAAAATTAAGGGGTATATGCCTTGTGTCCTAGCATCTGTATATCCTTGCGTCTTTAAGACCGTACGTCCATTCCTCCGTGCATCTGTTCGTCCGTGCGTCTGTTCGTCCATTTATCAGCTTGTCCGAACAGAACCGTTTCCGAAATATTTCTCGAACACACCTTTAGGAAATAATGAAAATAAGGGCAAAATATTGGATGAAATAGATATTTGGTGAAATTGTCCGTTTTCGAAACATTTTTCGATCAAACCTCACTAAAATGACGAAAATAAGGGTTAAAAAGGGGAACATAATTGAAATATCGGTGAATTATTTCGTTTTTTAGTTTTTTCGATCATACCTTAAAAAAATGACGAAGATTAGGTTCTTCCGTGCATCTGATCGTCCAAGCGATTGTTCCTTCATGCCTTAGTTCGTCCGTGCGACTGTTTGTCTGTGCGTCTGTTCGTCAATGCGTCTGTTCGTCCATGTGTCTGTTTGTCCGTGCGTCAGTTCTTCCGTGCGTCTGTGCGTCCGTGCGTCAATTCGTCCGTGCGTCTGTTTGTGCGTGCGTCTGTTCGTCCGTGCGTCTGTATGTCCATGTGTCTGTTTGTCCGTGCGTCTGTTCATCCGTACGTCTGTTCGTCCGTGCGTCTGTTCATTCGTTCGTCTGTTCGACCGTAAATCTGTTTGTCTGAACAAGAATCCGTATTCGAACCTTTTTTCGATAATACCTCGCAAAAATGACGAAAAATAAGGGTAAAATAGAGAAACAAGATTGAGGTATCGGAGCATTTATTCGTTTTTAAATTTTTTTGATCATACCTCGATAAAATGACGAAAATTAGGTTCGTTCATCAGTTCCTCCCTGCGGTTGCTCGTCCGTGCGTCCGTTCCTCCGTGAGTCTTTTTATCCGTTCGTCTGTTCTTCCGTGCGTCTGTTCGTCCGTGCGTCTGTTTGTCCGTGCGTCTGTTCGTCAATGCGTCTGTTCGTCCATGCGTCTGTTCGTCCGTGCGTCTGTTCATCCGTGCGTCTGTTCGTCCGTGCGTCTGTTCGCCCGTCTGTCTGTTCGTCCTTGCGTCTGTTCGTCCATGCGTCTGTTCGTCCGCTCGGCTGTTCGCACGTTCATCTGTTCCTCCGTTCGAATGCTCGTCCGTGCGTCTGTTCATCCGTGCGTCTGTTCGACCGTACATCTGTTTGTCTTTACATGAATCCGTTTTCGAACCTTTTTTCGATCATAACTTGAAGAATTTACGAACAGAAATGAGAAAGAGTGGATAAAAATTGAAATGTCGGTGAAATTATCCATTTTTGAAACATTATTCGATCTTACCTCGCTAAAATGACAAAAAATAAGGGTGAAATAGAGAAACAAGATTGAAATATCGGTGCATTTAACCGTTTTTTACATTTTTTAGATCATACCTCGATAAATTGACGAAAAATAGGTTCGTCCGTGTGTCTGATTGTCCAAGCAATTGTTCCTCATGGAATCAGTTCCTCCGTGCGTCTGTTCGTCCGTTAGTCTTTTTATCCGTGCGTCTGATCGTCTGTGCGTCTGTTCGTCCGTACATCTGCTTGTCTGAACAGAACCGTTTTCGAAATTGTTCTCGATCATACCTTTAGAAAATAATGAAAATAAGGGCAATATATTGGATAAAATAGAAATTTGGTGAAATTGTCCGTTTTCGAAACTTCTTTAGATCATACCTCACTAAAATGACGAAAATAAGGGCAAAAAAGGGGAACATGATTGAAATATCGGTAAATTATTTCGTTTTCTGGCTTTTTTCGATCATTCCTTAAAAAAATGATGAAGATTAGGTTCGTCCGTGCGTCTGATCGTCCGAGCGATTGTTCCTTCATGGCTTAGTTCGTCCGTGCGTCTGTCGTCCGTACGTCTGTTCATCCGTTCATTTGTTCGTCCGTGCGTCTTTTCGTCCATGCGTCTGTTTGTCTGTGCGTCTGTTTTTCCGTGCGTCTGTTCATCCATGCGTCTGTTCGTCCAAGTGTCTGTTTGTCCGTGCGTCTTTTCATCCGTGCGTCTGTTCGTCTGTGCGTTTGCTTGCCCGTGCGTCTGTTCGTCCGTGCGTCTGTTCATCCGTGCGTCTGTTCGACCGTGCTTCCGTTCGTCCGTGTGTCTGTTCGTCTATGTGTCTGTTTGTCCGTACGTCCGTTCGTCCTTGCGTCTGTTCATCCATACGTCTGTTCGTCCATGTGACTGTTTGTCCGTGCGTCTGTTCGACCATGCGTCCGTTCTTCCGTGCGTCTTTTCGTCCGTGCGTATGTTCGTCCGTGCGTCTGTTTGTCCGTGCGTCTGCTCGACCATGCGTCCGTTCTTCCGTGCGTCTGTTTATCCGTGCGTCTATTCGTCGGTGCGTCCATTCATCCGTATGTCTGTTCTTACGTGCGTCTGATTGTCTGTGCGAATGTTTTCCGTAGGGTGAGAAAGAAGATTAAATTATCGGTGCATTTAACAGTTTTTTTCATTTTTTAGATCATACCTCGTTCGTCCGTACATCTCTTTGTCTGAACAGATCCGTTTTCGATCCTTTCTTCGATCATTCCTTGACAGAATAACGTACATGAGGGAATATAATGGATAAAAATTGAAATTTATGTGAAATTATCCATTTTCGAAACTTTTTTCGATAATACCTATCTAAAATGACGAAAAATAAGGGGTAAATAGAGGAACAAGATTGAAATATCGGTGAATTAATTCGTTTTTTACCTTTTTTTAGATCATACCTCGTTAAATTGCGAAAATAAAGTTCGTCAATGCATCTGTTCGTCCGTGCGTCTGTTCGTCGGTGCGTCTGTTCGTCTGTGCGTCTGTTCGTCCAAGCGTCCCTTTGTCCGTGCGTCTGTTCGTCAGTGCGTCTGTTCATCCGTGCGTCTGTTCGTCCTTGCTTCTGTTTCTGTGCGTCTGTTCTTTCGTGCGTCTGTTCGTCCGTGCGTCTGTACGTCCGTAGGTCTATTCGTCCGTGCGTCTGTTTATCCATGCGTCTGTTCGTCCGTGCGTCTGTTCGTACAAATTGAAATTTATGTGAAATTATCCATTTTCGAAGCTATTTTCGATCATACCTCTCTAAAATGAAGAAAAATAAAGGGGAAATAGAGGAACAAGATAGAAATATCGGTGAATTCATTTGTTTTTTAAATTTTTTAGATCATACCTCGATTAAATGATGAAAATAAGGTTTGTCAATGCGTCTCTTCGTCCTCGCATCTGTTCGACCATGCGCCCGTTCTTCCGTGCGTCTTTTTGTCCGTTCGTCTGTTTGTCCGTGCGTCTGTTTGACCAACCGTCCGTTCTTCCGTGCGTCTGTTCGACCGTGCGAATGTTTGTCCATGCGTCTGTTTGTCCGTGCGTCCGTTCGTAGGTGAGTCCGTTCATCCGTGCGTCTGTTCGTCTGAGCGTCTGTTCATCCGTGCGTCTTTAAGACCGTACGTCCATTCTTCCGTGCGTTTGTTCTTCCGTGTTTCTGTTCGTCCGTGCGTCTGTTCGACCGTGTGTCTGTTCGTCCTTGCATCAGTTCATCCGTGCGTCTGTTCGTCCATGTGTCTGTTTGTCCGTGCGTCTGTTCTTAGGTGCGTCTATTCATCCGTGCGTCTGTTCGTCCTTGCGACTGTTTGTCCGTGCGTCTTTACGACCGTGCGTCTATTGATCCATGCGTCTGTTCGTCCGTGCGTCAGATTCTCCGTGCGTCTGTTCATCCGTCTGTCTGTTCATCCGTGCGTCTGTTCGTCCGTACGTCTGCTTGCCCGTTCGTCTGTTCGTCCGTACGTCTGTTCGTCCTTGCGTCTGTTCGACCGTGCGTCCGATCCTCCGTGTGTCTGTTCGTCTGTGTGTCTATTTGTCCGTGCGTCCGTTCGTCCGGGCGTCTGTTCATCCGTGCGTCTGTTCGTCCACGTGTCTGTTTGTCCGTGCGTCCATTCGTCAATGCGTCTTTACGTCCGTACGTCTGTTCTTCCGTGCGTCTGTTCGTCTGAGCGTCTGTTTATCCGTGCGTCTTTAAGACCGTACGTCCATTCTTCCGTGCGTCTTTTCTTCCGTGTTTCTGTTCGTCCGTGCGTCTGTTCGACCGTGTGTCTGTTCGTCCTTGCGTCTGTTCTTCCATGCGTCTGTTCGACGGCTTGTCTGTTCGTCCGTTTATCTGATCGTCCGTTCGTCTGCTCGTCCGTGCGTCTGTTTATCCGTGCGTCTGTTCGTCGGTGCGTCTGTTTTTCCGTGCGTCTGTTCGTCAGTGCGTCTGTTCATCCCTGCGTCTGTTCGTCCGTGCGTCTGTTTATCCGTGCGTCTGTTCGTCCGTGCGTCTATTCATCCGTGCGTCTGTTCGTCCATGCGTCTGTTTGTCTGTGCGTCTTTTCTTCCGTGCGTCTCTCCGTCCGTGCGTCTGTTTCTCCTTGTCTGTTCGTCCGTGCATCTGTACGTCCGTGCGTCTGCTCGTCCGTGCGTCTGTTTATCCGTGCGTCTGTTCGTCGGTGCGTCTGTTCTCCGTGCGTCTGTTTGTCCGTGTGTCTGTACGTCCGTGCGTCTGTTTGTCCGTGCGTTTTTTCTTCCGTGCGTCTGTTTGTCCGTGCGTCTGTTCGTCCGTGCGTCTGTTCATCCGTGCGTCTGTTCGTCCGTGCGTCGGTTCGTCCGTCTGTCTGTTCGTCCTTGCGTCTGTTCGTCCATGCGTCTGTTCGTCCGCGCTGCTGTTCTTCCGTTCATCTGCTCGTCCGTTCGTCAGCTCGTCCGTGCGTCTGTTCAGCCGTGCGTCTGTTGGACCTCACATCTGTTTGTCTGAACAAGAATCCGCTTTCGAACCTTTTTTCGATCATAACTTGAAGAATTTACGAACAGAAGGGCGAAAGAGTGGATAAAAATTGAAATGTCGGTGAAATTATCCACTTTTGAAACTTTTTTCAATATTACCTCGCTAAAATTACAAAAAATAAGGGTGAAATAGAGAAACAAGATTGAAATATCGGTGGATTTAACCGTATAATACATTTTTTTGATCATACCTCGATAAATTGACGAAAATTAGGTTCGTCCGTGTGTCTGATTGTCCAAGCGATTGTTCCTCAGTGAATCAGTTCCTCCGTGCGTCTGTTCGTCCGTTAGTCTTTTTATCCGTGCGTCTGATCGTCTGTGCGTCTGTTCGTCCGTACATCTGCTTGTCCGAACAGAACCGTTTTCGAAATTTTTCTCGATCAAACCTATAGAAAATAATGAAAATAAGGGCAAAATATTGGATAAAATAGAAATTTGGTGAAATTGTACATTTTCGAAACTATTTTAGATCAAACCTCAATAAATGACGAAAATAAGTGCAAAAAAGGGGAACCTGATTGAAATATCGGTGAATTATTTCGTTTTTTAGCTTTTTTCGATCATACCTTAAAAAATGACGAAGATTAGGTTCTTCCGTGCACCTGATCGTCCGAGCGATTGCTCCTTCATGCCTTTGTTCGTCCGCGCGACTGTTCGTCTGTGCGTCTGTTCGTCAATGCCTCTGTTCGTCCATTTGTCTGTTTGTCCGTGCGTCAGTTCTTCCGTGCGTCTGTTCGTCCGTGCGTCTGTTCGTCCGTGCGTCTGTTTGTGCGTGCGTCTGTTCGTCCGTGCGTCTGTTCATCCGTGCGTCTGTTCGTCCGTGCGTCTGTATGTCCGTGCTTCTGTTCGTCCGTGCGTCTGTTCATCCGTACGTCTGTTCGTCCGTGCGTTTGTTCGTCCGTGCGTCTGTTCGTCCGTGCGTCTGTTTTTCCTTGCGTCTGTTCGTCCGTGCGACTGTTCATCCGTGCGTCTGTTCGTCCGTGCGTCTGTTTATCCGTGCGTCTGTTCGTCCGTGCATCTGTTAATCCGTGCATCTGTTCGTCCTTGCGTCTGTTCGTCCATGCGTCTGTTCGTCCGCTTGTCTGTTCGTCCGTGCATCTGTTCGACCGTACATCTGTTTGTCTGAACAGATCCGTTTCGATTCTTTCTTCGATCATTCCTTGAAAAAATAACGTACATGAGAAAATATAATGGATAAAGATTGAAATTTATGTGAAATTATCATTTTCGAAACTATTTTCGATCATACCTCTCTAAAATGACGAAAAATAAAGGGGAAATAGAGGAAAAAGATAGAAATATCGGTGAATTCATTTGTTTTTTAAATTTTTTAGATCATACCTCGATAAAATGATGAAAATAAGGTTCGTCAATGCATCTCTTCGGCCTCGCGTCTGTTCGTCCGTGCATCTGTTCATCCGTGCGCCTCCTGGTCCCAGCGTCTGTTCATCCGTGCGTCTGTTCGACCATTGGTCCGTTCTTCCGTGCGTCTTTTCGTCCGTGCGTATGTTCGTCCGTGCGTCATTTTGTCCGTGCGTATGTTCGACCATGCGTCCGTTCTTCCGTGCGTCTGTTCGACCGTGCGTATGTTTGTCCGTACGTTTTTGTCCGTGCGTCTGTTCGTCGGTGCGTCCGTTCATCCGTGCGTCTGTTCGTACGTGCGTCTGATTGTCTGTGCGAATGTTCGTCCATAGGGTGAGAAACAAGATTAAAATATCGGTGCATTTAACACTTTTTTTCATTTTTTAGATCATACCTCGTTCGTCCGTACATCTGTTTGTCTGAACAGATCCGTTTTCGATCCTTTCTTCGATCATTCCTTGAAAAAATAACGTACATCAGGGAATATAATGGATAAAAATTAAAAATTATGTGAAATTATCCATTTTCGAAACTTTTTTCGATAATACCTATCTAAAATGACGAAAAGTAAGGGGTAAATAGAGGAACAAGATTGAAATATCGGTGAATTCATTCGTTTTTTACCTTTTTTAGATCATACCTCGTTAAATTGCGAAAATAAAGTTCGTCAATGCATCTGTTCGTCCGTGCGTCTGTTCGTCCGAGCGTCTGTTCGTCTGTGCGTCAGTTCGTCCAAGCGTCTCTTTGTCCGCGCGTCTGTTCGCCAGTGCGTCTGTTCATCTGTGCGTCTGTTCGTCCTTACGTCTGTTTGTCCGTGCTTCTGTTCGTCGGTGCGTCCCTTCATCCGTGCGTCTGTACGTCCGTGCGTCTGATTATCCGTGCATCTATTCGTCCGTGCGTCTGTTTGTCCGTGCGTCTGTTCGTCCATGCGTCTGTTCATCCGTGCGTCTGTTCGTCCTTGCGTCTGTTCGTCCAAGCGTCTGTTCGTTCGCTTGGCTGTTCGTCCGTGCATCTGTTCGTCCGTTCGTCCGCTCGTCTGTGAGTCTGTTAATCCGTGCGTCTGTTCGACCGTTCACCTGTTTGTCTGAACAAGAATCCGCTTTCGAACCTTTTTTCGATCATAACTTGAATTAACGAACATATGGGCGATATAGTGGATAAAAATTTAAATTTCGGTGAAATTATCCATATTTGAAACTTTTCTCGATCATACCACAATAAAATGACGAAAATATTGGTAAAAAAGGGGAATAAGATTGATATATAGGTGAATATATAGGTGAATAATTCCGGTTTTTACCTTTTTTTAATCATACCTAAAAAAAATGACGAAAATTAGGTTCCTCAGTGCGTCTGATCGTCCGAGCGCTTGTTCCTACATGCCTCAGTTCGTCCATGCGACTGTTCAACTGTGCGTCTGTTCGTCAATGCGTCTGTTCGTCCATGCGTCTGTTCATCCGTGCGTCTGTTCGTCCGTGCGTCTGTTTGTCCGTGCGACTGTTCATCGGTGCAACTGTTCATCAGTGCATCTGTTCGTCCGTGCGTCTTTTCGTCCGTGCATCTGTTCGTCCGATCGTCTGTTCATTTGTGCGTCTGTTCGACCGTAAATCTGTTTGTCTGAACAAGAATCCGCATTCGAACCTTTTTTCAATAATACCTCGCTCAAATGACGAAAAATAAGGGTAAAATAGAGAAACAAGATTGAGGTATCGGAGCATTTATTGATTTTTAAATTTTTTTGATCATACCTCGATAAAATGACGAAAATTAGGTTCGTTCATCAGTTCCTCCCTGTGGTTGTTCGTCCGTGCGTCCGTTCCTCCGTGAGTCTTTTTATCCGTTCGTCTGTTTTTCCGTGCGTCTGATCATCCGTGCGTCTGTTCGTCCGTGCGTCTGTTTGTCCGTGCGTCTGTTCGTCAATGCGTCTGTTCGTCCGTGCGTCTGTTCGTCCGTGCGTCTGTTCATACGTGCGTCTTTTCGTCCGTGCGTCTGTTCGTCCGTCTGTCTGTTCGTCCTTGCGTCTGTTCGTCCATGCGTCTGTTCGTCCGCTCGGCTGTTCGCACGTTCATCTGTTCCGCCGTTCGTCTGCTCGTCCGTGCGTCTGTTCATCCGTGCGACTGTTCGACCGTACATCTGTTTGTCTGTACAAGAATCCGCTTTTGAACCTTTTTTCGATCATAACTTGAAGAATTTACGATCAGAAAGGAGAAAGAGTGGATAAAAATTGAAATGTCAGTGAAATTATCCATTTTTGAAACTTTATTCGATCTTACCTCGCAAAAATGACAAAAAATAAGGGTGAAATAAAGAAACCGGATTTTAATATCGGTGCATTTAACCGTTTTTTACATTTTTTAGATCATACCTCGATAAATTGACGAAAAATAGGTTCGTCCGTGCGTCTGATTGTCCAAGCGATTGTTTCTCAGTGAATCAGTTCCTCCGTGCGTCTGTTCGTCCGTTAGTCTTTTTATCCGTTCGTCTGATCGTCTGTGCGTCTGTTCGTCCGTACATCTGCTTGTCCGAACAGAACCGTTTTCGAAATTTTTCTCGATCATACCTTTAGAAACTAATGAAAATAAGGGCAAAATATTGGAAATAATAGAAATTTGGTGAAATTCTCCGTTTTCGAAACTTCTTTAGATCATACCTCACTAAAATGACGAAAATAAGGGCAAAAAAGGGGAACATGATTGAAATATCGGTGAATTATTTCGTTTTTTAGCTTTTTTCGATCATTCCTTAAAAAAATGACGAAGATTAGGTTCGTCCGGGCGTCTGATCGTCCAAGCGATTGTTCCTTCATGGCTTAGTTCGTCCGTGCGTCTGTTCGTCCGCACGTCTGTTCATCCGTTCGTTTGTTCGTCCGTGCGTCTGTTCGTCCATGCGTCTTTTTGTCCGTGCGTCTGTTTTTCCGTGCGACTGTTCATCCATGCGTCTGTTCGTCCTTGCGTCAGATTCTCCGTGCGTATGTTCGTCCGTGCGTCTGTTTGTCCGTGCGTCTGTTCGACCATGCGTCCATTCTTCCGTGCGTCTGTTCGAACGTGCGTATTTTTGTCCGTGCGTCTGTTTGTCCGTGCGTCTATTCGTCGGTGCGTCCGCTCATCCGTATGTCTTTTCTTACGTGCGTCTGATTGTCTGTTTGAATGTTCGTCCGTAGGGTGAGAAAAAAGATTAAAATATCGGTGCATTTAACAGTTTTTTACATTTTTTAGATCATACATCATTCGTCCGTACATCTCTTTGTCTGAACAGATCCGTTTTCGATCCTTTCTTCGATCATTCCTTGAAAAAATAACGTACATGAGGGAATATAATGGATAAAAATTGAAATTTATGTGAAATTATCCATTTTCGAAACTTTTTTCGATAATACCTATCTAAAATGACGAAAAGTAAGGGGTAAATAGAGGAACAAGATTGAAATATCGGTGAATTCATTCGTTTTTTACCTTTTTTAGATCATACCTCGTTAAATTGCGAAAATAAAGTTCGTCAATGCATCTGTTCGTCCGTGCGTCTGTTCGTCCGAGCGTCTGTTCGTCTGTGCGTCAGTTCGTCCAAGCGTCTCTTTGTCCGCGCGTCTGTTCGCCAGTGCGTCTGTTCATCTGTGCGTCTGTTCGTCCTTACGTCTGTTTGTCCGTGCTTCTGTTCGTCGGTGCGTCCCTTCATCCGTGCGTCTGTACGTCCGTGCGTCTGATTATCCGTGCATCTATTCGTCCGTGCGTCTGTTTGTCCGTGCGTCTGTTCGTCCATGCGTCTGTTCATCCGTGCGTCTGTTCGTCCTTGCGTCTGTTCGTCCAAGCGTCTGTTCGTTCGCTTGGCTGTTCGTCCGTGCATCTGTTCGTCCGTTCGTCCGCTCGTCTGTGAGTCTGTTAATCCGTGCGTCTGTTCGACCGTTCACCTGTTTGTCTGAACAAGAATCCGCTTTCGAACCTTTTTTCGATCATAACTTGAATTAACGAACATATGGGCGATATAGTGGATAAAAATTTAAATTTCGGTGAAATTATCCATATTTGAAACTTTTCTCGATCATACCACAATAAAATGACGAAAATATTGGTAAAAAAGGGGAATAAGATTGATATATAGGTGAATATATAGGTGAATAATTCCGGTTTTTACCTTTTTTTAATCATACCTAAAAAAAATGACGAAAATTAGGTTCCTCAGTGCGTCTGATCGTCCGAGCGCTTGTTCCTACATGCCTCAGTTCGTCCATGCGACTGTTCAACTGTGCGTCTGTTCGTCAATGCGTCTGTTCGTCCATGCGTCTGTTCATCCGTGCGTCTGTTCGTCCGTGCGTCTGTTTGTCCGTGCGACTGTTCATCGGTGCAACTGTTCATCAGTGCATCTGTTCGTCCGTGCGTCTTTTCGTCCGTGCATCTGTTCGTCCGATCGTCTGTTCATTTGTGCGTCTGTTCGACCGTAAATCTGTTTGTCTGAACAAGAATCCGCATTCGAACCTTTTTTCAATAATACCTCGCTCAAATGACGAAAAATAAGGGTAAAATAGAGAAACAAGATTGAGGTATCGGAGCATTTATTGATTTTTAAATTTTTTTGATCATACCTCGATAAAATGACGAAAATTAGGTTCGTTCATCAGTTCCTCCCTGTGGTTGTTCGTCCGTGCGTCCGTTCCTCCGTGAGTCTTTTTATCCGTTCGTCTGTTTTTCCGTGCGTCTGATCATCCGTGCGTCTGTTCGTCCGTGCGTCTGTTTGTCCGTGCGTCTGTTCGTCAATGCGTCTGTTCGTCCGTGCGTCTGTTCGTCCGTGCGTCTGTTCATACGTGCGTCTTTTCGTCCGTGCGTCTGTTCGTCCGTCTGTCTGTTCGTCCTTGCGTCTGTTCGTCCATGCGTCTGTTCGTCCGCTCGGCTGTTCGCACGTTCATCTGTTCCGCCGTTCGTCTGCTCGTCCGTGCGTCTGTTCATCCGTGCGACTGTTCGACCGTACATCTGTTTGTCTGTACAAGAATCCGCTTTTGAACCTTTTTTCGATCATAACTTGAAGAATTTACGATCAGAAAGGAGAAAGAGTGGATAAAAATTGAAATGTCAGTGAAATTATCCATTTTTGAAACTTTATTCGATCTTACCTCGCAAAAATGACAAAAAATAAGGGTGAAATAAAGAAACCGGATTTTAATATCGGTGCATTTAACCGTTTTTTACATTTTTTAGATCATACCTCGATAAATTGACGAAAAATAGGTTCGTCCGTGCGTCTGATTGTCCAAGCGATTGTTTCTCAGTGAATCAGTTCCTCCGTGCGTCTGTTCGTCCGTTAGTCTTTTTATCCGTTCGTCTGATCGTCTGTGCGTCTGTTCGTCCGTACATCTGCTTGTCCGAACAGAACCGTTTTCGAAATTTTTCTCGATCATACCTTTAGAAACTAATGAAAATAAGGGCAAAATATTGGAAATAATAGAAATTTGGTGAAATTCTCCGTTTTCGAAACTTCTTTAGATCATACCTCACTAAAATGACGAAAATAAGGGCAAAAAAGGGGAACATGATTGAAATATCGGTGAATTATTTCGTTTTTTAGCTTTTTTCGATCATTCCTTAAAAAAATGACGAAGATTAGGTTCGTCCGGGCGTCTGATCGTCCAAGCGATTGTTCCTTCATGGCTTAGTTCGTCCGTGCGTCTGTTCGTCCGCACGTCTGTTCATCCGTTCGTTTGTTCGTCCGTGCGTCTGTTCGTCCATGCGTCTTTTTGTCCGTGCGTCTGTTTTTCCGTGCGACTGTTCATCCATGCGTCTGTTCGTCCTTGCGTCAGATTCTCCGTGCGTATGTTCGTCCGTGCGTCTGTTTGTCCGTGCGTCTGTTCGACCATGCGTCCATTCTTCCGTGCGTCTGTTCGAACGTGCGTATTTTTGTCCGTGCGTCTGTTTGTCCGTGCGTCTATTCGTCGGTGCGTCCGCTCATCCGTATGTCTTTTCTTACGTGCGTCTGATTGTCTGTTTGAATGTTCGTCCGTAGGGTGAGAAAAAAGATTAAAATATCGGTGCATTTAACAGTTTTTTACATTTTTTAGATCATACATCATTCGTCCGTACATCTCTTTGTCTGAACAGATCCGTTTTCGATCCTTTCTTCGATCATTCCTTGAAAAAATAACGTACATGAGGGAATATAATGGATAAAAATTGAAATTTATGTGAAATTATCCATTTTCGAAACTTTTTTCGATAATACCTATCTAAAACGACGAAAAATAAGGGGTAAATAGAGGAACAAGATTGAAATATCGGTGAATTAATTCGTTTTTTACCTTTTTTTAGATCATACCTCGTTAAATTGCGAAAATAAAGTTCGTCAATGCATCTGTTGGTCCGTGCGTCTGTTCGTCCGTGCGTCTGTTCGTTTGTGCGTCTGTTCGTCCAAGCGTCCCTTTGTCCGTGCGTCTGTTCCTCCGTGCGTCCGTTCATCCGTGCGTCTGCTCGTCCGTGCGCCTGTTCGCTCAGCGTCTGTTCATCCGTGCGTCTGTTCGACCATGCGTCCGTTCTTCCGTGCGTCTTTTCGTCCGTACGTATGTTCGTCTGTTCGTCTGTTTGTCCGTGCGTCTGTTCGACCATCCGTCCGTTCTTCCGTGCGTCTGTTCGACCTTGCGAATGTTTGTCCATGCGTCTGTTTGTCCATGCGTCTGTTCGTAGGTGCGTCCGTTCATCCGTGCGTCTGTTCGTCTGAGCGTCTGTTTATATGTGCGTCTTTAAGACCGTACGTCCATTCTTCCGTGCGTCTGTTCTTCCGTGTTTCTGTTCGTCCGTGCGTCTGTTCGACCGTGTGTCTGTTCGTCCTTGCATCTGTTCATCCGTGCGTCTGTTCGTCCATGTGTCTGTTTGTCCGTGCGTCTGTTCTTATGTGCGTCTATTCATCCGTGCGTCTGTTCGTCTTTGCGACTGTCTGTCCGTGCGTCTTTACGAACGTGCGTCTATTGATCCATGCGTCTGTTCGTCCGTGCGTCTGATTCTCCGTGCGTCTGTTCATCCGTCTGTCTGTTCATCCGTGCGTCTGTTCGTCCGTGCGTCTGCTATCCCGTGCGTCTGTTCGTCCGTGCGTCTGATCGTCCGTGCGTCTGTTCGACCGTGCGTCCGATCCTCCGTGTGTCTGTTCGTCTGTGTGTCTGTTTGTCCGTGCGTCCGTTCGTCCGTGCGTCTGTTCATCCGTGCTTCTATTCGTCCACGTGTCTGTTTGTCCGTGCGTCCGTTCGTCAGTGCGTCTTTACGTCCGTACTTCTGTTCTTCCGTGCGTCTGTTCGTCTGAGCGTCTGTATATCCGTGCGACTTTAAGACCGTACGTCCATTCTTCCGTGCGTCTGTTCTTTCAAGTTTCTGTTCGTCCTTGCGTCTGTTCGACCGTATGTCTGTTCGTCCCTTCGTCTGTTCTTCCATGCGTCTGATCGACGGCTTGTCTGTTCGTCCGTTTATCTGATCGTCCGTTCGTCTGCTCGTCCGTGCGTCTGTTTATCCGTGCGTCTGTTTCTCCGGTGCGTCTGTTTTTCCGTGCGTCTTTTCGTCAGTGCGTCTGTTCATCCGTGCGTCTGTTCGTCCGTGCGTCTGTTTATCCGTGCGTCTGTTCGTCCGTGCGTCTGTTCATCCGTGCGTCTGTTCGTCCATGCGTCTGTTTGTATGTGCGTCTTTTCTTCCGTGCGTCTGTTCGTCCGTGCGTCTATCCGTCCGTGCGTCTGTTTCTCCTTGTCTGTTCGTCCGTGCGTCTGTACGTCCGTGCGTCTGTTCGTCGGTGCGTCTGTTCTTCCGTGCGTCTGTTTGTGCGTGCGTCTGTTCTTCCGTGCGTCTGTTTTTCCGTGCGTCTGTTCGTCCGTGCGTCTGTTGATCCGTGCGTCTGTTCGTCCGTGCGTCGGTTCGTCCGTCTGTCTGTTCGTCCCTTCGTCTGTTCTTCCATGCGTCTGTTCGACGGCTTGTCTGTTCGTCCGTTTATCTGATCGTCCGTTCGTCTGCTCGTCCGTGCGTCTGTTTATCCGTGCGTCTGTTCGTCGGTGCCTCTGTTTTTCCGTGCGTCTTTTCGTCAGTGCGTCTGTTCATCCGTGCGTCTGTTCGTCCGTGCGTCTGTTTATCCGTGCGTCTGTTCGTCCGTGCGTCTGTTCATCCGTGCGTCTGTTCGTCCATGCGTCTGTTTGTCTGTGCGTCTTTTCTTCCGTGCGTCTGTTCGTCCGTGCGTCTATCCGTCCGTGCGTCTGTTTCTCCTTGTCTGTTCGTCCGTGCGTCTGTACGTCCGTGCGTCTGTTCGTCGGTGCGTCTGTTCTTCCGTGCGTCTGTTTGTCCGTGCGTCTGTACGTCCGTGCGTCTGTTTGTCTGTGTGTCTGTTCTTCCGTGCGTCTGTTTGTCCGTGCGTCTGTTCGTCCGTGCATCTGTTAATCCGTGCGTCTGTTCGTCCTTGCGTCTGTTCGTCCATGCGTCTGTTCGTCCGCTTGTCTGTTCGTCCGTGCATCTGTTCGACCGTACATCTGTTTGTCTGAACAGATCCGTTTCGATTCTTTCTTCGATCATTCCTTGAAAAAATAACGTACATGAGGAAATATAATGGATATAAATTGAAATATATGTGAAATTATCCATTTTCGAAACTATTTTCGATTATACCTCTCTAAAATGACGAAAAATAAAGGGGAAATAGAGGAACAAGATAGAAATATCGGTGAATTCATTTGTTTTTTAAATTTCTTAGATCATACCTCGATAAAATGATGAAAATAAGGTTCGTCAATGCATCTCTTCGTCCTCGTGTCTGTTCGTCCGTGCATCTGTTCATCCGTGCGCCTGTTCGTCCCAGAGTCTGTTCATCCGTTCGTCTGTTCGACCATGGGTCCGTTCTTCCTTGCGTCTTTTCGTCCATGCGTATGTTCGTCCGTGCGTCTGTTTGTCCGTGCGTATGTTCGACCATGCGTCCGTTCTTCCGTGCGTCTTTTTGACCGTGCGTATGTTTGTCCGTACGTTTTTGTCCGTGCGTCTGTTCGTACGTGCGTCTGATTGTCTGTGCGAATGTTCGTCCGTAGGGTGAGAAACAAGATTAAAATATCGGTGCATTTAACACTTTTTTTCATTTTTTAGATCATACCTCGTTCGTCCGTACATCTGTTTGTCTGAACAATTCCGTTTTCGATCCTTTCTTCGATCATTCCTTGAAAAAATAACGTACATGAGGGAATATAATGGATAAAAATTAAAAATTATGTGAAATTATCCATTTTCGAAACTTTTTTCGATAAAACCTATCTAAAATGACGAAAAGTAAGGGATAAATAGAGGAACAAGATTGAAATATCGGTGAATTCATTCGTTTTTTACCTTTTTTATATCATACCTCGTTAAATTGCGAAAATAAAGTTCGTCAATGCATCTGTTCGTCCGTGCGTCTGTTCGTCCGAGCGTCTGTTCGTCTGTGCGTCTGTTCGTCCAAGCGTCTCTTTGTCCGTGCGTCTGTTCGTCCGTGCGTCTGTTCATCCGTGCGTCTGTTCGTCCTTGCGTCTGTTTGTCCGTGCGTCTGTTCGTCGGTGCGTCTGTTCATCCGTGCGTCTGTACGTCCGTGCGTCTGATTATCCGTGCATCTATTCGTTCGTGCGTCTTTTTATCCGTGCATCTATTCGTCCGTGCGTCTGTTTGTCCGTGCGTCTGTTCGTCCTTGCGTCTATTCGTCCGTGCGTCTGTTTGTCCGTGCGTCTGTTCGTCCTTGCGTCTGTTCGTCCAAGCGTCTGATCGTCCGCTTGGCTGTTCGTCCGTGCATCTGTTCGTCCGTTCGTCCGCTCGTCTGTGAGTCTGTTCATCCGTTTGTCTGTTCGACCGTACATCTGTTTGTCTGAACAAGAATCCGCTTTCGAACCTTTTTTCGATCATAACTTGAATTAACGAACATATGGGCGATATAGTGGATAAAAATTGTAATTTCGGTGAAATTATCCATATTTGAAACTTTTCTCGATAAAACCTCCATAAAATGACGACAATATTGGTAAAAAAGGGGAATAAGATTGATATATAGGTGAATTATTCCGTTTTTTACCTTTTTTCAATCATACCTTAAAAAATGACGAAAAATAGGTTCCTCAGTGCGTCTGATCGTCCGAGCGTTTGTTCGTCCATGCGTCTGATTGTCCGTGCGTCTGTTTTTCCGTGCATCTGTTCATCCATGCGTCAGTTCGTCCAAGTGTCTGTTTGTCCGTGCGTCTGTTCTTCCGTGCGTCTGTACTTCCGTGTGTCTGGTCGTCCTTGCGACTGTTTGTCCGTGCATCTTTACGTCCGTGCGTCTCTTCATCCATGCGTCTGATTCTCCATGCGTTTGTTTGTCCGTGCGTCCTTTCATCCGTGCGTCTGTTCGTCCGTGCGTCTGTTTGCCCGTGCGTCTGTTCTTCCGTACGTCTTTTCGTCCGTGCCTATGTTCGTCCGAGCGTCTGTTTGTCCGTGCGTCTGTTCGACCATGCGTCCGTTCTTCCGTGCGTCTGTTCGAACGTGCGTATGTTTGTCCGTGCGTCTGTTTATCCGTGCGTCTATTCGTCGGTGCGTCCGTTCATCCGTATTTCTGTTCTTACGTGCGTCTGATTGTCTGTGCGAATGTTCGTCCGTAGGGTGAGAAACAAGATTAAAATATCGGTGCATTTAACAGTTTTTTACATTTTTTAGATCATACCTCGTTCGTCCGTACATCTCTTTGTCTGAACAGATCCGTTTTCGATCCTTTCTTCGATCATTCCTTGAAAAAATAACGTACATGAGGGAATATAATGGATAAAAATTGAAATTTATGTGAAATTATCCATTTTCGAAACTTTTTTCGATAATACCTATCTAAAATGACGAAAAATAAGGGGTAAATAGAGGAACAAGATTGAAATATCGGTGAATTCATTCGTTTTTTACCTTTTTTAGATCATACCTCGTTAAATTGCGAAAATATAGTTCGTCAATGCATCTGTTCGTCCGTGCGACTGGTCGTCCGTGCGTCTGTTCGTCTGTGCGTCTGTTCGTCCAAGCGTCCCTTTGTCCGTGCGTCTGTTCGTCCGTGCGTCTGTTCATCCGTGCGTCTGTTCGTCCTTGCCTCTGTTTGTCCGTGCGTCTGTTCTTTCGTGCGTATGTTCGTCCGTGCGTCTGTACGTCCGTAGGTCTGTTCGTCCGTGCGTCTGTTTATCCGTGCGTCTGTTCGTACAAATTGAAATTTATGTGAAATTATCCATTTTCGAAACTATTTTCGATCATACCTCTCTAAAATGAAGAAAAATAAAGGAGAAATAGAGGAACAAGATAGAAATATCGTTGAATTCATTTGTTTTTTAAATTTTTTAGATCATACCTCGATAAAATGATGAAAATAAGGTTCGTCAATGCGTCTCTTCGTCCTCGCGTCTGTTCGTCCGTGCATCTGTTCGTCCGAGCGCCTGTTCGTCCCAGCGTCTGTTCATCCGTGCGTCTATTCGACCATGCGTCCGTTCTTCCGTGCGACTTTTCGACGGTACGAATGTTCGTCCGTTCGTCTGTTTGTCCGTGCGTCTGTTCGACCATCCGTCCGTTCTTCCGTGCGTCTATTCGACCGTGCGAATGTTTGTCCATGCGTTCTTTTGTCCACGCGTCTGTTCGTAGGTGCGTCCGTTCATCCGTGCGTCTGTTCGTCTGAGCGTCTGTTTATCCGTGCGTTTTTAAGACCGTACGTCCATTCTTCCGTGCGTCTGTTCTTCCTTGTTTCTGTTCGTCCGTGCGTCTGTTCGACCGTGTGTCTGTTCGTCCTTGCATCTGTTCATCCGTGCGTCTGTTCGTCCGTGCGTCTGCTTGCCCGTGCGTCTGTTCGTCCGTGCGTCTGTTCGTCCGTGCGTCTGTTCGTCCGTGCGTCTGTTCGACCGTGCGTCCAATCCTCCGTGTGTCTGTTCGTCTGTGTGTCTGTTTGTCCGTGCGTCTGTTCGTCCACGTGTCTGTTTGTCCGTGCGTCCGTTCGTCAGTGCGTCTTTACGTCCGTACGTCTGTTCTTCCGTGCGTCTGTTCGTCTGAGCGTCTGTTTATCCGTGCGTCTTTAAGACCGTACGTCCATTCTTCCGTGCGTCTGTTCTTCCGTGTTTCTGTTCGTCCTTGCGTCTGTTCCTCCATGCGTCAGTTCGACGGCTTGTCTGTTCGTCCGTTTATCTGATCGTCCGTTCGTCTGCTCGTCCGTGCGACTGTTTATCCGTGCGTCTGTTCGTCGGTGCGTCTGTTTTTCCGTGCGTCTGTTCGTCCGTGCGTCTGTTTATCCGTGCGTCTGTTCGTCCGTGCGTCTGTTCATCCGTGCGTCTGTTCGTCCATGCGTCTGTTTGTCTGTGCGTCTTTTCTTCCGTGCGTCTGTTCCTCCGTGCGTCTCTCCGTCCGTGCGTCTGTTTCTCCTTGTCTCTTCGTCCGTGCGTCTGTACGTCCGTGCGTCTGTTCGTCCGTGCGTCTGTTTATCCGTGCGTCTGTTCGTCGGTGCGTCTGTTCTTCCTTGCGTCTGTTTGTCCGTGCGTCTGTACGTCCGTGCGTCTGTTTGTCCGTGCGTCTGTTCTTCCGTGCGTCTGTTCGTCCGTGCGTCTGCTCGTCCGTGCGTCTGTTCATCCGTGCGTCTGTTCGTCCGTGCGTCGGTTCGTCCGTCTGTCTGTTCGTCCGTTCATCTGTTCGTCCGTTTGTCAGCTCGTCCGTGCGTCTGTTCAGCCGTGCGTCTGTTGGACCTCACATCTGTTTGTCTGAACAAGTAACCGCTTTCGAACCTTTTTTCGATCATAACTTGAAGAATTTAGGAACAGAAGGGCGAAAGAGTGGATAAAAATTGAAATGCCGGTGAAATTATCCATTTTTGAAACTTTTTTCAATCTTACCTCGCTTAAATGACAAAAAATAAGGGTGAAATAGAGAAACAAGATTCAAATATCGGTGGATTTAACCGTATAATACATTTTTTAGATCATACCTCGATAAATTGACGAAAATTAGGTTTGTCCGTGTGTCTGATTATCCAAGCGATTGTTTCTCAGTGAATCAGTTCCTCCGTGCGTCTGTTCGTCCGTTAGTGTTTTTATTCGTGCGTCTGATCGTCTGTGCGTCTGTTCGTCCGTACATCTGCTTGTCCGAACAGAACCGTTTTCGAAATTTTTCTCGATCAAACCTTTAGAAAATAATGAAAATAAGTGCAAAATATTGGATAAAATAGAAATTTGGTGAAATTGTCCGTTCTCGAAACCTTTTTCGATCAAACCTCACTAAAATGAAAAAAATAAGTGCAAAAAAGGGGAACATGATTGAAATATCGGTGAATTATTTCGTTTTTTAGCTTTTTTAGATCATACCTTAAAAAATGACGAAGATTAGGTTCTTCCGTGCACCTGATCGTCCAAGCGATTGTTCCTTCATGCCTTAGTTCGTCCGTGCGACTGTTCGTCTGTGCGTCTGTTCGTCAATGCGTCTGTTCGTCCATTTGTCTGTTTGTCCGTGCGTCAGTTCTTCCGTGCGTCTGTTCGTCCGTGCGTCTGTTCGTCCGTGCGTCTGTTTGTGCAGGCGTCTGTTCGTCCGTGCGTCTGTTCATTCGTGCGTCTGTTCGTCCGTGCGTCTGTATGTCCGTGCGTCTGTTCGTCCGTGCGTCTGTTCATCCGTACGTCTGTTCGTCCGTGCGTCTGTTCGTCCGTGCGTCTCTTCGTCCGTGCGTCTGATCATCCGTGCGTCTGTTCGTCCGTGCGTCTGTTTATCCGTGCGTCTGTTCGTCCGTGCATCTGTTAATCCGTGCGTCTGTTCGTCCTTGCGTCTGTTTGTCCATGCGTCTGTTCGTCCGCTTGTCTGTTCGTCCGTGCGTCTGTTCATCCGTGCGTCTGTTCGTCCTTGCCTCTGTTTGTCCGTGCGTCTGTTCTTTCGTGCGTCTGTTCGTCCGTGAGTCTGTACGTCCATAGGTCTGTTCGTCCGTGCGTCTGTTTATCCATGCGTCTGTTCGTCCGTGCGTCTGTTCGTACAAATTGAAATTTATGTGAAATTATCCATTTTCGAAACTATTTTCGATCATACCTCTCTAAAATGAAGAAAAATAAAGGAGAAATAGAGGAACAAGATAGAAATATCGGTGAATTCATTTGTTTTTTAAATTTTTTAGATCATACCTCGATAAAATGATGAAAATAAGGTTCGTCAATGCGTCTCTTCGTCCTCGCGTCTGTTCGTCCGTGCATCTGTTCGTCCGAGCGCCTGTTCGTCCCAGCGTCTGTTCATCCGTGCGTCTATTCGACCATGCGTCCGTTCTTCCGTGCGACTTTTCGACGGTACGAATGTTCGTCCGTTCGTCTGTTTGTCCGTGCGTCTGTTCGACCATCCGTCCGTTCTTCCGTGCGTCTGTTCGACCGTGCGAATGTTTGTCCATGCGTTCTTTTGTCCGTGCGTCTGTTCGTAGGTGCGTCCGTTCATCCGTGCGTCTGTTCGTCTGAGCGTCTGTTTATCCGTGCGTTTTTAAGACCGTACGTCCATTCTTCCGTGCGTCTGTTCTTCCTTGTTTCTGTTCGTCCGTGCGTCTGTTCGACCGTGTGTCTGTTCGTCCTTGCATCTGTTCATCCGTGCGTCTGTTCGTCCATGTGTCTGTTTGTCCGTGCGTCTGTTCTTATGTGCGTCTATTCATCCGTGCGTCTGTTCGTCCTTGCGACTGTTTGTCCGTGCGTCTTTACGACCGTGCGTCTATTGATCCATGCGTCTGTTCGTCCGTGTTTCTGATTCTCCGTGCGTCTGTTCATCTGTCTGTCTGTTCATCCGTGCGTCTGTTCGTCCGTGCGTCTGCTTGCCCGTGCGTCTGTTCGTCCGTGCGTCTGTTCGTCCGTGCGTCTGTTCGTCCGTGCGTCTGTTCGACCGTGCGTCCAATCCTCCGTGTGTCTGTTCGTCTGTGTTTCTGTTTGTCCGTGCGTCTGTTCGTCCACGTGTCTGTTTGTCCGTGCGTCCGTTCGTCAGTGCGTCTTTACGTCCGTACGTCTGTTCTTCCGTGCGTCTGTTCGTCTGAGCGTCTGTTTATCCGTGCGTCTTTAAGACCGTACGTCCATTCTTCCGTGCGTCTGTTCTTCCGTGTTTCTGTTCGTCCTTGCGTCTGTTCCTCCATGCGTCTGTTCGACGGCTTGTCTGTTCGTCCGTTTATCTGATCGTCCGTTCGTCTGCTCGTCCGTGCGACTGTTTATCCGTGCGTCTGTTCGTCGGTGCGTCTGTTTTTCCGTGCGTCTGTTCGTCCGTGCGTCTGTTTATCCGTGCGTCTGTTCGTCCGTGCGTCTGTTCATCCGTGCGTCTGTTCGTCCATGCGTCTGTTTGTCTGTGCGTCTTTTCTTCCGTGCGTCTGTTCCTCCGTGCGTCTCTCCGTCCGTGCGTCTGTTCCTCCTTGTCTCTTCGTCCGTGCGTCTGTACGTCCGTGCGTCTGTTCGTCCGTGCGTCTGTTTATCCGTGCGTCTGTTCGTCGGTGCGTCTGTTCTTCCGTGCGTCTGTTTGTCCGTGCGTCTGTACGTCCGTGCGTCTGTTTGTCCGTGTGTCTGATTATCCATGCGATTGTTCCTCAGTGAATCAGTTCCTCCGTGCGTCTGTTCGTCCGTTAGTCTTTTTATTCGTGCGTCTGATCGTCTGTGCGTCTGTTCGTCCGTACATCTGCTTGTCCGAACAGAACCGTTTTCGAAATTTTTCTCGATCAAACCTTTAGAAAATAATGAAAATAAGTGCAAAATATTGGATAAAATAGAAATTTGGTGAAATTGTCCGTTCTCGAAACTTTTTTCGATCAAACCTCACTAAAATGAAAAAAATAAGTGCAAAAAAGGGGAACATGATTGAAATATCGGTGAATTATTTCGTTTTTTAGCTTTTTTAGATCATACCTTAAAAAATGACGAAGATTAGGTTCTTCCGTGCACCTGATCGTCCAAGCGATTGTTCCTTCATGCCTTAGTTCGTACGTGCGACTGTTCGTCTGTGCGTCTGTTCGTCAATGCGTCTGTTCGTCCATTTGTCTGTTTGTCCGTGCGTCAGTTCTTCCGTGCGTCTGTTCGTCCGTGCGTCTGTTCGTCCTTGCGTCTGTTTGTGCAGGCGTCTGTTCGTCCGTGCGTCTGTTCATTCGTGCGTCTGTTCGTCCGTGCGTCTTTATGTCCGTGCGTCTGTTCGTCCGTGCTTCTGTTCATCCGTACGTCTGTTCGTCCGTGCGTCTGTTCGTCCGTGCGTCTCTTCGTCCGTGCGTCTGTTCATCCGTGCGTCTGTTCGTCCGTGCGTCTGTTTATCCGTGCGTCTGTTCGTCCGTGCATCTGTTAATCCGTGCGTCTGTTCGTCCTTGCGTCTGTTTGTCCATGCGTCCATTCGTCCGCTTGTCTGTTCGTCCGTGCATCTGTTCGACCGTACATCTGTTTGTCTGAACGGATCCGTTTCGATTCTTTCTTCGATCATTCCTTGAAAAAATAACGTACATGAGAAAATATAATGGATAAAAATTGAAATTTATGTGAAATTATCCATTTTCGAAACTATTTTCGATCATACCTCTCTAAAATTACGAAAAATAAAAGGGAAATAGAGGAACAAGATAGAAATATCGGTGAATTCATTTGTTTTTTAAATTTTTTAGATCATACCTCGATAAAATGATGAAAATAAGGTTCGTCAATGCATCTCTTCGTCCTCGCGTCTGTTCGTCCGTGCATCTGTTCATCCGTGCGCCTGTTCGTCCCAGCGTCTGTTCATCCGTGCGTCTGTTCGACCATGGGTCCGTTCTTCCGTGCGTCTTTTCGTCCGTGCGTATGTTCGTCCGTGCGTCTGTTTGTCCGTGCGTATGTTCGACCATGCGTCCGTTCTTCCGTGCGTCTGTTCGACCGTGCGTATGTTTGTCCGTATGTTTTTGTCCGTGCGTCTGTTCGTCGGTGCGTCCGTTCATCCGTGCGTCTGTTCGTACGTGCGTCTGATTGTCTGTGCGAATGTTTTCCGTAGGGTGAGAAACAAGATTAAAATATCGGTGCATTTAACAGTTTTTTACATTTTTAAGATCATACCTCGTTCGTCCGTACATCTCTTTGTCTCAACAGATCCGTTTTCGATCCTTTCTTCGATCATTCCTTGAAAAAATAACGTACATGAGGGAATATAATGGATAAAAATTGAAATTTATGTGAAATTATCCATTTTCGAAACTTTTTTCGATAATACCTATCTAAAATGACGAAAAATAAGGGGTAAATAGAGGAACAAGATTGAAATATCGGTGAATTAATCTGTTTTTTACCTTTTTTTAGATCATACCTCGTTAAATTGCGAAAATAAAGTTCGTCAATGCATCTGTTCCTCCATGCGTCTGTTCGTCCGTGCGTCTGTTCGTCTGTGCGTCTGTTCGTCCAAGCGTCTCTTTGTCCGTTCGTCTGTTCGTCCGTGCGTCTGTTCATCCGTGCGTCTGTTCGTCCTTGCGTCTGTTTGTCCGTGCGTCTGTTCGTCGGTGCGTCTGTTCATCCGTAAGTCTGTTCGTCCTTGCCTCTGTTTCCGTGCGTCTGTTCTTTCGTGCGTCTGTTCATCCGTGCGTCTGTTCGTTCTTGCCTCTGTTTCCGAGCGTCTGTTCTTTCGTGCGTCTGTTCGTCCGTGCGTCTGTACGTCCGTAGGTCTGTTCGTCCGTGCGTCTGTTTATCCATGCGTCTGTTCGTCCGTGCGTCTGTTCGTACAAATTGAAATTTATGTGAAATTATCCATTATCGAAACTATTTTCGATCATACCTCTCTAAAATGAAGAAAAATAAAGGGGAAATAGAGGAACAAGATAGAAATATCGGTGAAATCATTTGTTTTTTAAATTTTTTAGATCATACCTCGATAAAATGATGAAAATAAGGTCCGTTAATGCGTCTCTTTGTCCTCGCGGCTGTTCGTACGTGCATCTGTTCGTCCGTGCGCCTGTTCGTCCCAGCGTCTTTTCATCCGTGCGTCTATACGACCATGCGTCCGTTCTTCCGTGCGTCTGTTCGACCTTGCGAATGTTTGTCCATGCGTCTGTTTGTCCGTGCGTCTGTTCGTAGGTGCGTCCGTTCATCCGTTCGTCTGTTCGTCTGAGCGTCTGTTTATCCGTGCGTCTTTAAGACCGTACGTCCATTCTTCCGTGCGTCTGTTCTTCCGTGTTTCTGATCGTCCGTGCGTCTGTTCGACCGTGTGTCTGTTCGTCCTTGCATCTGTTCATCCGTGCGTCTGTTCGTCAAGGTGTCTGTTTGTCCGTGCGTCTGTTCTTATGTGCGTCTATTCATCCGTGCGTCTGTTCGTCCTTGCGACTGTTTGTCCGTGCGTCTTTACGACCGTGCGTCTATTGATCCATGCGTCTGTTCGTCCGTGCGTCTGATTCTCCGTTTGTCTGTTCATCCGTCTGTCTGTTCATCCGTGCGTCTGTTCGTCCGTGCGTCTGTTCGTCCGAACATCTGTTTATCCGTGCGTCTTTAAGACCTGTTTAGGCGAATTTTGTCTTCCCGCCGGGAGTTCGCCTAGCGCAGACCTCATTTCTTTTGTTTTCATGTTTCCTCTTTTTTACCTGGCCACGAGGCAACCAGTCTCGAGCCAGACGGCGTACCGAAAAGTCGCCACTTGTAGCCTTTTGCGAAATAAAGCAAATTTTCACCTGTACAAAATTTGGTCCTTCGGGCCGGATAGCCATTGCTACGCCGGATCTTCGTATCTACGCTGGATATCCATTCATACGCCGGATCGTCTTTACTGCACCGGATCATCATATCAACGCTGGATACTTTCTCCACGCCGAATCTTCGTTCATACTCAGGATCGTCTTTACCACGCCGGAACTTCCTATCTACGCGGGATATTCATTTCCACCCTGGAACTACGTTTATACTTCGAATATTCCTTTCTACGTCGGATCTTCAAATCTGACTGAGTTACGAAGAAGGACAAGTGGTGATTGCGGAACGTTCTGTGAGTTAAACGCGTTCTGTCTCTATTCTTCCGATCGGTCGTCTCAATTCGACGCGCCCTACGGCGCTGGACTTCGGACTCACTTTCTCTTTTTGCCTCCTCACTTCGTGGTCCCTTCTTTACCTGCTTCACTATTTACCCTCACTTCGACCACCCCTCTCGCCATCGGCAGCGGTTCTGTCGTGTTGTTTTCATTTTCGAGGCTGCTCCTCATTTACTGTTATTGTTCGTCGCGACAGCTGTTCTGTCGTGTTTTCATTTTCGAGGCTGTTCCTCAATTACTGCTATTGTTCGCTCCGACAGCGCTTCTGTCGTGCATTTACGTTCGAGGCTGCTCTTCAGTTACTGCTATTGTTCGCTCCGACAGTTCCTCTGTCGTGTATTTCATTTTCGAGGCTGTTCCTCATTTACTCTTATCGTTCGTCGCGACAGTTCTTCTGTCGTGCATTTACTTTCGAGGCTGATCCTCGTACACCACTATTGTTCACTGCCGACATCTTCTGTCGAGCATTTACTTTCGAGGCTGATCCTCACATTCCGCTATTGTTCGCTCCACAGCTGTTCTGTTGTGGTTACATTTTCGAGGCTGTTCCTCGTATGCTGTTACTCTTCGTCACCAATTGCGGTTCTGTCGTAATCTTTCTAACTTTCGAGGCTGTTCCTCTGTAAGACGTTGGGTTAGTCTCTTGGACTCCTTAACTTCTCGCGCATTGTTTTGGACATCCGCTTAAATTCGCACCTCAGCACTCCTTTGTATCTTAGTGTGAATCATGTCTCTAACGACGAAGCAGTTGATCGCGCAGCAGGAGCAACGGGAACGTTTGATTATCCGATTTGTTCCGAATTTGAAAAAGAAAGGAGTCGCAAATATCACAAAAGAAGCCATTGAAACGAGATTGCGCTCTCTTGAGCGTTACTGGAGCGAGTATTCCACGACGAATTTTGAGCTAGCGACGCGTGAGGACGCAATTAAGGAGACATATTTTACTGAGAGTCGGTACGAGCAGACTCAGGAGAGTTATCATGATGCGGATGCTGAATTACGCGAGATGCTTGCGCGAATCACCGTAATACCCCTGCCCGTACCTATCCAAAGTGACGTCGATCAGGCTAACGATATCAATAATCAGTTACCGGTACAGCTTCCAAAAACAACACTCCCAACATTTTCGGGTGGTTATGCCGACTGGGAGTCGTTCTGCGATTTATTTACGGCAATCGTAGATGCGGAGCCTCGATTTTCAGCAGCAACTAAGCTGCAATACCTTAAACTGTGTTTGAGAGATTCTGCCGCGGATTTTGTCAAGAACATCTCGGTAACGGATGCTAATTACAAGTCAACCTGGGAGGCTCTGAAGGCTAGATACTGCAATCCGCGACTCGGTTTGCATACTTATCTTTCCATCCTGATGAATCTTCCGAAAATTATGAGGGAATCAGCGTTGGAACTGCGGACTTTAGTTGACAAAACACATCAAGCGGTTCGCGCACTCGAGAATCTCGGCCGACCAGTAGCGACATGGGATGACTGGCTTGTTTTCATCACAACTCAAAGTTTGGACAAGGAGTCACGAAAGTCCTGGGAGGCGCACCTTAGTTCCAAGGACGTAGTGACCGATCCGACATTAGAGAATCAGTTGGATACTAACCCTTTTCCCAGTTTTAAGGAGCTAATGAAATTCCTGGAAGGTCGCATACGGGCGTTAGATATGATAACTACTATTCCAGGTTCGGGTAGAGGGAGCGCCTTTTCCTCTAAATCTTTTTCGTCGGAGGCGAAGTCATTTCACGCGCAAAGGAAAACAGGATCTCCCAAAACCGCTCGAAAGTGTGGACTCTGCCCATTGAGTCACTATTTAGCCACCTGCCCTCGCTTTACGGAAAAGACGCCCTCAGAGAGAAGAGATGAAGTTCGTCGACTGGGCGTTTGCTTTAACTGCTTGGGTCATCATCGCCTCAGGGACTGCAAGTCGGAAAAGCGATGCTTACGGTGTCGTGGGCGGCATCACACGCTCCTGCATACGGAATTAGTGAACAACGACGCCCTTCACTCTGCTACTGATTCGGATGACAATCATCAATCAAACCAGATCGCTGCGACCTCGGGATTGGCAGTCACCTCACTGACCGCTATGGCTGCTCCACATTATACCGTCCTTCTCGCCACAGCACGGGTAGTCTTGGGACCACATGGAGTTCAAACTCAAGCTCGAGCCCTGCTGGACAATGGCTCCGAAGCATCTTTCATCACGGAGTCCTTGGCGCAACTTCTGCATCTACCTCACCAGCGAACGCACATTCCTCTGTCAGGACTCGGGGCGGCTGAGGCTGGCACTGCACTGAACTTAGTTCAACTTACACTCTCTTCTAATTACGACCAGTCGTTCCATCTCGAATGCGAGGCATTGGTGCTGCCGCGTCTGACAAATCAACTTCCTGCGAAGGAGATAGTCGAGATGGACCTGTCTTCTTTCTCCAATTTGCAGTTGGCTGACCCACTATTTCATCAGCCGCAGACAATTGACCTCATCCTGGGTGCTGACGTTTATGGTCACGTTCTTCGTCAAGGGCTGCAACGATTCCCTCAACGCAAAATCATCGCCCAGAACACTACTCTTGGATGGGTCATAACGGGCTCATGTGAATCGAGTGGATCACGGCGGGCGGAGTCTTCCTCGAGTAAATCCCTGGTTTCGTTGCATTGTTCCGCTTTCCAGGATCTTGAAGATTCTCTTCAACGCTTCTGGGAAATAGAGGAAATTCCTCCTTCCACCAAGACATTACTCCCAGAAGAGGAACAATGTCTGCTGCACTTTAAAGATACTCACTCACGTGGACCGGACGGAAGGTACATCGTTCGCCTTCCGATTTCATCGGAGCTTCCTGATTCTGTGGAGGAGACACGTCGGATGGCGCTTAGGTCTCTTGCATCAACTGAGCGACGATTCATACGGGAGCCAGAGCTTGCACCTCTCTATCGTGACTTCATGAGGATGTACGAAAAACTTGGGCACATGGAAAGGGTCCCTAGTTTCGACTCTCAAGTCAAGCGGGCGTGGTACATTTACATTTACATTTAAACCCTGCAATCCGCCAGTGGCGCGTGGCAGGGGGTGTAAGACACCAAAATACCTATCTAATCTGGAGAGCTATTTGCTTCTCTAATACTACGCGGAAAAAATGACCAAAAGTAGCTATCCGTCCTGGCAACTACTTCCCTGTATCGCTTTTTTGTTTTCTCTCGAAGGTCGCGTAGGTATATAACTGGGATGACAATATCTGTTATCTCCTCCCCGAAATCGGTAGAGATAAATTTATCAAAAAGCTTCCGTCGATATTCACGTCTTCTATCACTAAGAGAGTTCCAACCGAGGGATCCTAACATAGCCGAAACACTGCTGTCGAATCTGAAATCTCCCTTGACGAACCTTGCTGCTCTACGTTGAACCATCTCGAGATCGGAAATTAATCCTACTTCGTGAGGATCCCAAACCGCACAGCAATACTCAAGTAGAGGTCGAATTAGGGAAAAGTACGCTATTTCTTTTACTCTCGGTGAACATCCCCTAAGGATTCTGCTGGCTAACCTTTGCATTCTATTCGCCTTTCCTACTACGCCTCGAATATGCTCTTTGAAGGAAATATCACTGCTGAGCGTAATTCCTAGATATTTATGATGCATTACGAGCTCCAAGGGATTTCCTGAAATTCTGTACGGTACGCAGGTAACGTTAGTGGATCGCGTGAAAGTCATGGTAACGCACTTATTTACATTCAGCTCGAGCTGCCAATCACTACACCAACCCGAAATCATATTCAGATCGTTCTGCAAACTACCAATGTCATCTTCAGTTACGATCTCCCTATACACAACAGTATCATCAGCGAATAACCTAACCTTGCATTTAATATTATCCATAACATCGTTAATATATATTAGGAACAAAATTGGTCCTAATACACTTCCCTGTGGAACACCGGATGTGACGCGAACCTCATCAGATAAAATTCCGTCCAACGCAACTCGCTGCGATCTTTCCCCGAGAAACGACTTTATCCACTCAACAACTTTTCCGTTAATCCCGTAAGCCGTCAACTTGTGAATTAATTTTACATGCGATACTCGATCGAAAGCTTTTCTGAAATCTAGAAATATGGCGTCTGTTCTTATACCCTTATCAGCTGCTCTAACTACATCGTGGAGAAAAAGGGCTAACTGGGTATCACATGACCTACCTTTACGGAAACCGTGTTGACATTGACTAATTGCCCCCTTGTCACTTAGGAAACGCATTATTGAACTCGCTATAATGTGCTCGATAGTCTTACAAAATATTGACGTTAAAGATATCGGACGGTAATCTTCAGGTTTCGAGGAACGTCCTTTCTTAGGAATTGGAGTGATATGCGCTCTTCTCCACGACATTGGTACAACGCCTTCGTCCAAGGTTTTCCTATAGAATACGAAAAGAAGGGGTGCAAGCTCATTCGCCAGTGTTTGAATGACGAACGATGGTATACCTTCTGGTCCTGGCGCTTTTTTCTTGTCTACCTGCCGCAACAACTTTCTTATTCCATCCACCGATAACTCGATTGGTTCCATTTCTGAATCAACACGCACAGAAAATTCGTTCGCGCGTCCATCGTCTAAAGTAAAGCTTTCCTGGTAGTGTCGATTAATTAGATTTGCTTTCTCTAACGATTCAGTAACCATTAAACCCACGTCATTAACAAGGCTGGGTACTGAAGACTGACCTCCTCGAGATTCTCGGACATATGACCAAAATTCCTTCTGGTCACCTCCTAAAGACTCTAAAAGGGTTTTAGATCTATATACCTGAAACTCATTCTGCGATTCATCCTTAACCAATCTTCGCATCTCCGAATATTTTTGTCGCTCAAGATCAAAGTCTACTCCGATTTTCTCTAGCTTCTTCATCCGTGCGTGTAAAATCCTTTGCTTCCTATGCAACGCTCGCAACTTAGGTTTCATCCAACGCGGATCCTTACGCTCCCTAACGGTTTTAATTGGGACAAACTTAGCTAAGCCTTCCCTTAATATTCGTAGGAATTCCATCCAGCCATCGTCAATAGTATTACCACACAAAAAACTACAGAAATCTTCCCTCTTCGCATTAATATAATCCCTGAATTCTGAAAATCTCGCTTTGCGAAACATATAAACCTGCCGTGGTGGCTTGAGGGATTTTACTATTTCCGCTTTCATAACTGCAGTTATGACATCGTGGTCTGAAATTCCAGCAATAATATTAAGATCATCGATCAAGTGAGGATGCGAAGTTGCTAATAAATCAAGTACACTACCTTGACCTTCGCGAATTTTCCTCGTAACCTTCTTATTAAGTTGATCTAAGGCGTGAAGCGAAAACGTATCTATCAATGTTTGCGATATAGTCTTCTCTCTACCGGTGTGCGAGCTCGATAAATTCTCCCAATCAATATGGGGAAGGTTAAAATCCCCTCCTACAACAATGATGGGATCCTTCACTTTCTTCCGAATATTCTCTAACGAATCAGCTAGTTGCTCTATACATCCGTTGTCGCCATCCGGAGGCCGATAAAAGGAACAAAAGAATACCTTCTTTCCACTCCGTCCAATAACCGAGCACCATACCATTTCGCATGTACCGTTCTCCAAGAAGTCAACGCACTGACTCTTTAAAGAATCCTTTACAGCGATAAACACCCCTCCACCTATTCTACAGAGTCGATCCTTACGATAAATAATATAATCCGGAGGAAATATCTCACCTGATGAAATATCTTCGCTTAACCAACTCTCGGTCCCTATTACGATATCCGCATCATTACTTCTCGTAAGATTAAGGAATTCTATCTGCTTTTTACGTATACTTCTGCAATTAACTACTATGATTTTTAAATCTCTCGCATTGTTCTTTAAGATTGAATTACTAGAGGCAAGTTCCTGTTTCCTTACGCAATTATTAGCTCGTTTCTTTGTTCTAAGCTCGCACCTATCCCCTTGCCCATTACTGTGGGTGTTAATCTCACAAATAAAACCCGAAACCTCATTTATCGTTAACCTAGTGTTGCAGTCTAACCTAAAAAAACACCCACATCCCTGAAAACCCGACCCGCTACCTTCTCCGCAGCCTCGGAAGTATAATGTACACCGGAGCGGTTAAGGGGAACCCTACACGAGTCAAGGACGTGGCTCAGATCGACAAAGCCCACCCCTTTGCCCCGACAGAAATCCCTCAGCCGACGGTTCAGACCCTCCACCCTACTCCAAACCATACGGCCTCGATCAATCCGGGGAACTATGCTGCATATAGACAACGCAATGTCCACCCCAGACGACCCCTTGACTCGAGCAACCTCAGATATCAGGTCCTCAAAAGAGTCCAAGATCTCCTCGGATCCACGAGCCGAGGCATCGTTGGTGCCCACATGCTACTGCATGAGGTACTTACCTCACCATGCAGTCATCCATCCTTCATCATTGAAACTCCGAGTTGTATTCGACGCATCACGACGTACCTCACAGCAGCACTCTTTGAATGACTTCCTTCTCCCTGGTCCTCCTTTACAAAATGACCTTGCGCTAGTACTCACCAAGTGGCGAGGTCACCGTTTTGTATTCACCGCCGATATTGTGAAGATGTTTCGGCAAATTTTAGTGCATCCAGCTGATCAGGATCTTCAAAGAATTGTCTGGAGGCCTCATCCAGATACGCCAGCAGTCGATTATCGACTCAGCACTGTGACTTACGGTACTTCCTGCGCACCGTTCTTAGCAATGCAGTCCCTTCGGCAACTCATTGAAGATGAGGGGCATCACTTCCCTCTTGGAGCTGCTTGTCTCCACAAGGATGCCTATGTAGACGACATCTTCTCCGTGGCCGATGAACTCTTCTCAGCTTTGAGGATCAAAAGCCAACTATTGAAATTGCTTGCCTGTGCCGGATTTCAACTAGATAAATGGGCCGTCAATCATCCTGCTCTGCTTTGTGAGTCATCCTCTCAGAATCGAGATATCGAGCAGGCGAAACCTATCGACTCCAAAGAGTCCGTCAAAACTCTCGGGCTTATGTGGAACCAAGCAGCTGATCTTTTTAGATTCAACTTTCAGGTCCAAGACGCTACCAAAATGTTCCTCACGAAAAGAACGGTACTCTCCAACATAGCACGGCTCTTCGATCCACTAGGCTGGGTAGCCCCTGTCTCCATTGTGGCAAAAATCCTTATGCAAGATGTGTGGATCTTAAAGACCGATTGGGATACGCCTCTACCTACAGATATTGTGGAACGATGGACGACCTACTGCAATGCATTGTCTGAACTATCGGAGCTTAAAATTGATCGCTGGCTGGGAGTAACACCATCGTCACGATGTGAACTTCATGGATTCGCTGATGCGTCAGAGAGAGCCTACGCGGCGGTAGTTTATATCCGTGTCCTTAATGACGTGAACCAATGCCGGGTGTCACTACTTGCAGCCAAGTCCAAGGTGGCCCCGGTTAAAACAATCTCAATTCCCAGGTTAGAACTATGTGGAGCTGCTCTCCTCGTCCGCTTAATCAACTACCTGCGTAGAATTGACACGCTATCATCGCTACCAGTCTTCGCCTGGTCGGATAGTCAGGTGACTCTCGCTTGGCTACGGAAACATCCCTGCTCATGGAAAACCTTCGTAGCTAATAGGGTCTCATATATACAGACAGAGCTGCCCTCCGCTGTTTGGCGTCATGTACCGTCTCCTCAAAATCCAGCGGACCTCCCAAGCAGGGGCTTGGATCCAGTTTCTCTTCAGAGATCATCGTTATGGTGGAGAGGACCGGAGTGGCTATCATCCTCATTGGAAAACTGGCCACGACAACCAGATGCCTTGCCCACCCCCCAAGTACTCACTCTGCAGAGGATGGAAGAGGAAAATATTTTTCTCAAAAGGTTTTCCACTCTGTCTAGGCTAATCAGAGTGCTGGCATACTGCCTAAGGTTTATATCCCGATGCAGGCGTCTACAACCTGAGGCGACTACTTTCCTCAGTACAAAGGAACTCGCTGCCGCACGCTACAAAGCCATCCAGTTGACGCAGTCATGGGCCTTCGGAGCAGAATTAAAATTATTAGGTTCAGGCAAACCGTTGTCCCGTCGTAACCCGTTGCAACGTCTGAATCCCTTCCTTGACGAAGAAGGTATTTTGCGAGTAGGAGGACGCCTGAAATACTCATTCCTTTCATTTTCTGCCAAGCACCCGCCAATCTTGCCCAAAAATTCCCACCTGAGCCAACTTATGATTGAATCTGCGCACCTTTCCTCACTCCATGGTGGACCTACCCTTACACTCAACGTTCTACGGAACAAGGTTTGGATATTGGGCGACGTGTCACTAGTCAAAAAATTAACTCGGCAGTGTGTAAGATGTCATCGTGCAAAACCGCGCTTTGGAGCTCAACTGATGGGTGATCTTCCCGCATCGAGGACAACACCAGCGCGCCCTTTTAGTGTAGCTGGTCTCGACTATGCCGGGCCGTTCTATTTACGTACCACTAAAGGAAGAGGACATCGCTCGTACAAGGGCTATGTGGCATTGTTCGTATGCTTTGTCACACGAGCAGTACATCTTGAAGCTGTCAGCGATCTCACCACTCAATCGTTCCTAGCAGCTTACCGGCGCTTCGTTGGTCGTCGAGGAGTGTGCAACACCCTGTACAGCGATAACGCGACGAACTTCCAAGGGGCTTTCAAGGAGCTACGCAAGATGTTTAGTGCTGCTTCTGCATTCTACGCGGAAGTTGCATCATCTCTGGCAAACGATGGAACCCATTGGTCCTTTATACCACCTGGTTCACCTCATTTCGGAGGCCTCTGGGAGGCTGGTGTAAAGTCGACCAAACATCATCTGCGCAGAGTAGTTGGTGAACACACTCTGACATTTGAGGAATTCACGACTCTTCTTATTCAGATTGAGGCCTGCCTCAATTCTCGACCTCTCTGCCCTCTTACCTCTGACCCTGATGACCTGAATGCCCTGACTCCTGCGCACTTTCTAATCGGGGAAAATTTATTTACAATTCCAGAACCCGAGTGTCCTAATGATAATAAGTTATCTAGGTGGCAGCTGGTGCAGCGGATGCGGCTAAACTTCTGGAGAAGATGGTCCCAAGAATATCTGCACCACCTTCAACAGCGGAGTCGGTGGCGTGATCCAAGGAAAAATTTTGAAGTAGGACAGCTGGTGATCGTCCGTGACGAGCGCTACCCGCCTTCTAAGTGGCCTTTGGGCCGCATCACCAAAGTGCACCCTGGACCTGAAGGGCACGTTCGAGTCGTTACCGTCAAGATGTCGAATACGGAGCTACAGCGGCCAATAGTGCGACTCAGCCCACTGCCGATGCCGAATGCAGCTGCCTGATATCCGGAGCCTCAGACGTATTTCGTCCTCCGGACGAGGCGGGCGGGATGTTTAGGCGAATTTTGTCTTCCCGCCGGGAGTTCGCCTAGCGCAGACCTCATTTCTTTTGTTTTCATGTTTCCTGTTTTTTACCTGGCCACGAGGCAACCAGTCTCGAGCCAGACGGCGCACCGAAAAGTCGCCACTTGTAGCCTTTTGCGAAATAAAGCAAATTTTCACCTGTACAAGACCGTAAGTCCATTCCTCCGTGCGTCTGTTCGTCCGTGCGTCTGTTATTCCGTGCGTCTGTTCGTCCGTGCGTTTGTTCGTCCGTTCGTCTGGTCGTCCGTGCGTCTGTTCAGCCGTGCGTCTGTTTGTCCAAGCGATTGTTCCTCAGTGCATCAGTTCCTCCGTGCGTCTGTTCGTTCGTGCGTCTGTTCGTCCGTTAGTCTTTTTATCCGTGCGTCTGTTCGTCCGTGCGTCTGTTCGTCCGTACATCTGTTTGTCTAAACAGATCCGTTTTCGATCCTTTCTTCGATCATTCCTTGAAAAAATAATGTACATGATGGAATATAATGGATAAAAATTGAAATTTCGGTGAAATTATCCATTTTCGAAACTTTTTTCGATACAACCTATCTAAAATGACGAAAAATAAGGGGTAAATAGAGGAACAAGATTGAAATATCGGTGAATTCATTCGTTTTTTAACTTTTTTTGATCATACCTCGTTAAATTGCGAAAATAAAGTTCGTCAATGCGTCTGTTCGTCCGTGCGTCTGTTCCTCCGAGCGTCTGTCAGTCCGTGCGTCTCTTTGTCCGTGCGTCTGTTTATCCATGCGTCTGTTCGCCCGTGCGTCTGTTCATCCGTGCGTCTGTTCGTCCATGCGTCTGTTTCTCCGTGCGTCTGTTCTTTCGTGCGTCTTTTCGTCGGTGCGTCTGTACGTCCGTGCGTCTGTTCGTCCGTGCGTCTGTTTATCCATGCGTCTGTTCGTCCGTGCGTCTGTATGTCCGTGCCTCTGTTCGTCCGTGCGTCTGTTCGTCCGTGCGTCTGTTCATCCATAAGTCTGTTCGTCCGTGCGTCTGTATGTCCGTGCCTCTGTTCGTCCGTGCGTCTGTTTTTCCGTGCGTCTGTTTGTCCCTGCGTTTGTTCGACCGTACATCTGTTTGTCTGAACAAGAATCCGCCTTCGAACCTTTTTTCGATCATAACTTGAAGAATTTACGAACAGAAGGGCGAAAGAGTGGATAAAAATTGAAATGTCGGTGAAATTATCCATGTTTGAAAATTTTTTCTATCTAACCTCGCTAAAATGACAAAAAATAAGGGTGAAATCGAAAAAACAAGATTGAAATATCGGTGAATATAACCGTTTTTTATATTTTTTAGATCATAACTCGATAAATTGACAATAATTAGGTTCGTCCGTGTGTCTGATAGTCCAAGCGATTGTTCCTCAGTGAATCGGTTCCTCCGTGCGTCTGTTAGTCCGTATGTATTTTTATCCGTACGTCTGATCGTCTGTGCGTCTGTTCGTCAATGCGTCTGTTCGACCATGTGTCTGTTTGTCCGTGCGTCAGTTCTTCCGTGCGTCTGTTCGTCCGTGCGTCTGTTCGTCCGTGCGTCTGTTTGTGCGTGCGTCTGTTCGTCCGTGCGTCTGTTCATCCGTGCGTCTGTTCGTCCGTGCGTCTGTATGTCCGTGCGTCTGCTCGTCCGTGCGTCTGTTCATCCGTACGTCTGTTCGTCCGTGCGTCTGTTCGTCCGTGCGGCTGTTCGTCCGTGCGTCTGTTTTTCCGTGCGTCTGTTCGTCCGTGCGTCTGTTCTTCCGTGCGTCTGTTCGTCCGAGCGTATGTTTGTCCGTGCGTTGTTACGTCCGTGCATCTGTTCATCCGTGTGTCTGTTCGTCCTTGCGTCTGTTCGTCCATGCGTCTGTTCGTCCGCTTGTCTGTTCGTCCGTGCATCTGTTCGTCCGTACATCTATTTTTCGAACGGATCCGTTTTCGATCCTTTCTTCGATCATTCCTTGAAAAAGTAACGTACATGAGGAAATATAATGGATAAAAATTGAAATTTATGTGAAATTATCCATTTTCGAAACTATTTTCGATCATACCTCTCTAAAATGACGAAAAATAAAGGGGAAATAGAGGAACAAAGTAGAAATATCGGTGAATTCATTTTTTTTTTAATTTTTTAGATCATACCTCGATAAAATGATGAAAATAAGATTCGTCAGTCTGTTCGTCCGTGCGTCTGTTCGTCCGTTTATCTGTTCGTCGTTCGTCTTCTCGTCCGTGCGTCTGTTCATCCGTGCGTCTGTTCGACCGTACAACTGTTTGTCTGAACAAGAATCTGCTTTCGAACCTTTTTTCGATCATACCTTGAAGAATTTACGAACAGAAGGGCGAAAGAGTGGATAAAAATTTAAATGTCGGTGAAATTGTCCATTTTTGAAACTTTTTTCAATCTTACCTCGCTAAAATGACAATAAATAAGGGTGAAATAGAGAAACAAGATTGAAATATCTGTAGATTTAAACGTTTATTACATTTTTTAGATCATACCTCGATAAATTGACGAAAATTAGGTTCGTCCGTGTGTCTGATTGTCCAAGCGATTGTTCCTCAGTGAATCAGTTCCTCCGTGCGTCTGTTCGTCCGCTAGTCTTTTTATCCGTGCGTCTGATCGTCTGTGCGTCTGTTCTTCCGTACATCTGCTTGTCCGAACAGAACCGGTTTCGAAATTTCTCTAGATCATACCTTTAGAAAATAATGAAAATAAAGGCAAAAAATTGGATAAAATAGAACTTTGGTGAAATTGTCCGTTTTCGAAACTTTTTTCGATCCAACCTCACTAAAATGTCGAAAATAAGGGCAAAGAAGGGGAACATGATTGAAATATTGGTGAATTATTTCGTTTTTTAGCTTTTTTCGATCATACCTTAAAAAATGACGAACATAAGGTTCATCCGTGCGTCTGTTCGTACATGTGTCTGTTTGTCCGTGCGTCTGTTCTTCCGTGCGTCTATTCATCCATGCGTCTATTCATCCATGCGTCTGTTCATCCGTGCGTCTGTTCATCCGTGCGTCTGTTCGTCCGTTCGTCTGCTTGCCCGTGCGTCTGTTCGTCCGTACGTCTGTTCATCCGTGTGTCTGTTCGTCTGTGTGTCTGTTTGTCCGTGCGTCCGTTCGTCCGTGCGTCCGTTCATCCATGCTTCTGTTCGTCCATGTGTCTGTTCTTCCGTGCGTCTGTTCGTCTCAGCGTCTGTTTATCCGTGCGTCTTTAAGACCGTACGTCCATTCTTCCGTGCGTCTGTTCTTCCGTGCGTCTGTTCGTCCGTGCGTCTGTTCGACCGTGTGTCTGTTCGTCCTTGCGTCTGTTCGTCCATGAGTCTGTTCGACGGCTTGTCTGCTCGTCCGTTTATCTGATCGTCCGTTTGTCTGCTCGTCCGTGCGTCTGTTCGTCCGGGCGTCTGTTTATCCGTGCGTGTGTTCGTCCGCGCGTCTGTTCATCCGTGCGTCTGTTCGTCCATGTGTCTGTTTGTCCGTGCGTCTGTTCTTCCGTAGTCTGTTCGTCCGTGCGTCTGTACGTCCGTGCTTCTGTTTGTCCGTGCGTCTGTTCGTCCATGCGTCTGTACGTCCGTGCGTCTGTTAGTCCGTGCGTCTGTTCATCCGAGCATCTGTTCGTCGGTGCGTCTGTTGTTCCGTGCGTCTGTTTGTCCGTGCGTCTGTTCTTCCGTGCGTCTGTTCGTCCGTGCGTCTGTACGTCCGTGCGTCTGTTTGTCCGTGCGTCTGTTTGTCCGTGCGTCTGTACGTCCGTGCGTCTGTTTGTCTGTGCGTCTGTTCATCCGTGCATCTGTTCGTCGGTGCGTCTGTTTGTCCGTGCGTCTGTACGTCCGTGCGTCTGTTTGTCCGTGCGTCTGTTCTTCCGTGCGTCTGTTTGTCCGTGCGTCTGTTCGTCCGTGCGTCTGTTCATCCGTGCGTCTGTTCGTCCGTGCCTCTGTTCGTCCGTCTGTCTTTTCGTCCTTGCGTCTATTCGTCCATGCGTCTGTTCGTCCATTCGGATGTTCGTCCGTTCATCTGTTCGACCGTTCGTCTGCTCGTCCGTGCGTCGGTTCATCCGTGCGTCTGTTCGACCGTAAATCTATTTCTCTGAACAAGAATCCGCTTTTGAACCTTTTTTCGATCATAACTTGAAGAATTTACGAACAGAAGGGCGACTGTTCGTCGCTGCGTCTGTTCATCTGTGCGTCTGTTCGTCCATGCGTCTATTTGTCCGTGCGTCTGTTCTTACGTGCGTCTGTACGTCCGTGCGTCTGTTCATCCGTGCGTCTGTTCGTCCATGCGTCTATTTGTCCGTGCATCAGTTCTTCCGTGCGTCTGTTCGTCCGTTCGTCTGTACGTCCGTGCGTCTGTTTGTCCGTGCGTCTGTTCGTCCGCGCGTCTGTTCATCCGTGCGTCTGTTCGTCCATGCGTCATGCGTTCATACATTTTTTAGATCATACCTCGATAAATTGACGAAAATTAGGTTCGTCCGTGTGTCTGATTGTCCAAGCGATTGTTCCTCAGTGAATCAGTTCCTCCGTGCGTCTGTTCGTCCATTAGTCTTTTTATCCGTGCATCTGATCGTCTGTGCGTCTGTTCGTCCGTACATCTGCTTGTCCGAACAGAACCGTTTTCGAAATTTTTCTCGATCAGACCTTTAGAAAATAATGAAAATAAGGGAAAAATATTGGATAAAATATAAATTTGCTTAAATTGTCCGTTTTTGAAACTTTTTTCGATCATACCTCGCTAAAATGACGAAAATATGGGCAAAAAAGGGGAACAAGATATATATTGGTGAATTATTTCGTTTTTTAGCTTTTTTCGATAATACCTTAATAAAACGACCAAAATTAGGTTCGTCCGTGCGTCTGATCGACCGAGCGATTGTTCCTTCATGCCTCAGTTCGTCCGTGCATCTGTTCGTCCGTGCGTCTGTTCGTCCCAGCGTCTTTTCATCCGTGCGTATGTTCGACCATGCGTCCGTTCTTCCGTGAGTCTGTTCGTCCGTGCGTATGTTTGTCCGTGCGTCTGTTTGTCCGTGCCTCTGTTCGTTGGTTCGTCTGTTCATCCGTGCGTCTGTTCGTCCGTGCGTATGTTCGTCCGTGCATCTGTTCGTCCGTTCGTCTGCTCGTCCGTGCGTCTGTTCATGCTTGCGTCTGATCGACCGTACATCTGTTTGTTTGAACAAGAATCCGCTTTCGAACCTTTTTTCCATCATAACTTGAAGTATTAACGAAGATTAGGGCGAAATAGTGGTTAAAAGTTGAAATTTCGGTGAAATTTTCCATTTTTGAAACTTTTTTCGATCATACCTCGATAAAATGACGAAAATTAGGTACGTCCGTGCGTCTGATTGTCCATGCGATTGCTCCTCAGTGCATCAGGTCCTCCGTGCATCTGTTCGTTCGTTCGTCTGTTCGACCGTTAGTCTTTTTATCCGTGCGTCCGTTCGTCCTTGCGTCTGTTCGTCCGTACATCTGTTTGTCAGAACAGATCCGTTTTCGATCCTTTTTTCGATCATTCCTTGAAAAAATAATGTACATGAGGGAATTTAAAGGATAAAAATTGAACTTTCGGTGAAATTATCCATTTTCGAAATTTTTTTGGATCATACCTCGCTAAAATGACGAAAATTTGGGAAAAAAGGGGTGCAAGATTGATATATCGGTGATTTATTTCGTATTTATGCTTTATTCGATCATACCTTAATAAAATGGCGAAAATTAGGTTCGTCCGTGCACCTGATCGTCCGAGCGATTGTTCCTTCATGCCTTAGTTCTTCCGAGCGACTGTTCGTCTGTGCGTCTGTTCGTCAATGCTTCTGTTCGTCCATTTGTCTGTTTGTCCGTGAGTCAGTTCTTCCGTGCGTCTGTTCGTCCGTGCGTCTGTTCGTCCGTGCGTCTGTTTGTGCGTGCGTCTGTTCGTCCGTGCGTCTGTTCATCCGTGCGTCTGTTCGTCCGTGCGTCTGTATGTCCGTTTGTCTGTTCGTCCGTGCGTCTGTTCATCCGTACGTCTGTTCGTCCGTGCTTCTGTTCGTCCGTGCGTCTGTTCGTCCGTGCGTCTGTTTTTCCGTGCGTCTGTTCGTCCGTGCGTCTGTTCATCCGTGCGTCTGTTCGTCCGTGCGTCTGTTTATCCGTGCGTCTGTTCGTCCGTGCATTTGTTAATCCGTGCGTCTGTTCGTCCTTGCGTCTGTTCGTCCATTCGTCTGTTCGTCCGCTTGTCTGGTTGTCCGTGCATCTGTTCGACCGTACATCTGTTTGTCTGAACAGATCCGTTTCGATTCTTTCTTCGATCATTCCTTGAAAAAATAACGTTCATGAGAAAATATAATGGATAAAAATTGAAATTTATGTGAAATTATCCATTTTCGAAACTGTTTCTAAATTAACTATTTTCGATAATACCTCTCTAAAATGACGAAAAATAAAGGGGAAATAGAGGAACAAAGTAGAAATATCGGTGAATTCATTTTTTTTTTAATTTTTTAGATCATACCTCGATAAAATGATGAAAATAAGATTCGTCAGTCTGTTCGTCCGTGCGTCTGTTCGTCCGTTTATCTGTTCGTCGTTCGTCTTCTCGTCCGTGCGTCTGTTCATCCGTGCGTCTTCTCGACCGTACAACTGTTTGTCTGAACAAGAATCCGCTTTCGAACCTTTTTTCGATCATAACTTGAAGAATTTACGAACAGAAGGGCGAAAGAGTGGATAAAAATTTAAATGTCGGTGAAATTATCCATTTTTGAAACTTTTTTAAATCTTACCTCGCTAAAATGACAATAAATAAGGGTGAAATAGAGAAACAAGATTGAAATATCTGTAGATTTAAACGTTTATTACATTTTTTAGATCATACCTCGATAAATTGACGAAAATTAGGTTCGTCCGTCTGTCTGTTCGTCCAAGCGATTGTTCCTCAGTGAATCAGTTCCTCCGTGCGTCTGTTCGTCCGCTAGTCTTTTTATCCGTGCGTCTGATCGTCTGTGCGTCTGTTCTTCCGTACATCTGCTTGTCCGAACAGAACCGGTTTCGAAATTTCTCTAGATCATACCTTTAGAAAATAATGAAAATAAAGGCAAAAAATTGGATAAAATAGAACTTTGGTGAAATTGTCCGTTTTCGAAACTTTTTTCGATCCAACCTCACTAAAATGTCGAAAATAAGGGTTAAAAAGGGGAACATAATTGAAATATCGGTGAATTATTTCGTTTTTTAGTTTTTTCGATCATACCTTAAAAAAATGACGAAGATTAGGTTCTTCCGTGCATCTGATCGTCCAAGCGATTGTTCCTTCATGCCTTAGTTCGTCCGTGCGACTGTTTGTCTGTGCGTCTGTTCGTCTGAGCGTCTGTTCATCCGTGCGTCTGTTCATCCGTGCGTCTGTTCGTCCATGCGTCTGTTTGTCCGTGCGTCTGTTCTTTCGTGCGTCTGTTTATCCATGCGTCTGTTCGTCCGTGCCTCTATTCATCCGTGCGACTGTTCGACCATGTGTCTGTTTTTCCGTGCGTCTGTTCTTCCGTTCGTCCGTGCGTCTGTTCGTCCGTGCGTCCGTTCTTCCGTGTATCTGTTCGTCCTTGCGTCTGTTCGTCCGTGCGTCTGTTTTTCCGTGCGTCTGTTCGTCCGTGCGTCTGTTCGTCCGTGCGTCTGTTTTCCGTGCGTCTGTTCGTCCGTGCGTCTGTACGTCCGTGCGTCCGTTCGTCCGTGCGTCTGTGCGTCCAAGCATCTGTATATCCTTGCGTCTTTAAGACCGTACGTCCATTCCTCCGTGCGTCTGTTCGTCCGTGCGTCTGTTCGTCCATTTATCAGCTTGTCCGAACAGAACCGTTTCCGAAATTTTTCTCGATCACACCTTTAGGAAATAATGAAAATAAGGGCAAAATATTGGATAAAATAGAAATTTGGTGAAATTGTCCGTTTTCGAAACTTTTTTCGATCAAACCTCACTAAAATGACGAAAATAAGGGTTAAAAAGGGGAACATAATTGAAATATCGGTGAATTATTTCGTTTTTTAGTTTTTTCGATCATACCTTAAAAAAATGACGAAGATTAGGTTCTTCCGTGCATCTGATCGTCCAAGCGATTGTTCCTTCATGCCTTAGTTCGTCCGTGCGACTGTTTGTCTGTGCGTCTGTTCGTCAATGCGTCTGTTCGTCCATGTGTCTGTTTGTCCGTGCGTCAGTTCTTCCGTGCGTCTGCTCGTCCGTGCGTCAATTCGTCCGTTTGTCTGTTTGTGCGTGCGTCTGTTCGTCCGTGCGTCTGTATGTCCATGTGTCTGTTTGTCCGTGCGTCTGTTCATCCGTACGTCTGTTCGTCCGTGCGTCTGTTTTTCCGTGCGTCTGTTCGTCCGTGCGTCTGTTCATCCGTGTGTTTGTCGTCCGTGCGTCTGTGCGTCCGCCTGTCTGTTCGTCCGTGCATCTGTTTGTCCGTACATCCGTTTGTCTGAACAGATCCGTTTTCGATCCTTTCTTCGATCATTCCTTGAAAAATAACGTACATGAGGGAATGTAATGGATAAAAATTATAAATTATGTGAAATTATCCATTTTCGAAATTTTTTTCGATAATACCTATCTAAAATGACGAAAAATAAGGGGTAAATAGAGGAACAAGATTAAAATATTGGTGAATTCATTCGTTTTTTACCTTTTTTAGATCATACCTCGCTAAATTGCGAAAATAAAGTTCGTCAATGCCACTGTTCGTCCGTGCGTCTGTTCGTCCGTGCGTCTGTTCGTCTGTGCGTCTGTTCGTCCAAGCGTCTCTTTGTCCGTGCGTCTGTTCGTCCGTGCGTCTGTTCATCCGTGCGTCTGTTCGTCCTTGCGTCTGTTTGTCCTTGCGTCTGTTCGTCGGTGCTTCTGTTCATCCGTGCGTCTGTACGTCCGTGCGTCTGATTATCCGTGCATCTATTCGTCCTTGCGTCTGTTCGTCCAAGCGTCTGTTCGTCCGCTTGGCTGTTCGTCCGTGCATCTGTTCGTCTGTTCGTCCGCTCGTCTGTGAGTCTGTTCATCCATACGTATGTTTGACCGTACATCAGTTTGTCTGAACAAGAATCCGCTATCGAACCTTTTTTCGATCATAACTTGAAGAATTAACGAACATATAGGCGAAATAGTGGATAAAAATTGAAATTTCGGTGAAATTATCAATTTTTGAAACTTTTTTGGATCATACCTCAATAAAATGACGAAAATATTGGTAAAAAAGGGGAATAAGATTGATATATAGGTGAATTATTCCGTTTTTTACCTTTTTTCAATCATACCTTAAAAAAATGACGAAAATTAGGTTCCTCAGTGCGTCTGATCGTCCAAGCGTTTGTTCCTTCATGCCTCAGTTCGTCCATGCGACTGTTTGACTGTACGTCTGTTCGTCAATGCGTCTGTTCGGCCATGCGTCTGTTCATCCGTGCGTCTGTTCGTCCGTGCGTCTGTTTGTCCGTGCGACTGTTCGTCCGTGCACCTGTTCATCCGTGCGTCTGTTCATCCGTGCGTCTGTTCATCCGTGCGTCTGTTCGTCCATGCGTCTGTTTGTCTGTGCGTCTTTTCTTCCGTGCGTCTGTTCGTCCGTGCGTCTCTCCGTCCGTGCGTCTGTTTCTCCTTGTCTGTTCGTCCGTGCGTCTGTACGTCCGTGCGTCTGTTCGTCCGTGCGTCTGTTTATCCGTGCGTCTGTTCGTCGGTGCGTCTGTTCTTCCGTGCGTCTGTTTGTCCATGCGTCTGTAGGTCCGGGCGTCTGTTTGTCCGTGCATTTTTTCTTCCGTGCGTCTGTTTGTCCGTGCGTCTCTTCGTCCGTGCGTCTGTTCATCCGTGCGTCTGTTCGTCCGTGCGTCGGTTCGTCCGTCTGTCTGTTCGTCCTTGCGTCTGTTCGTCCATGCGTCTGTTCGTCCGCGCTGCTGTTCGTCCGTTCATCTCTTCGTCCGTTCGTCAGCTCGTCCGTGCGTCTGTTCAGCCGTGCGTCTGTTTGACCTCACATCTGTTTGTCTGAACAAGAATCCACTTTCGAACCTTTTTTCGATCATAACGTGAAGAATTTACGAACAGAAGGGCGAAAGAGTGGATAAAAATTGAAATGTCGGTGAAATTATCCACTTTTGAAACTTTTTTCAATCTTACCTCGCTAAAATGACAAAAAATAAGGGTGAAATAGAGAAACAAGATTGAAATATCGGTGGATTTAACCGTATAATACATTTTTTAGATCATACCTCGATAAATTGACGAAAATTAGGTTCGTCCGTGTGTCTGATTGTCCAAGCGATTGTTCCTCAGTGAATCAGTTCCTCCGAGCGTCTGTTCGTCCGTTAGTCTTTTTATCCGTGCGTCTGATCGTCTGTGCGTCTGTTCGACCGTACATCTGCTTGTCCGAACAGAACCGTTTTCGAAATTGTTCTCGATCAAACCTTTAGAAAATAATGAAAATAAGGGCAAAATATTGGATAAATAGAAATTTGGTGAAATTGTCCGTTTTCGAAACTATTTTCGATCAAACCTCAATAAATGACGAAAATAAGTGCAAAAAAGGGGAACATGATTGAAATATCGGTGAATTATTTCGTTTTTTAGCTTTTTTCGATCATACCTTAAAAAATGACGAAGATAATGTTCTTCCGTGCACCTGATCGTCCGAGCGATTGTTCCTTCATGCCTTAGTTCGTCCGCGCGACTATTCGTCTGTGCGTCTGTTCGTCAATGCGTCTGTTCGTCCATTTGTCTGTTTGTCCGTGCGTCAGTTCTTCCGTGCGTCTGTTCGTCCGTGCGTCTGTTCGTCCGCGCGTCTGTTTGTGCGTGCGTCTTTTCGTCCGTGCGTCTGTTCATCCGTGCGTCTGTTCATCCGTACGTCTGTTCGTCCGTGCGTCTGTTCGTCCGTGCGTCTGTTTTTCCTTGCGTCTGTTCGTCCGTGCGTCTGTTCATCCGTTCGTCTGTTCGTCCGTGCGTCTGTTTATCCGTGCGTCTGTTCGTCCGTGCATCTGTTAATCCGTGCGTCTGTTCGTCCGTGCGTCTGTTTGTGCGTGCGTCTGTTCGTCCGTGCGTCTGTTCATCCGTGCGTCTGTTCGTCCGTGCGTCTGTATGTCCGTGCGTCTGTTCGTCCCTGCGTCTGTTCATCCGTACGTCTGTTCGTCCGTGCGTCTGTTCGTCCGTGCGTCTGTTCGTCCGTGCGTCTGTTTTTCCTTGCGTCTGTTCGTCCATGCTTCTGTTCGTCCGCTTGTCTGTTCGTCCGTGCATCTGTTCGATCGTACATCTTTTTGTCTGAACAGATCCGTTTCGATTCTTTCTTCGATCATTCCTTGAAAAAATAACGTACATGAGAAAATATAATGGATAAAGATTGAAATTTATGTGAAATTATCCATTTTCAAAACTATTTTCGATCATACCTCTCTAAAATGACGAAAAATAAAGGGGAAATAGAGGAAAAAGATAGAAATATCGGTGAATTCATTTGTTTTTTAAATTTTTTAGATCATACCTCGATAAAATGATGAAAATAAGGTTCGTCAATGCATCTCTTCGTCCTCGCGTCTGTTCCTCCGTGCATCTGTTCATCCGTGCAGCTGTTGGTCCCAGCGTCTGTTCATCCGTGCGTCTGTTCGACCATGGGTCCGTTCTTCCGTGCGTCTTTTCGTCCGTGCGTATGTACGTCCGTGCGTCTGTTTGTCCGTGCCTATGTTCGACCATGCGTCCAATCTTCCGTGCGTCTGTTCGACCGTGCGTATGTTTGTCCGTACGTTTTTGTCCGTGCGTCTGTTCGTCGGTGCGTCCGTTCATCCGTGCGTCTGTTCGTACGTGCGTCTGATTGTCTGTGCGAATGTTCGTCCGTAGGGTGAGAAACAAGATTAAAATATCGGTGCATTTAAGACTTTTTTTCATTTTTTAGATCATACCTCGTTCGTCCGTACATCTGTTTGTCTGAACAGATCCGTTTTCGATCCTTTCTTCGATCATTCCTTGAAAAAATAACGTACGTGAGGGAATATAATGGATAAAAATTAAAAATTACGTGAAATTATCCATTTTCGAAACTTTTTTCGATAATACCTATCTAAAATGACGAAAAGTAAGGGGTAAATAGAGGAACAAGATTGAAATATCGGTGAATTCATTCGTTTTTTACCTTTTTTAGATCATACCTCGTTAAATTGCGAAAATAAAGTTCGTCAATGCATCTGTTCGTCCGTGCGTCTGTTCGTCCGTGCGTCTGTTCGTCTGTGCGTCTGTTCGTCCGTGCGTCTGTATGTCTGTGCGTCTGTTCGTCCGTGCGTCTGTTCATCCGTACGTCTGTTCGTCCGTTCGTCTGTTCGTCCGTGCGTCTGTTCGTCCGTGCGTCTGTTTTTCCGTGCGTCTGTTCGTCCGTGCGTCTGTTTATCCGTGCGTCTGTTCGTCCGCGCATCTGTTAATCCATGCGTCTGTTCGTCCTTGCGTCTGTTCGTCCATGCGTCTGTTCGTCCGCTTGTCTGTTCGTCCGTGCATCTGTTTGTCTGAACAGATCCGTTTCGATTCTTTCTTCGATCATTCCTTGAAAAAATATCATACATGAGAAAATATAATGGATAAAAATTGAAATTTATGTAAAATTATCCATTTTCGAAACTATTTTCGATCATACCTCTTTAAAATGACGAAAAATAAAGGGGAAATAGAGGAACAAGATAGAAATATCGGTGAATTCATTTGTTTTTTAAATTTTTTAGATCATACCTCGATAAAATGATGAAAATAAGGTTCGTCAATGCATCTGTTCGTCCGTGCGTCTGTTCGTCCGTGCGTCTGTTCGTCTGTGCGTCTGTTCGTCCAAGTGTCCCTTTGTCCGTGCGTCTGTTCGTCCGTGCGTCTGTTCATCCGTGCGTCTGTTCGTCCTTGCCTCTGTTTGTCCGTGCGTCTGTTCTTTCGTGCGTCTGTTCGTCCGTGCGTCTGTTCGTCTGTGCGTCTGTTTGTCCGTGCGTCTGTTCATCCATGCGTCTGTTCGTCCGTGCGTCTGTATGTTCGTGCGTCTGTTCGTCCGTTCGTCTGTTCGTCCGAGCATCTGTTTATCCGTGCGTCTTTAAGACCGTAAGTCCATTCCTCCGTGCGTCTGTTCGTCCGTGCCTCTGTTTTTCCGTGCGTCTGTTAGTCCGTGCGTCTGTTCGTCCGTACATCTGTTTGTCTGAACAGATCCGTTTTCGATCCTTTCTTCGGTCATTCCTTGAAAAAATAATGTACATGATGGAATATAATGGATAAAAATTGAAATTTCGGTGAAATTATCCATTTTCGAAACTTTTTTTGAAACAATCTAAAATGACGAAAAATAAGGGGTAAATAGAGGAACAAGATTGAAATATCGGTGAATTCATTCGTTTTTTAACTTTTTTTGATCATACCTCGTTAAATTGCGAAAATAAAGTTCGTCAATGCGTCTGTTCGTCCGTGCGTCTGTTCCTCCGAGCGTCTGTCAGTCCGTGCGTCTCTTTGTCCGTGCGTCTGTTTATCCATGCGTCTGTTCGCCCGTGCGTCTGTTCATCCGTGCGTCTGTTCGTCCATGCGTCTGTTTCTCCGTGCGTCTGTTCTTTCGTGCGTCTTTTCGTCGGTGCGTCTGTACGTCCGTGCGTCTGTTCGTCCGTGCGTCTGTTTATCCATGCTTCTGTTTGTCCGTGCGTCTATTTCTCCGTGCGTCTGTTCTTCCTTGCGTCTGTTCGTCCGTGCGGCTGTTCTTCCGTGCGTCTGTTCGTCCGTGCGTCTGTTCGTCCGTGCGTCTGTTCATCCATAAGTCTGTTCGTCCGTGCGTCTGTATGTCCGTGCCTCTGTTCGTCCGTGCGTCTGTTTTTCCGTGCGTCTATTTGTCCGTGCGTCTGTTCGACCGTACATCTGTTTGTCTGAACAAGAATCCGCCTTCGAAACTTTTTTCGATCATAACTTGAAGAATTTACGAACAGAAGGGCGAAAGAGTGGATAAAAATTGAAATGTCGGTGAAATTATCCATGTTTGAAAATTTTTTCTATCTAACCTCGCTAAAATGACAAAAAATAAGGGTGAAATCTAAAAAACAAGATTGAAATATCGGTGAATATAACGTTTTTTATATTTTTTAGATCATACCTCGATAAATTGACAAAAATTAGGTTTGTCCGTGTGTCTGATAGTCCAAGCGATTGTTCCTCAGTGAATCGGTTCCTCCGTGCGTCTGCTAGTCCGTAAGTATTTTTATCCGTACGTCTGATCGTCTGTGCGTCTGTTCGTCAATGCGTCTGTTCGACCATGTGTCTGTTTGTCCGTGCGTCAGTTCTTCCGTGCGTCTGTTCGTCCGTGCGTCTGTTCGTCCGTGCGTCTGTTTGTGCGTGCGTCTGTTCGTCCTTGCGTCTGTTCATCCGTACGTCTGTTCGTCCGTGCGTCTGTTCGTCCGTTCGGCTGTTCGTCCGTGCGTCTGTTTTTCCGTGCGTCTGTTCGTCCGTGCGTCTGTTCTTCCGTGCGTCTGTTCGTCCGAGCGTATGTTTATCCGTGCGTCTGTACGTCCGTGCATCTGTTCATCCGTGTGTCTGTTCGTCCTTGCGTCTGTTCGTCCATGCGTCTGTTCGTCCGCTTGTCTGTTCGTCCGTGCATCTGTTCGTCCGTACATCTATTTTTCGAACGGATCCGTTTTCGATCCTTTCTTCGATCATTCCTTGAAAAAGTAACGTACATGAGGAAATATAATGGATAAAAATTGAAATTTATATGAAATTATCCATTTTCGAAACTATTTTCGATCATACCTCTCTAAAATGACGAAAAATAAAGGGGAAATTGAGGAAAAAAGTAGAAATATCAGTGAATTCATTTTTTTTAAATTTTTTAGATCATACCTCGATAAAATGATGAAAATAAGATTCGTCAGTCTGTTCGTCCGTGCGTCTGTTGGTCCGTTTATCTGTTCGTCGTTCGTCTTCTCGTCCGTGCGACTGTTCATCCGTGCGTCTGTTCGACCGTACAACTGTTTGTCTGAACAAGAATCCGCTTTCGAACCTTTTTTCGATCATACCTTGAAGAATTTACGAACAGAAAGGCGAAAGAGTGGATAAAAATTTAAATGTCGGTGAAATTATCCATTTTTGAAACTTTTTTCAATCTTACCTCGCTAAAATGACAATAAATAAGGGTGAAATAGAGAAACAAGATTGAAATATCTGTAGATTTAAACGTTTATTACATTTTTTAGATCAAACCTCGATAAATTGACGAAAATTAGTTTCGTCCGTGTGTCTGATTGTCCAAGCGATTGTTCCTCAGTGAATCAGTTCCTCCGTGCGTCTGTTCGTCCGCTAGTCTTTTTATCCGTGCGTCTGATCGTCTGTGCGTCTGTTCGTCCGTAAATCTGCTTGTCCGAACAGAACCGGTTTCGAAATTTCTCTAGATCATACCTTTAGAAAATAATGAAAATAAGGGCAAAAAATGGATAAAATAGAACTTTGGTGAAATTGTCCGTTTTCGAAACTTTTTTCGATCAAACCTCACTAAAATGTTGAAAATAAGGGCAAAAAAGGGGAACATGATTGAAATATCGGTAAATTATTTCGTTTTTTAGCTTTTTTCGATCATACCTTAAAAAATGACGAACAAAAGGTTCATCCGTGCGTCGTTCGTACATGTGTCTGTTTGTCCGTGCGTCTGTTCTTCCGTGCGTCTATTCATCCATGCGTCTATTCATCCATGCGTCTGTTCATCCGTGCGTCTGTTCATCCGTGCGTCTGTTCGTCCGTTCGTCTGCTTGCCCGTGCGTCTGTTCGTCCGTGCGTCTGTTCATCCGTGTGTCTGTTCGTCTGTGTGTCTGTTCTTCCGTGCGTCTGTTCGTCTCAGCGTCTGTTTATCCGTGCGTCTTTAAGACCGTAAGTCCATTCTTCCGTGCGTCTGTTCTTCCGTGCGTCTGTTCGTCCGTGCGTCTGTTCGACCGTGTGTCTGTTCGTGCTTGCGTCTGTTCGTCCATGAGTCTGTTCGACGGCTTGTCTGCTCGTCCGTTTATCTGATCGTCCGTTTGTCTGCTCGTCCGTGCGTCTGTTCGTCCGGGCGTCTGTTTATCCGTGCGTGTGTTCGTCCGCGCGTCTGTTCATCCGTGCGTCTGTTCGTCCATGTGTCTGTTTGTCCGTGCGTCTGTTCTTCCGTGCGTCTAGTCGTCCGTGCGTCTGTACGTCCGTGCTTCTGTTTGTCCGTGCGTCTGTTCGTCCATGCGTCTGTACGTCCGTGCGTCTGTTAGTGCGTGCGTCTGTTCATCCGAGCATCTGTTCGTCGGTGCGTCTGTTGTTCCGTGCGTCTGTTTGTCCGTGCGTCTGTTCTTCCGTGCGTCTGTTCGTCCGTGCGTCTGTACGTCCGTGCGTCTGTTTGTCCGTGCGTCTGTTCGTCCGTCTGTCTGTACGTCCGTGCGTCTGTTTGTCTGTGCGTCTGTTCATCCGTGCATCTGTTCGTCGGTGCGTCTGTTTGTCCGTCTGTCTGTACGTCCGTGCGTCTGTTTGTCCGTGCGTCTGTTCTTCCGTGCGTCTGTTTGTCCGTGCGTCTGTTCGTCCGTGCGTCTGTTCATCCGTGCGTCTGTTCGTCCGTGCCTCTGTTCGTCCGTCTGTCTTTTCGTCCTTGCGTCTATTCGTCCATGCGTCTGTTCGTCCATTCGGATGTTCGTCCGTTCATCTGTTCGACCGTTCGTCTGCTCGTCCGTGCGTCGGTTCATCCGTGCGTCTGTTCGACCGTAAATCTGTTTCTCTGAACAAGAATCCGCTTTCGAACCTTTTTTCAATCATAACTTGAAGAATTTACGAACAGAAGGGCGACTGTTCGTCGCTGCGTCTGTTCATCTGTGCGTCTGTTCGTCCATGCGTCTATTTGTCCGTGCGTCTGTTCTTCCGTGCGTCTGTTCGTCCATGCATCTGTACGTCCGTGCGTCTGTTTGTCCGTGCGTCTGTTCGTCCGTGCGTCTGTATGTCCGTGCGTCTGTTCGTCCGTGCGTCTTTTTATCCGTGCGTCTGTTCGTCTGTGCGTCTGTTCGTCAATGCGTCTGTTCGTCCATGTGTCTGTTTGTCCGTGCGTCTGTTCTTCCGTGCGTCTGTTCGTCCGTGCGACTGTTCGTCCGTGCGTCTGTTTTTGCGGGCGTCTGTTCGTCCGTGCGTCTGTTCATCCGTGCGTCTGTTCGTCCGTGCGTCTGTATGTCCATGCGTCTGTTCGCCCGTGCGTCTGTTCATCCGTACGTCTGTTCGTCCGTGCGTCTGTTCGTCCGTGCGTCTGTTCGTCCGTGCGTCTGTTTTTCCGTGCATCTGTTCGTCCGAACGTCTGTTCATCCGTGCGTCTGTTCGTCCGTGCGTCTGTTTATCCGTGCGTCTGTTCGTCCGTGCTTCTGTTAATCCGAGCGTCTGTTCATCCTTAGGTCTGTTCGTCCATGCATCTGTTCGTCCGCTTGTCTGATCGTCCGTGCATCTGTTCGACCGTACATTCTTTTGTCTGAACAGATCCGTTTCGATTCTTTCTTCGATCATTCCTTGAAATAATAACGTACATGAGAAAATATAATGGATAAAAATTGAAATTTATGTAAAATTATCCATTTTCGAAACTTTTTTCGATAATACGTTTTTTAAAATGACGAAAAATATGGGGTAAATAGAAAAACAAGATTGAATATCGGTAAATTCTTTCGTTTTTTACCTTTTTTAGATCATACCTCGTGATATTGCGACATGAAATTCGTCAATGCATCTATTCGTCCGTGCGTCTGTTCGTTCAAGCGTCTCTTTGTCCATGCGTCTGTTATTCCGTGCGTCTGTTCATCCGTGCGACTGTTCGTCCTTGCGTCTGTTTGTCCGTGCGTCTGTTCGTCGGTGCGTCTGTTCGTCCGTGCGTCCGTACGTCCGTCCGTCTGTTTGTTGTGCGTCTGTTCGTCCGTTTGTCCGTACGTCCGTGCGTCTGTTCGTCCGTGCGTCTGTTTATCTGTGCGTCTTTTGTCGGTGCGTCTGTTCATCCGTGCGTCTATTCGTCCATGCGTATGTTTGTCCGTGCGTCTGTTCTTCCGTGCGTCTGTTCGTCCGTTTGTCTGTACGTCCGTGCGTCTGTTTGTCCGTGTATCTATTCGTCCGTGCGTCTATTTATCCGTGCGTCTGTTCGTCCGTGCGTCTGTTCTTCCATGCGTCTATTCGTCCATGCGTCTGTTCTTCCGTCTGTCTGTTCGTCCTTGCGTCTGTTCGTCCATGCGACTGTTCATCCGTGCGTCTGTTCGTCCATGTGTTATTTTGTCCGTGCGTCTGTTCTTCCGTGCGTTTGTTCGTCCGTGCGTCTGTACGTCCGGGCGTCTGTTCGTCCGTGCGTCTTTTCGTCCGAGCGTCTGTTTATCCGTGCGTCTTTAAAACCGTGCGTCCATCCTTCCGTGCTTCTGTTCGTCCGTACGTCTGTTCATCCGTTCGTCTGTTCGTCCGTGTGTCTGTTCTTCCGTGAGTCTGTTTGTCCGTGCGTCTGTTCTTCCGTTTATCTGCTTGTCCTAACAGAACCGTTTTCGAAATTTTTCTCGATCAGACCTTTAGAAAATAATGAAAATAAGGGAAAAATATTGGATAAAATATAAATTTGCTTAAATTGTCCGTTTTCGAAACTTTTTTCCATCATACCTCGCTAAAATGACGAAAATATGGGCAAAAAAGGGGAACAAGATATATATTGGTGAATTATTTCGTTTTTTAGCTTTTTTCGATAATACCTTAATAATACGACCAAAATTAGGTTCGTCCGTGCGTCTGATCGACCGAGCGATTGTTCCTTCATGCCTCAGTTCGTCCGTGCATCTGTTCGTCCGTGCGTCTGTTCGTCCCAGCGTCTTTTCATCCGTGCGTATGTTCGACCATGCGTCCGTTCTTCCGTGAGTCTGTTCGTCCGTGCGTATGTTTGTCCGTGCGTCTGTTTGTCCGTGCCTCTGTTCGTTGGTTCGTCTGTTCATCCGTGCGTCTGTTCGTCCGTGCGTATGTTCGTCCGTGCATCTGTTCGTCCGTTCGTCTGCTCGTCCGTGCGTCTGTTCATGCTTGCGTCTGATCGACCGTACATCTGTTTGTTTGAACAAGAATCCGCTTTCGAACCTTTTTTCCTTCATAACTTGAAGTATTAACGAACATTAGGGCGAAATAGTGGTTAAAAGTTGAAAATTCGGTGAAATTTTCAATTTTTGAAACTTTTTTCGATCATACCTCGATAAAATGACGAAAATTAGGTACGTCCGTGCGTCTGATTGTCCATGCGATTGCTCCTCAGTGCATCAGGTCCTCCGTGCATCTGTTCGTTCGTTCGTCTGTTCGACCGTTAGTCTTTTTATCCGTGCGTCCGTTCGTCCTTGCGTCTGTTCGTCCGTACATCTGTTTGTCAGAACAGATCCGTTTTCGATCCTTTTTTCGATCATTCCTTGAAAAAATAATGTACATGAGGGAATTTAAAGGATAAAAATTGAACTTTCGGTGAAATTATCCATTTTCGAAATTTTTTTGGATCATACCTCGCTAAAATGACGAAAATTTGGGAAAAAAGGGGTGCAAGATTGATATATCGGTGATTTATTTCGTTTTTATGCTTTATTCGATCATACCTTAATAAAATGGCGAAAATTAGGTTCGTCCGTGCGTCTGATCGTCCGAGCGATTGTTCCTTCATGCCTAAGTCCGTCCGTGCGACTTTTCGTCTGTGCGTCTGTTCGTTAATGCGTCTGTTCGACCATGTGTCTGTTTTTCCGTGCGTCTGTTCTTCCGTGCGTCGGTTCGTCCGAGCGTCTGTTTATCCGTGCGTCATTAAGACCGTCCGTCCATTCTTCCGTGCGTCTATTCATTCGTGCGTCTGTTCGTCCTTGCGACTGTTTGTCCGTGCGTCTTTACGACCGTGCGTCTTTATGACCGTGCATCTGTTCATCAATGCGTCTGTTCGTCTGTTTGTCTGATTCTCCGTGCGTCTGTTCATCCGTGCGTCTGTTCGTCCGTTTGTCTGATTCTCCGTGCGTCTGTACGTCCGTGCGTCTATTTGTCCGTGCTTCTATTCGTCCGTGCGTCTGTTTATCCGTGCGTCTCTTCGTCCGTGCGTCTTTTCATCCGTGCGTCTGTTCGTCCATGCGTCTGTTTGTCCATGCATCTGTTCTTCCGTGCGTCTCTTCGTCCGTGCGTCTGTACGTCCGTGTGTCTGTTAGTCCGTGTGTCCGTTCGTCCGTGCGTCTGTTCATCCGTGCGTCTGTTCGTCCATGTGTCTGTTTGTCCGTGCGTCTGTTCTTATGTGCGTCTGTTCGTCCGTGCGTCTGTACGTCCGTGCGTCTGTCCGTCCGTGCGTCTGTTCGTCCGAGCGTCTGTTTATCCGTGCGTCTTTAAGACCGTGCGTCCATCCTTCCGTGCGTCTGTTCGTCCGTACGTCTGTTCATCCGTTCGTCTGTTCGTCCGTGCGTCTGTTCTTCCGTGAGTCTGTTTGTCCGTGCGTCTGTTCTTCCGTTTATCTGCTTGTCCTAACAGAACCGTTTTCGAAATTTTTGCTGATCAGACCTCTAGAAAATAATGAAAATAAGGGAAAAATATTGGATAAAATATAAATTTGCTGAAATTGTAAGTTTTCGAAACTTTTTTCGATCATACCTCGCTAAAATGACGAAAATATGGGCAAAAAAGGGGAACAAGATATATATTGGTGAATTATTTCGTTTTTTAGCTTTTTTCGATAATACCTTAATAAAACGACCAAAATTAGGTTCGTCCGTGCGTCTGATCGTCCGAGCGATTGTTCCTTCATTCCTCAGTTCGTCCGTGCATCTGTTCGTCCGTGCGCTTGTTCGTTCCAGCGTCTGTTTATCCGTGCGTTTGTTCGACCATGCGTCCGTTCTTCCGTGCGTCTTTAGTCCGTGCGTATGTTTGTCCGTGCGTCACTTTGTCCTTGCCTCTGTTCGTTGGTTTGTCTGTTCATCCGTGCGTCTGTTCGTCCGTGCGTATGTTCGTCCGTGCATCTGTTCGTCCGTTCGTCTGCTCGTCCGTGCGTCTGTTCATGCTTGCGTCTGATCGACCGTACATCTTTTTGTCTGAACAAAATCCGCTTTCGAACCTTTTTTCGATCATAACTTGAAGTATTAACGAACATTAGGGCGAAATAGTGGATAAAAATTGAAATTTCGCTGAAATTTTCCATTTTTGAAACTTTTTTCGATCATACCTCGATAAAATGACGAAAATTAGGTACGTCCGTGCGTCTGATTGTCCATGCGATTGCTCCTCAGTGCATCAGTTCCTCCGTGCATCTGTTCGTTCGTTCGTCTGTTCGACCGTTAGTCTTTTTATCCGTGCGTCTGTTCGTCCTTGCGTCTGTTCGTCCGTACATCTGTTTGTCTGAACAGATCCGTTTTCGATCCTTTTTTCGATCATTCCTTGAAAAAATAATGTACATGAGGGAATATAATGGATAAAAATTGAACTTTCGGTGAAATTATCCATTTTCGAAATTTTTTTGGATCATACCTCGCTAAAATGACGAAAATTTGGGAAAAAAGGGGTGCAAGATCTATATATCGGTGATTTATTTCGTTTTTAAGCTTTTTTCGATCATACCTTAATAAAATGGCGAAAATTAGGTTCGTCCGTGCGTGTTATCGTCCGAGCGATTGTTCCTTCATGCCTAAGTTCGTCCGTGCGACTGTTCGTCTGTGCGTCTGTTCGTCAATGCGTATGTTCAACCATGTGTCTGTTTTTCCGTGCGTTTGTTCTTCCGTGCGTCTGTGCGTCCTTGCGTCTGTTCGTCCGTGCGTCTGTTCGTCTGTATGCCTGTTCGTCTGTACATCTGTTTTTCTGAACAGATCCATTTTCGATCCATTCCTTGATCATTCCTTGATAAAATAACGTACATGAGGGAATATAATGGATAAAAATTGAAATTTTGGTGAAATTATCCATTTTTGAAACTTTTTTCGATCATACCTCGCTTAAATGACGAAAAATATGGCTGAAATAGAGAAAAAAGATTGAAAAAACGGTGGATTTAACCGTTTTTTTACATTTTTTAGATCATACCTCAATAAAATGATGAAAATTAGGTACGTCCGTGCGACTGATTGTCCAAGCGATTGTTCCTCAATGCATCAGTTCCTCCGTGCGTCTGTTCGTTCTTGCGTCTGTTCGTCCGTTAGTCTTTTTATCCATGTGTCTGTGCGTCCGTGCGTCTGATCGACCGTACATCTGTTTGTCTGAACAAGAATCCACTTTCGAACATTTTTCGATCATAACTTGAAGTATTAACGAACATTAGGGCGAAATAGTGGATAAAAATTGAAATTTCGGTGAAATTTTCCATTTTCGAAACTTTTTTCGATAATACCTATCTAAAATGACGAAAATTAAGGGGTAAATAGAAGAACAAGATTTAAATATCGGTGAATTCATTCGTTTTTTAACTTTTTTTGATCATACCTCGTTAAATTGCGAAAATAAAGTTCGTCAATGCGTCTGTTCGTCCGTGCGTCTCTTCCTCCGTGCGTCTGTCCGTCCGTGCGTCGGTTCGTCCGTCCGTCTGTTAATCCGTTCGTCTGTTCGTCCGTGCGTCTGTTCATCCGTGCGTCTGTTCATCCGTGCGTCTGTTCGTCCATGCGTCTGTTTGTCCGTGCGTCTGTTCTTTCGTGCGTCTGTTTATCCATGCGTCTGTTCGTCCGTGCCTCTATTCATCCGTGCGACTGTTCGACCATGTGTCTGTTTTTCCGTGCGTCTGTTCTTCCGTTCGTCCGTGCGTCTGTTCGTCCGTGCGTCCGTTCTTCCGTGTATCTGTTCGTCCTTGCGTCTGTTCGTCCGTGCGTCTGTTTTTCCGTGCGTCTGTTCGTCCGTGCATCTGTTCGTCCGTGCGTCTGTTTTCCGTGCGTCTGTTCGTCCGTGCGTCTGTACGTCCGTGCGTCCGTTCGTCCGTGCGTCTGTGCGTCCAAGCATCTGTATATCCTTGAGTCTTTAAGACCGTACGTCCATTCCTCCGTGCGTCTGTTCGTCCATGCGTCTGTTCGTCCATTTATCAGCTTGTCCGAACAGAACCGTTTCCGAAATTTTTCTCGATCACACCTTTAGGAAATAATGAAAATAAGGGCAAAATATTGGATAAAATAGAAATTTGGTGAAATTGTCCGTTTTCGAAACTTTTTTCGATCAAACCTCACTAAAATGACGAAAATAAGGGTTAAAAAGGGGAACATAATTGAAATATCGGTGAATTATTTCGTTTTTTAGTTTTTTCGATCATACCTTAAAAAAATGACGAAGATTAGGTTCTTCCGTGCATCTGATCGTCCAAGCGATTGTTCCTTCATGCCTTAGTTCGTCCGTGCGACTGTTTGTCTGTGCGTCTGTTCGTCAATGCGTCTGTTCGTCCATGTGTCTGTTTGTCCGTGCGTCAGTTGTTCCGTGCGTCTGTTCGTCCGTGCGTCAATTCGTCCGTGCGTCTGTTTGTGCGTGCGTCTGTTCGTCCGTGCGTCTGTATGTCCATGTGTCTGTTTGTCCGTGCGTCTGTTCATCCGTACGTCTGTTCGTCCGTGCGTCTGTTTTTCCGTGCGTCTGTTCGTCCGTGCGTCTGTTCATCCGTGTGTTTGTCGTCCGTGCGTCTGTGCGTCCGCCTGTCTGTTCGTCCGTGCAACTGTTTGTCCGTACATCCGTTTGTCTGAACAGATCCGTTTTCGATCCTTTCTTCGATCATTCCTTGAAAAATTAACGTACACGAGGGAATGTAATGGATAAAAATTAAAAATTATGTGAAATTATCCATTTTCGAAATTTTTTTCGATAATACCTATCTAAAATGACGAAAAATAAGGGGTAAATAGAGGAACAAGAATAAAATATTGGTGAATTCATTCGTTTTTTACCTTTTTTAGATCATACCTCGCTAAATTGCGAAAATAAAGTTCGTCAATGCCACTGTTCGTCCGTGCGTCTGTTCGTCCGTGCGTCTGTTCGTCTGTGCGTCTGTTCGTCCAAGCGTCTCTTTGTCCGTGCGTCTGTTCGTCCGTGCGTCTGTTCATCCGTGCGTCTGTTCGTCGGTGCGTCTGTTCATCCATGCGTCTGTACGTCCGTGCGTCTGATTATCCGTGCATCTATTCGTCCGTGCGTCTTTTTATCCGTGCATCTATTCGTCCTTGCGTCTGTTCGTCCAAGCGTCTGTTCGTCCGCTTGGCTGTTCGTCCGTGCATCTGTTCGTCTGTTCGTCCGCTCGTCTGCGAGTCTGTTCATCCATACGTATGTTTGACCGTACATCAGTTTGTCTGAACAAGAATCCGCTATCGAACCTTTTTTCGATCATAACTTGAAGAATTAACGAACATATAGGCGAAATAGTGGATAAAAATTGAAATTTCGGTGAAATTATCAATTTTTGAAACTTACCTTTTTTCAATCATACCTTAAAAAAATGACGAAAATTAGGTTCCTCAGTGCGTCTGATCGTCCAAGTGTTTGTTCCTTCATGCCTCAGTTCGTCCATGCGACTGTTTGACTGTGCGTCTGTTCGTCAATGCGTCTGTTCGGCCATGCGTCTGTTCATCCGTGCGTCTGTTCGTCCGTGCGTCTGTTTGTCCGTGCGACTGTTCGTCCGTGCAACTGTTCATCCGTGCATCTGTTCGTCCGTGCGTCTTTTCGTCCGTGCATCTGTTCGTCCGATCGTCCACTCGTCCGTGCGTCTGTTCATTCGTGCGTCTGTTCGACCGTAAATCTGTTTGTCTGAACAAGAATCCGTATTCGAACCTTTTTTCGATAATACCTCGCAAAAATTACGAAAAATAAAGGTAAAATAGAGAAACAAGATTGAGGTATCGGAGCATTTATTCGTTTTTAAATTTTTTTGATCATACCTCGATAAAATGACGAAAATTAGGTTCGTTCATCAGTTCCTCCCTGCAGTTGCTCGTCCGTGCGTCCGTTCCTCCGTGAGTCTTTTTATCCGTTCGTCTGTTCTTCCGTGCGTCTGTTCGTCCGTGCGTCTGTTTGTCCGTGCGTCTGTTCGTCAATGCGTCTGTTCGTCCATGCGTCTGTTCGTCCGTGCGTCTGTTCATCCGTGCGTCTGTTCGTCCGTGCGTCTGTTCGCCCGTTTTTCTGTTCGTCCTTGCGTCTGTTCGTCCATGCGTCTGTTCGTCCGCTCGGCTGTTCGCACGTTCATCTGTTCCTCCGTTCGAATGCTCGTCCGTGCGTCTGTTCATCCGTGCGTCTGTTCGACCGTACATCTGTTTGTCTTTACATGAATCCGTTTTCGAACCTTTTTTCGATCATAACTTGAAGAATTTACGAACAGAAAGGAGAAAGAGTGGATAAAAATTGAAATGTCGCTGAAATTATCCATTTCTGAAACTTTATCCGATCTTACCTCGCTAAAATGACAAAAAATAAGGGTGAAATAGAGAAACAAGATTGAAATATCGGTGCATTTAACCGTTTTTTACATTTTTTAGATCATACCTCGATAAATTGACGAAAAATAGGTTCGTCCGTGTGTCTGATTGTCCAAGCAATTGTTCCTCATGGAATCAGTTCCTCCGTGCGTCTGTTCGTCCGTTAGTATTTTTATCCGTGCGTCTGATCGTCTGTGCATCTGTTCGTCCGTACATCTGCTTGTCTGAACAGAACCGTTTTCGAAATTTTTCTCGATCATACCTTTAGAAAAAAATGAAAATAAGGGCAAAATATTGGATAAAATAGAAATTTGGTGAAATTGTCCGTTTTCGAAACTTCTTTAGATCATACCTCACTAAAATGACGAAAATAAGGGCAAAAAAGGGGAACATGATTGATATATCGGTCAATTATTTCGTTTTCTGGCTTTTTTCGATCATTCCTTAAAAAAATGACGAAGATTAGGTTCGTCCGTGCGTCTGATCGTCCGAGCGATTGTTCCTTCATGGCTTAGTTCGTCCGTGCGTCTGTCGTCCGTACGTCTGTTCATCCGTTCATTTGTTCGTCCGTGCGTCTGTTCGTCAATGCGTCTGTTTGTCCGTGCGTCTGTTTTTCCGTGCGTCTGTTCATCCATGCGTCTGTTCGTCCAAGTGTCTGTTTGTCCGTGCGTCTGTTCTTCCGTGCGTCTGTACTTCCGTGTGTCTGTTCGTCCTTGCGACTGTTTGTCCGTGCATCTTTACGTCCGTGCGTCTGTTCATCCATGCGTCTGTTCGTCCGTGTGTCTGTTCGTCCTTGCCTCTGTTTGTCCGTGCGTCTGTTCATCCGTTCGTCTGTTCGTCCTTGCCTCTGTTTGTCCGTGCGTCTGTTCTTTCGTGCGTCTGTTCGTCCGTGCGTCTGTTCCTCTGTGCGTCTGTTTGTCCGTGCGTTTTTTCATCCATGCGTCTGTTCGTCCGTGTGTCTGTATGTTCGTGCGTCTGTTCGTCCGTTCGTCTGTTCGTCCGAGCATCTGTTTATCCGTGCGTCTTTAAGACCGTAAGTCCATTCCTCCGTGCGTCTGTTCGTCCGTGCCTCTGTTTTTCCGTGCGTCTGTTAGTCCGTGCGTCTGTACGTCCGTAGGTCTGTTCGTCCGTGCGTCTGTTTATCCATGCGTCTGTTCGTCCGTGCGTCTGTTTGTCCGTGCGTCTGTTCGTCCGTGCGTCTTTTCATCCATGCTTCTGTTCGTCTTTGCGTCTGTATGTCCGTGCGTCTGTTCGTCCGTGCGTCTGTTCGTCCGAACATCTGTTTATCCGTGCGTCTTTAAGACCGTAAGTCCATTCCTCCGTGCGTCTGTTCGTCCGTGCGTCTGTTATTCCGTGCGTCTGTTCGTCCATGCGTTTGTTCGTCCGTTCGTCTGCTCGTCCGTGCGTCTGTTCAGCCGTGCGTCTGTTTGTCCAAGCGATTGTTCCTCAGTGCATCAGTTCCTCCGTGCGTCTGTTCGTTCGTGCGTCTGTTCGTCCGTTAGTCTTTTTATCCGTGCGTCTGTTCGTCCGTGCGTCTGTTCGTCCGTACATCTGTTTGTCTGAACAGATCCGTTTTCGATCCTTTCTTCGATCATTCCTTGAATAAATAATGTACATGATGGAATATAATGGATAAAAATTGAATTTTCGGTGAAATTATCCATTTTCGAAACTTTTTTCGATAAAACCTATCTAAAATGACGAAAAATAAGGGGTAAATAGAGGAACAAGATTGAAATATCGGTGAATTCATTCGTTTTTTAACTTTTTTTGATCATACCTCGTTAAATTACGAAAATAAAGTTCGTCAATGCGTCTGTTCGTCCGTGCGTCTGTTCCTCCTAGCGTCTGTCAGTCTGTGCGTCTCTTTGTCCGTGCGTCTGTTTATCCATGCGACTGTTCGTCCATGAGTCTGTTTCTCCGTGCGTCTGTTCTTTCGTGCGTCTTTTCGTCGGTGCGTCTGTACGTCCGTGCGTCTGTTCGTCCGTGCGTCTGTTTATCCATGCGTCTGTTCGTCCGTGCGTCTATTTCTCCGTGCGTCTGTTCTTCCTTGCGTCTGTTCGTCCGTGCGACTGTTCTTCCGTGCGTCTGTTCGTCCATGCGTCTGTTCGTCCGTGCGTCTGTTCATCCATAAGTCTGTTCGTCCGTGCGTCTGTATGCCCGTGCCTCTGTTCGTCCGTGCGTCTGTTTTTCCGTGCGTCTGTTCGTCCGTGCGTCTGTTTGACCGTACATCTGTTTGTCTGAACAAGAATCCGCCTTCGAACCTTTTTTCGATCATAACTTGAAGAATTTACGAACAGAAGGGCGAAAGAGTGTATAAAAATTGAAATGTCGGTGAAATTATCCATGTTTGAAAATATTTTCTATCTAACCTCGCTAAAATGACAAAAAATAAGGGTGAAATCGAAAAAACAAGATTGAAATATCGGTGAATATAACCGTTTTTTATATTTTTTAGATCATACCTCGATAAATTGACGAAAATTAGGTTCGTTCGTGTGTCTGATAGTCCAAGCGATTGTTCCTCAGTGAATTGGTTCCTCCGTGCGTCTGTTAGTCCGTATATATTTTTATCCGTACGTCTGATCGTCTGTGCGTCTGTTCGTCAATGCGTCTGTTCGACCATGTGTCTGTTTGTCCGTGCCTCTATTCATCCGTGCGACTGTTCGACCATGTGTCTGTTTTTCCGTGCGTCTGTTCTTCCGTTCGTCCGTGCGTCTGTTCGTCCTTGCGTCCGTTCTTCCGTGTATCTGTTCGTCCTTGCGTCTGTTCGTCCGTGCGTCTGTTTTTCCGTGCGTCTGTTCGTCCGTGCGTCTGTTCGTCCGTGCGTCTGTTTTCCGTGCGTCTGTTCGTCCGTGCGTCTGTACGTCCGTGCGTCCGTTCGTCCGTGCGTCTGTGCGTCCAAGCATCTGTATATCCTTGCGTCTTTAAGACCCTACGTCCATTCCTCCGTGCGTCTGTTCGTCCGTGCGTCTGTTCGTCCATTTATCATTTTGTCCGAACAGAACCGTTTCCGAAATTTTTCTCGATCACACCTTTAGGAAATAATGAAAATAAGGGCAAAATATTGGATAAAATAGAAATTTGGTGAAATTGTCCGTTTTCGAAACTTTTTTCGATCAAACCTCACTAAAATGACGAAAATAAGGGTAAAAAAGGGGAACATAATTGAAATATCGGTGAATTATTTCGTTCTTTAGTTTTTTCGATCATACCTTAAAAAAATGACGAAGATTAGGTTCTTCCGTGCATCTGATCGTCCAAGCGATTGTTCCTTCATGCCTTAGTTCGTCCGTGCGACTGTTTGTCTGTGCGTCTGTTCGTCAATGCGTCTGTTCGTCCATGTGTCTGTTTGTCCGTGCGTCAGTTCTTCCGTGCGTCTGTTCGTCCGTGCGTTAATTCGTCCGTGCGTCTGTTTATGCGTGCGTCTGTTCGTCCGTGCGTCTGTATGTCCATGTGTCTGTTTGTCCGTGCGTCTGTTCATCCGTACGTCTGTTCGTCCGTGCGTCTGTTTTTCCGTGCGTCTGTTCGTCCGTGCGTCTGTTCATCCGTGTGTTTGTCGTCCGTGCGTCTGTGCGTCCGCCTGTCTGTTCGTCCGTGCATCTGTTTGTCCGTACATCCGTTTGTCTGAACAGATCCGTTTTCGATCCTTTCTTCGATCATTCCTTGAAAAATAACGTACATGAGGGAATGTAATGGATAAAAATTATAAATTATGTGAAATTATCCATTTTCGAAATTTTTTTCGATAATACCTATCTAAAATGACGAAAAATAAGGGGTAAATAGAGGAACAAGATTAAAATATTGGTGAATTCATTCGTTTTTTACCTTTTTTAGATCATACCTCGCTAAATTGCGAAAATAAAGTTCGTCAATGCCACTGTTCGTCCGTGCGTCTGTTCGTCCGTGCGTCTGTTCGTCTGTGCGTCTGTTCGTCCAAGCGTCTCTTTGTCCGTGCGTCTGTTCGTCCGTGCGTCTGTTCATCCGTGCGTCTGTTCGTCCTTGCGTCTGTTTGTCCTTGCGTCTGTTCGTCGGTGCGTCTGTTCATCCGTGCGTCTGTACGTCCGTGCGTCTGATTATCCGTGCGTCTATTCGTCCTTGCGTCTGTTCGTCCAAGTGTCTGTTCGTCCGCTTGGCTGTTCGTCCGTGCATCTGTTCGTCTGTTCGTCCGCTCGTCTGTGAGTCTGTTCATCCATACGTATGTTTGACCGTACATCAGTTTGTCTGAACAAGAATCCGCTATCGAACCTTTTTTCGATCATAACTTGAAGAATTAACGAACATATAGGCGAAATAGTGGATAAAAATTGAAATTTCGGTGAAATTATCAATTTTTGAAACTTCTTTGGATCATACCTCAATAAAATGACGAAAATATTGGTAAAAAAGGGGAATAAGATTGATATATAGGTGAATTATTCCGTTTTTTACCTTTTTTCAATCATACCTTAAAAAAATGACGAAAATTAGGTTCCTCAGTGCGTCTGATCGTCCAAGCGTTTGTTCCTTCATGCCTCAGTTCGTCCATGCGACTGTTTGACTGTACGTCTGTTCGTCAATGCGTCTGTTCGGCCATGCGTCTGTTCATCCGTGCGTCTGTTCGTCCGTGCGTCTGTTTGTCCGTGCGACTGTTCGTCCGTGCAACTGTTCATCCGTGCATCTGTTCGTCCGTGCGTCTTTTCGTCCGTGCATCTGTTCGTCCGATCGTCCACTCGTCCGTGCGTCTGTTCATTCGTGCGTCTGTTCGACCGTAAATCTGTTTGTCTGAACAAGAATCCGTATTCGAACCTTTTTTCGATAATACCTCGCAAAAATGTCGAAAAATAAGGGTAAAATAGAGAAACAAGATTGAGGTATCGGAGCATTTATTCGTTTTTAAATTTTTTTGATCATACCTCGATAAAATGACGAAAATTAGGTTCGTTCATCAGTTCCTCCCTGCGGTTGCTCGTCCGTGCGTCCGTTCCTCCGTGAGTCTTTTTATCCGTTCTTCTGTTCTTCCGTGCGTCTGTTCGTCCGTGCGTCTGTTTGTCCGTGCGTCTGTTCGTCAATGCGTCTGTTCGTCCATGCGTCTGTTCGTCCGTGCGTCTGTTCATCCGTGCGTCTGTTCATCCGTGCGTGTTTTCGACCGTACATCTGTTTGTCTTTACATGAATCCGTTTTCGAACCTTTTTTCGATCATAACTTGAAGAATTTACGAACAGAAAGGAGAAAGAGTGGATAAAAATTGAAATGTCGGTGAAATTATCCATTTTTGAAACTTTATTCGATCTTACCTCGCTAAAATGACAAAAAATAAGGGTGAAATAGAGAAACAAGATTGAAATATCGGTGCATTTTACCGTTTTTTACATTTTTTAGATCATACCTCGATAAATTGACGAAAAATAGGTTCGTCCGTGTGTCTGATTGTCCAAGCAATTGTTCCTCATGGAATCAGTTCCTCCGTGCGTCTGTTCGTCCGTTAGTCTTATTATCCGTGCGTCTGATCGTCTGTGCGTCTGTTCGTCCGTACATCTGCTTGTCTGAACAGAACCGTTTTCGAAATTTTTCTCGATCATACCTTTAGAAAATAATGAAAATAAGGGCAAAATATTGGATAAAATAGAAATTTGGTGAAATTGTCCGTTTTCGAAACTTCTTTAGATCATACCTCACTAAAATGACGAAAATAAGGGCAAAAAAGGGGAACATGATTGATATATCGGTAAATTATTTCGTTTTCTGGCTTTTTTCGATCATTCCTTAAAAAAAAGGCGAAGATTAGGTTCGTCCGTGCGTCTGATCGTCCGAGCGATTGTTCCTTCATGGCTTAGTTCGTCCGTGCGTCTGTCGTCCGTACGTCTGTTCATCCGTTCATTTGTTCGTCCGTGCGTCTGTTCGTCCAAGTGTCTGTTTGTCCGTGCGTCTGTTCTTCCGTGCGTCTGTACTTCCGTGTGTCTGTTCGTCCTTGCGACTGTTTGTCCGTGCATCTTTACGTCCGTGCGTCTGTTCATCCATGCGTCTGTTCCTCCGTGCGTCTGATTCTCCGTGCGTTTGTTTGTCCGTGCGTCTTTTCATCCGTGCGTCTGTTCGTCTGTGCGTTTCCTTGCCCGTGCGTCTGTTCGTCCGTGCGTCTGTTCATCCGTGCGTCTGTTCGACCGTGCTTCCGTTCGTCCGTGTGTCTGTTCGTCTATGTGTCTGTTTGTCCGTACGTCCGTTCGTCCTTGCGTCTGTTCATCCGTACGTCTGTTCGTCCATGTGACTGTTTGTCCGTGCGTCTGTTCGACCATGCGACCGTTCTTCCGTGCGTCTTTTCGTCCGTGCGTATGTTCGTCCGTGCGTCTGTTTGTCCGTGCGTCTGCTCGACCATGCGTCCGTTCTTCCGTGCGTCTATTCGAACGTGCGTATGTTTGTCCGTGCGTCTGTTTATCCGTGCGTCTATTCGTCGGTGCGTCCGTTCATCCGTATGTCTGTTCTTACGTGCGTCTGATTGTCTGTGCGAATGTTTTCCGTAGGGTGAGAAACAAGATTAAAATATCGGTGCATTTAACAGTTTTTTTCATTTTTTAGATCATACCTCGTTCGTCCGTACATCTCTTTGTCTGAACAGATCCGTTTTCGATCCTTTCTTCGATCATTCCTTGACAGAATAACGTACATGAGGGAATATAATGGATAAAAATTGAAATTTATGTGAAATTATCCATTTTCGAAACTTTTTTCGATAATACCTATCTAAAATGACAAAAAATAAGGGGTAAATAGAGGAACAAGATTGAAATATCGGTGAATTAATTCGTTTTTTACCTTTTTTTAGATCATACCTCGTTAAATTGCGAAAATAAAGTTCGTCAATGCATCTGTTCGTCCGTGCGTCTGTTCGTCCGTGCGTCTGTTCGTCTGTGCGTCTGTTCGTCCAAGCGTCCCTTTGTCCGTGCGTCTGTTCGACCGTGCGTCTGATCGACCGTACATCTGTTTGTCTGAACAAGAATCCACTTTCGATCATTTTTCGATCATAACTTGAAGTATTAACGAACATTAGGGCGAAATAGTGGATAAAAATTGAAATTTCGGTGAAATTTTCCATTTTCGAAACTTTTTTCGATAATACCTATCTAAAATGACGAAAAATAAGGGGTAAATAGAGGAACAAGATTGAAATATCGGTGAATTAATTCGTTTTTTACCTTTTTTTAGATCATACCTCGTTAAATTGCGAAAATAAAGTTCGTCAATGCATCTGTTCGTCCGTGCGTCTGTTCGTCCGTGCGTCTGTTCGTCTGTGCGTCTGTTCGTCCAAGCGTCCCTTTGTCCGTGCGTCTGTTCGACCGTGCGTCTGATCGACCGTACATCTGTTTGTCTGAACAAGAATCCACTTTCGAACATTTTTCGATCATAACTTGAAGTATTAACGAACATTAGGGCGAAATAGTGGATAAAAATTGAAATTTCGGTGAAATTTTCCATTTTCGAAACTTTTTTCGATAATACCTATCTAAAATGACGAAAATTAAGGGGTAAATAGAAGAACAAGATTTAAATATCGGTGAATTCATTCGTTTTTTAACTTTTTTTGATCATACCTCGTTAAATTGCGAAAATAAAGTTCGTCAATGCGTCTGATCGTCCGTGCGTCTCTTCCTCCGTGCGTCTGACCGTCCGTGCGTCGGTTCGTCCGTCCGTCTGTTAATCCGTTCGTCTGTTCGTCCGTGCGTCTGTTCATCCGTGCGTCTGTTCATCCGTGCGTCTGTTCGTCCATGCGTCTGTTTGTCCGTGCGTCTGTTCTTTCGTGCGTCTGTTTATCCATGCGTCTGTTCGTCCGTGCCTCTATTCATCCGTGCGACTGTTCGACCATGTGTCTGTTTTTCCGTGCGTTTGTTCTTCCGTTCGTCCGTGTGTCTGTTCGTCCGTGCGTCCGTTCTTCCGTGTATCTGTTCGTCCTTGCGTCTGTTCGTCCGTGCGTCTGTTTTTCCGTGCGTCTGTTCGTCCGTGCGTCTGTTCGTCCGTGCGTCTGTTTTCCGTGCGTCTGTTCGTCCGTGCGTCTGTACGTCCGTGCGTCCGTTCGTCCGTGCGTCTGTGCGTCCAAGCATCTGTATATCCTTGCGTCTTTAAGACCGTACGTCCATTCCTCCGTGCGTCTGTTCGTCCGTGCGTCTGTTCGTCCATTTATCAGCTTGTCCGAACAGAACCGTTTCCGAAATTTTTCTCGATCACACCTTTAGGAAATAATGAAAATAAGGGCAAAATATTGGATAAAATAGAAATTTGGTGAAATTGTCCGTTTTCGAAACTTTTTTCGATCAAACCTCACTAAAATGACGAAAATAAGGGTTAAAAAGTGGAACATAATTGAAATATCGGTGAATTATTTCGTTTTTTAGTTTTTTCGATCATACCTTAAAAAAATGACGAAGATTAGGTTCTTCCGTGCATCTGATCGTCCAAGCGATTGTTCCTTCATGCCTTAGTTCGTCCGTGCGACTGTTTGTCTGTGCGTCTGTTCGTCAATGCGTCTGTTCGTCCATGTGTCTGTTTGTCCGTGCGTCAGTTCTTCCGTGCGTCTGTTCGTCCGTGCGTCAATTCATCCGTGCGTCTGTTTGTGCGTGCGTCTGTTCGTCCGTGCGTCTGTATGTCCATGTGTCTGTTTGTCCGTGCGTCTGTTCATCCGTACGTCTGTTCGTCCGTGCGTCTGTTTTTCCGTGCGTCTGTTCGTCCAAGCGTCCCTTTGTCCGTGCGTCTGTTCGTCCGTGCGTCTGTTCATCCGTGCGTCTGTTCGTCCTTGCCTCTGTTTCCGTGCGTCTGTTCTTTCGTGCGTCTGTTCGTCCGTGCGTCTGTACGTCCGTAGGTCTGTTCGTCCGTGCGTCTGTTTATCCATGCGTCTGTTCGTCCGTGCGTCTGTTCGTACAAATTGAAATTTATGTGAAATTATCCATTTTTGAAGCTATTTTCGATCATACCTCACTAAAATGAAGAAAAATAAAGGGGAAATAGAGGAACAAGATAGAAATATCGGTGAATTCATTTGTTTTTTAAATTTTTTAGATCATACCTCGATTAAATGATGAAAATAAGGTTTGTCAATGCGTCTCTTCGTCCTCGCATCTGTTCGACCATGCGTCCGTTCTTCCGTGCGTCTTTTTGTCCGTTCGTCTGTTTGTCCGTGCGTCTGTTTGACCAACCGTCCGTTCTTCTGTGCGTCTGTTCGACCGTGCGAATGTTTGTCCATGCGTCTGTTTGTCCGTGCGTCCGTTCGTAGGTGAGTCCGTTCATCCGTGCGTCTGTTCGTCTGAGCGTCTGTTCATCCGTGCGTCTTTCAGACCGTACGTCCATTCTTCCGTGCGTCTGTTCTTCCGTGTTTCTGTTCGTCCGTGCGTCTGTTCGACCGTGTGTCTGTTCGTCCTTGCATCTGTTCATCAGTGCGTCTGTTCGTCCATGTGTCTGTTTGTCCGTGCGTCTGTTCTTATGTGCGTCTATTCATCCGTGCGTCTGTTCGTCCTTGCGACTGTTTGTCCGTGCGTCTTTACGACCGTGCGTCTATTGATCCATGCGTCTGTTCGTCCGTGCGTCAGATTCTCCGTGCGTCTGTTCATCCGTCTGTCTGTTCATCCGTGCGTCTGTTCGTCCGTTCGTCTGCTTGCCCGTTCGTCTGTTCGTCCGTGCGTCTGTTCGTCCTTGCGTCTGTTCGACCGTGCGTCCGATCCTCCGTATGTCTGTTCGTCTGTGTGTCTGTTTGTCCGTGCGTCCGTTCGTCCGTCCGTCTGTTCATCCGTGCGTCTGTTCGTCCACGTGTCTGTTTGTCCGTGCGTCCGTTCGTCAATGCGTCTTTACGTCCGTACGTCTGTTCTTCCGTGCGTCTGTTCGTCTGAGCGTCTGTTAATCCGTGCGTCTTTAAGACCGTACGTCCATTCTTCCGTGCGTCTGTTCTTCCGTGTTTCTGTTCGTCCGTGCGTCTGTTCGACCGTGTTTCTGTTCGTCCTTGCGTCTGTTCTTCCATGCGTCTGTTCGACGGCTCTTCTGTTCGTCCGTTTATCTGATCGTCCGTTCGTCTGCTCGTCCGTGCGTCTGTTTATCCGTGCGTCTGTTCGTCGGTGCGTCTGTTTTTCCGTGCGTCTGTTCGTCAGTGCGTCTGTTCATCCGTGCGTCTGTTCGTCCGTGCGTCTGTTTATCCGTGCGTCTGTTCGTCCGTGCGTCTGTTCATCCGTGCGTCTGTTCGTCCATGCGTCTGTTTGTCTGTGCGTCTTTTCTTCCGTGCGTCTTTTCGTCCGTGCGTCTCTCCGTCCGTGCGTCTGTTTCTCCTTGTCTGTTCGTCCGTGCGTCTGTACGTCCGTGCGTCTGTTCGTCCGTGCGTCTGTTTATCCGTGCGTATGTTCGTCGGTGCGTCTGTTCTTCCGTGCGTCTGTTTGTCCGTGCGTCTGTACGTCCGGGCGTCTGTTTGTCCCTGCGTTTTTTCTTCCGTGCGTCTGTTTGTCCGTGCGTCTCTTCGTCCGTGCGTCTGTTCATCCGTGCGTCTGTTCGTCCATGCGTCGGTTCGTCCGTCTGTCTGTTCGTCCTTGCGTCTGTTCGTCCATGCGACGGTTCGTCCGCGCTGCTGTTCGTCCGTTCATCTCTTCGTCCGTTCGTCAGCTCGTCCGTGCGTCTGTTCGTCCGTGCGTCTGTTCGTCCGTGCGTCTGTTTTCCGTGCGTCTGTTCGTCCGTGCGTCTGTACGTCCGTGCGTCCGTTCGTCCGTGCGTCTGTGCGTCCAAGCATCTGTATATCCTTGCGTCTTTAAGACCGTACGTCCATTCCTCCGTGCGTCTGTTCGTCCGTGCGTCTGTTCGTCCATTTATCAGCTTGTCCGAACAGAACCGTTTCCGAAATTTTTCTCGATCACACCTTTAGGAAATAATGAAAATAAGGGCAAAATATTGGATAAAATAGAAATTTGGTGAAATTGTCCGTTTTCGAAACTTTTTTCGATCAAACCTCACTAAAATGACGAAAATAAGGGTTAAAAAGGGGAACATAATTGAAATATCGGTGAATTATTTCGTTTTTTAGTTTTTTCGATCATACCTTAAAAAAATGACAAAGATTAGGTTCTTCCGTGCATCTGATCGTCCAAGCGATTGTTCCTTCATGCCTTAGTTCGTCCGTGCGACTGTTTGTCTGTGCGTCTGTTCGTCAATGCGTCTGTTCGTCCATGTGTCTGTTTGTCCGTGCGTCAGTTCTTCCGTGCGTCTGTTCGTCCGTGCGTCAATTCGTCCGTGCGTCTGTTTGTGCGTGCGTCTGTTCGTCCGTGCGTCTGTATGTCCATGTGTCTGTTTGTCCGTGCGTCTGTTCATCCGTACGTCTGTTCGTCCGTGCGTCTGTTTTTCCGTGCGTCTGTTCGTCCGTGCGTCTGTTCATCCGTGTGTTTGTCGTCCGTGCGTCTGTGCGTCCGCCTGTCTGTTCGTCCGTGCATCTGTTTGTCCGTACATCCGTTTGTCTGAACAGATCCGTTTTCGATCCTTTCTTCGATCATTCCTTGAAAAATAACGTACATGAGGGAATGTAATGGATAAAAATTATAAATTATGTGAAATTATCCATTTTCGAAATTTTTTTCGATAATACCTATCTAAAATGACGAAAAATAAGGGGTAAATAGAGGAACAAGATTAAAATATTGGTGAATTCATTCGTTTTTTACCTTTTTTAGATCATACCTCGCTAAATTGCGAAAATAAAGTTCGTCAATGCCACTGTTCGTCCGTGCGTCTGTTCGTCCGTGCGTCTGTTCGTCTGTGCGTCTGTTCGTCCAAGCGTCTCTTTGTCCGTGCGTCTGTTCGTCCGTGCGTCTGTTCATCCGTGCGTCTGTTCGTCCTTGCGTCTGTTTGTCCTTGCGTCTGTTCGTCGGTGCGTCTGTTCATCGATGCGTCTGTACGTCCGTGCGTCTGATTATCCGTGCATCTATTCGTCCGTGCGTCTTTTTATCCGTGCATCTATTCGTCCTTGCGTCTGTTCGTCCAAGCGTCTGTTCGTCCGCTTGGCTGTTCGTCCGTGCATCTGTTCGTCTGTTCGTCCGCTCGTCTGTGAGTCTGTTCATCCATACGTATGTTTGACCGTACATCAGTTTGTCTGAACAAGAATCCGCTATCGAACCTTTTTTCGATCATAACTTGAAGAATTAACGACCATATAGGCGAAATAGTGGATAAAAATTGAAATTTCGGTGAAATTATCAATTTTTGAAACTTCTTTGGATCATACCTCAATAAAATGACGAAAATATTGGTAAAAAAGGGGAATAAGATTGATATATAGGTGAATTATTCCGTTTTTTACCTTTTTTCAATCATACCTTAAAAAAATGACGAAAATTAGGTTCCTCAGTGCGTCTGATCGTCCAAGCGTTTGTTCCTTCATGCCTCAGTTCGTCCATGCGACTGTTTGACTGTACGTCTGTTCGTCAATGCGTCTGTTCGGCCATGCGTCTGTTCATCCGTGCGTCTGTTCGTCCGTGCGTCTGTTTGTCCGTGCGACTGTTCGTCCGTGCAACTGTTCATCCGTGCATCTGTTCGTCCGTGCGTCTTTTCGTCCGTGCATCTGTTCGTCCGATCGTCCACTCGTCCGTGCGTCTGTTCGACCGTAAATCTGTTTGTCTGAACAAGAATCCGTATTCGAACCTTTTTTCGATAATACCTCGCAAAAATGACGAAAAATAAGGGTAAAATAGAGAAACAAAATTGAGGTATCGGAGCATTTATTCGTTTTTAAATTTTTTTGATCATACCTCGATAAAATGACGAAAATTAGGTTCGTTCATCAGTTCCTCCCTGCGGTTGCTCGTCCGTGCGTCCGTTCCTCCGTGAGTCTTTTTATCCGTTCGTCTGTTCTTCCGTGCGTCTGTTCGTCCGTGCGTCTGTTTGTCCGTGCGTCTGTTCGTCAATGCGTCTGTTCGTCCATGCGTCTGTTCGTCCGTGCGTCTGTTCATCCGTGCGTCTGTTCATCCGTGCGTCTGTTCGACCGTACATCTGTTTGTCTGAACAAGAATCCGTATTCGAACCTTTTTTCGATAATACCTCGCAAAAATGACGAAAAATAAGGGTAAAATAGAGAAACAAGATTGAGGTATCGGAGCATTTATTCGTTTTTAAATTTTTTTGATCATACCTCGATAAAATGACGAAAATTAGGTTCGTTCATCAGTTCCTCCCTGCGGTTGCTCGTCCGTGCGTCCGTTCCTCCGTGAGTCTTTTTATCCGTTCGTCTGTTCTTCCGTGCGTCTGTTCGTCCGTGCGTCTGTTTGTCCGTGCGTCTGTTCGTCAATGCGTCTGTTCGTCCATGCGTCTGTTCGTCCGTGCGTCTGTTCATCCGTGCGTCTGTTCATCCGTGCGCCTGTTCGACCGTACATCTGTTTGTCTTTACATGAATCCGTTTTCGAACCTTTTTTCGATCATAACTTGAAGAATTTACGAACAGAAAGGAGAAAGAGTGGATAAAAATTGAAATGTCGGTGAAATTATCCATTTTTGAAACTTTATTCGATCTAACCTCGCTAAAATGACAAAAAATAAGGGTGAAATAGAGAAACAAGATTGAAATATCGGTGCATTTAACCGTTTTTTACATTTTTTAGATCATACCTCGATAAATTGACGAAAAATAGGTTCGTCCGTGTGTCTGATTGTCCAAGCAATTGTTCCTCATGGAATCAGTTCCTCCGTGCGTCTGTTCGTCCGTTAGTCTTTTTATCCGTGCGTCTGATCGTCTGTGCGTCTGTTCGTCCGTACATCTGCTTGTCTGAACAGAACCGTTTTCGAAATTTTTCTCGATCATACCTTTAGAAAATAATGAAAATAAGGGCAAAATATTGGATAAAATAGAAATTTGGTGAAATTGTCCGTTTTCGAAACTTCTTTAGATCATACCTCACTAAAATGACGAAAATAAGGGCAAAAAAGGGGAACATAATTGATGTATCGGTAAATTATTTCGTTTTCTGGCTTTTTTCGATCATTCCTTAAAAAAAAGGCGAAGATTAGGTTCGTCCGTGCGTCTGATCGTCCGAGCGATTGTTCCTTCATGGCTTAGTTCGTCCGTGCGTCTGTCGTCCGTACGTCTGTTCATCCGTTCATTTGTTCGTCCGTACGTCTGTTCGTCCATGCGTCTGTTTGTCCGTGCGTCTGTTTTTCCGTGCGTCTGTTCATCCAAGCGTCTGTTCGTCCAAGTGTCTGTTTGTCCGTGCGTCTGTTCTTCCGTGCGTCTGTACTTCCGTGTGTCTGTTCGTCCTTGCGACTGTTTGTCCGTGCATCTTTACGTCCGTGCGTCTGTTCATCCATGCGTCTGTTCGTCCGTGCGTCTGATTCTCCGTGCGTTTGTTTGTCCGTGCGTCTTTTCATCCGTGCGTCTGTTCGTCTGTGCGTTTCCTTGCCCGTGCGTCTGTTCGTCCGTGCGTCTGTTCATCCGTGCGTCTGTTCGACCGTGCTTCCGTTCGTCCGTGTGTCTGTTCGTCTATGTGTCTGTTTGTCCGTACGTCCGTTCGTCCTTGCGTCTGTTCATCCGTACGTCTGTTCGTCCATGTGACTGTTTGTCCGTGCGTCTGTTCGACCATGCGACCGTTCTTCCGTGCGTCTTTTCGTCCGTGCGTATGTTCGTCCGTGCGTCTGTTTGTCCGTGCGTCTGCTCGACCATGCGTCCGTTCTTCCGTGCGTCTGTTCGAACGTGCGTATGTTTGTCCGTGCGTCTGTTTATCCGTGCGTCTATTCGTCGGTGCGTCCGTTCATCCGTATGTCTGTTCTTACGTGCGTCTGATTGTCTGTGCGAATGTTTTCCGTAGGGTGAGAAACAAGATTAAAATATCGGTGCATTTAACAGTTTTTTACATTTTTTAGATCATACCTCGTTCGTCCGTACATCTCTTTGTCTGAACAGATCCGTTTTCGATCCTTTCTTCGATCATTCCTTGACAGAATAACGTACATGAGGGAATATAATGGATAAAAATTGAAATTTATGTGAAATTATCCATTTTCGAAACTTTTTTCGATAATACCTATCTAAAATGACGAAAAATAAGGGGTAAATAGAGGAACAAGATTGAAATATCGGTGAATTAATTCGTTTTTTACCTTTTTTTAGATCATACCTCGTTAAATTGCGAAAATAAAGTTCGTCAATGCATCTGTTCGTCCGTGCGTCTGTTCGTCCGTGCGTCTGTTCGTCTGTGCGTCTGTTCGTCCAAGCGTCCCTTTGTCCGTGCGTCTGTTCGACCGTGCGTCTGATCGACCGTACATCTGTTTGTCTGAACAAGAATCCACTTTCGAACATTTTTCGATCATAACTTGAAGTATTAACGAACATTAGGGCGAAATAGTGGATAAAAATTGAAATTTCGGTGAAATTTTCCATTTTCGAAACTTTTTTCGATAATACCTATCTAAAATGACGAAAATTAAGGGGTAAATAGAAGAACAAGATTTAAATATCGGTGAATTCATTCGTTTTTTAACTTTTTTTGATCATACCTCATTAAATTGCGAAAATAAAGTTCGTCAATGCGTCTGATCGTCCGTGCGTCTCTTCCTCCGTGCGTCTGACCGTCCGTGCGTCGGTTCGTCCGTCCGTCTGTTAATCCGTTCGTCGGTTCGTCCGTGCGTCTGTTCATCCGTGCGTCTGTTCATCCGTGCGTCTGTTCGTCCATGCGTCTGTTTGTCCGTGCGTCTGTTCTTTCGTGCGTCTGTTTATCCATGCGTCTGTTCGTCCGTGCCTCTATTCATCCGTGCGACTGTTCGACCATGTGTCTCTTTTTCCGTGCGTCTGTTCTTCCGTTCGTCCGTGCGTCTGTTCGTCCGTGCGTCCGTTCTTCCGTGTATCTGTTCGTCCTTGCGTCTGTTCGTCCGTGCGTCTGTTTTTCCGTGCGTCTGTTCGTCCGTGCGTCTGTTCGTCCGTGCGTCTGTTTTCCGTGCGTCTGTTCGTCCGTGCGTCTGTACGTCCGTGCGTCCGTTCGTCCGTGCGTCTGTGCGTCCAAGCATCTGTATATCCTTGCGTCTTTAAGACCGTACGTCCATTCCTCCGTGCGTCTGTTCGTCCGTGCGTCTGTTCGTCCATTTATCAGCTTGTCCGAACAGAACCGTTTCCGAAATTTTTCTCGATCACACCTTTAGGAAATAATGAAAATAAGGGCAAAATATTGGATAAAATAGAAATTTGGTGAAATTGTCCGTTTTCGAAACTTTTTTCGATCAAACCTCACTAAAATGACAAAAATAAGGGTTAAAAAGGGGAACATAATTGAAATATCGGTGAATTATTTCGTTTTTTAGTTTTTTCGATCATACCTTAAAAAAATGACGAAGATTAGGTTCTTCCGTGCATCTGATCGTCCAAGCGATTGTTCCTTCATGCCTTAGTTCGTCCGTGCGACTGTTTGTCTGTGCGTCTGTTCGTCAATGCGTCTGTTCGTCCATGTGTCTGTTTGTCCGTGCGTCAGTTCTTCCGTGCGTCTGTTCGTCCGTGCGTCAATTCGTCCGTGCGTCTGTTTGTGCGTGCGTCTGTTCGTCCGTGCGTCTGTATGTCCATGTGTCTGTTTGTCCGTGCGTCTGTTCATCCGTACGTCTGTTCGTCCGTGCGTCTGTTTTTCCGTGCGTCTGTTCGTCCGTGCGTCTGTTCATCCGTGTGTTTGTCGTCCGTGCGTCTGTGCGTCCGCCTGTCTGTTCGTCCGTGCATCTGTTTGTCCGTACATCCGTTTGTCTGAACAGATCCGTTTTCGATCCTTTCTTCGATCATTCCTTGAAAAATAACGTACATGAGGGAATGTAATGGATAAAAATTATAAATTATGTGAAATTATCCATTTTCGAAATTTTTTTCGATAATACCTATCTAAAATGACGAAAAATAAGGGGTAAATAGAGGAACAAGATTAAAATATTGGTGAATTCATTCGTTTTTTACCTTTTTTAGATCATACCTCGCTAAATTGCGAAAATAAAGTTCGTCAATGCCACTGTTCGTCCGTGCGTCTGTTCGTCCGTGCGTCTGTTCGTCTGTGCGTCTGTTCGTCCAAGCGTCTCTTTGTCCGTGCGTCTGTTCGTCCGTGCGTCTGTTCATCCGTGCGTCTGTTCGTCCTTGCGTCTGTTTGTCCTTGCGTCTGTTCGTCGGTGCGTCTGTTCATCCGTGCGTCTGTACGTCCGTGCGTCTGATTATCCGTGCATCTATTCGTCCTTGCGTCTGTTCGTCCAAGCGTCTGTTCGTCCGCTTGGCTGTTCGTCCGTGCATCTGTTCGTCTGTTCGTCCGCTCGTCTGTGAGTCTGTTCATCCATACGTATGTTTGACCGTACATCAGTTTGTCTGAACAAGAATCCGCTATCGAACCTTTTTTCGATCATAACTTGAAGAATTAACGAACATATAGGCGAAATAGTGGATAAAAATTGAAATTTCGGTGAAATTATCAATTTTTGAAACTTCTTTGGATCATACCTCAATAAAATGACGAAAATATTGGTAAAAAAGGGGAATAAGATTGATATATAGGTGAATTATTCCGTTTTTTACCTTTTTTCAATCATACCTTAAAAAAATGACGAAAATTAGGTTCCTCAGTGCGTCTGATCGTCCAAGCGTTTGTTCCTTCATGCCTCAGTTCGTCCATGCGACTGTTCGTCCGTGCGTCTGTTCGTCTGTGCATCTGTTCGTCCGTGCGACTTTTCTTCCGTGCGTCTGTTCGCCTGTGCGTCTGTTCGTCTGTGCGTCTGTTCGTCCGTGCGTCTGTACGTCCGTGAGTCTGTTCGTCCGTGAGTCTGTTCGTCTCTGAGTCTGTTCGTCCATGCATATGTTCTTCCGTGCGTCTGTTCGTCCGTGCGTCTGTTCTTCCGTATGTCTGTTCATCCGTGCGTCTGTTCGTCCATGCGTCTGTTCATCCGTGCGTCTGTTCGTCTGTACGTCTGTTTGTCCATGCGTCTGTTCATCCGTGCGTCTGTTCGTCCGTGCGTCTGTTCGTCCGCGCATCTGTTTGTCCGTGCGTCTGTTCGTCCAAGCGTCTTTTCGTCCGTGCGTCTGTTCGTCCATGCTTCTATTCAACCGTGTGTCTGTTCGTCCGTGCGTCTGTTCGTCCGTGCGTCTGTTCGTCCGTGCGTCTTTTCATCCGTGCGTCTTTTCATCCGTAATTCTGTTCGCCTGTGCGTCTGTTCGTCCGTGCGTCTGTACGTCCGTGCGTCTCTTTGTCCGTGCGTCTGTTTGTCCGTGCATCTGTTTGTTCGTGCGTCTGTTCATCCGTTTGTCTGATCGTCTGGTCGTGTTTTTGTCCATGCGTCTGTTCCTCTCTTCATACTTTTGTCCGAACAGAACCGTTTTCGAAATTTTTTTCGATCATACCTGTAGAAAATAATGAAAATAAGGGCAAAATATCGGATAAAATATAAATTTGGTGAAATTGTCCGTTTTCGAAATTTTTTCTCGATCATACCTCGCTAAAATTACGAAAGTAGGGGCGATTAAGAGAAACAAGATTGAAATATCGGTGAATTATTTCGTTTCATAGCTTTTTACGATCAAACCATAAAAAAATGACGAATATAAGGTTCGACCGGGCGTCAGATCGTCAAAGCGATTGTTCTTTCATGATTCAGTTCGTCCGTGCGGCTGTTCGTTCGTGTGACTGTTCTTCTGTGCGTCTGTTCGTCCATGCGTTTGTTCATCCGTACATCTGTGTCTCCAAACAGAACCAATTTCGAACCTTATTTGATCAAAGCTTGAGAAAATAACGAATATAAAGACAATATAATGGATAAAAATTGAAATTTCGGTGACAATATACATTTTCGAATTTTTTTTCAATCATACCACTCAAAAATGACGAAAAGTAAGGGATAAATAGATGAACAAGATAGAAATATCGTTGAATTCATTGGTTTTTTACCTTTTTTAGTTAATCTAATTTATTAATCTGTGCGTCTCTTCGACAGTGCGACCGTTCTTCCGTGCGTCTGTTCGTCCGAATGTCTGTTCGTCCGTTACTCTGTCATCCGTTCGACTATTCGTCCGTGCATCTGTTCGTTCATGCGTCTGTTCGTCCGAGCGTCTGTTCATCCGTGCGTCTGTTTGTCCGTGCGTGTGTTCGTCCTTGCGTCTGTTTGTCCGTGTGCCTGTACGTCCGTGTGTCTGTTTGTCCATGCGTCTGTTCGTCCGTGCGTCTGTTCGTCCGTGCGTCTGTTTGTCCGTGCGTCTGTTAGTCCGTGCGTCTGTTCGTCCGCGCATCTGTTTGTCCGTGCGTCTGTTTGTCCGTGCGTCTGTTCGTCCTTGCGTCTGTTAGTCCATGCGTCTGTTCGTCCATGCGTCTGTTCATCCGTGCGTCTGTTCGACCGTGCGTCTGTTCGTCCGTGCGTCTGTTCGTCCTTGCGTCTGTTAGTCCGTGCGTCTGTTTGTCCGTGCGTCTGTTTGTCCGCGCATCTGTTTGTCCTTGCGTCTGTTTATCCGTGCGTCTGTTCGTCCTTGCGTCTTTTCGTCCGTGCGTCTGTTCGTCCATGCGTCTGTTCATCCGTGCGTCTGTTCGTCCGTGCGTCTGTTTTTCCATGCGTTTGTTCGTTAGTGCGTCTGTTCGTCCGTGTGTCTGTTCGTCCGTGCGTCTGTTCGCCTGTGCGTCTGTTTGTCCGTGCGTCCGTTCGTCTGTGCGTCTGTTCGTCCGTGCGTCTGCTTTTCCGTGCGTCTGTTTGTCCGTGCGTCTGTTCAACCGAACGTCTGTTCGTCCGTGCGTCTGTTCGTCCGTGCGTCTGTTCGTCCGTGCGTCTCTTCGTCCATGCGTCTGTTCGTCCGTGCGTCTGTTCGTCCATGTGTCTGTTTGTCAATGCGTCTGTTCGTCCATGTGTTTTTTTGTCCCTTCGTCTGTTCGTCCGTGCGTTTGTTCGTCCGTGCGTCTGTTTGTCCGTGCGTCTGTTCGTCCGTTCGTCTGTTCGTCCGTGCGTCTGTTCATCCGTATGTCTGTTCGTCCGTCCGTCTATTCGTCCTTGCGTCTGCTTTTCAGTGCGTCTGTTCGTCTGTGCGTCTGTTTGTCCGCGCATCTGTTTGTCCTTGCGTCTGTTTATCCGTGCGTCTGTTCGTCCTTGCGTCTGTTCGTCCGTGCGTCTGTTCGTCTGTGCGTCTGTTCGTCCAAGCGTCTCTTTGTCCGTGCGTCTGTTCGTCCGTGCGTCTGTTCATCCGTGCGTCTGTTCGTCCTTGCGTCTGTTTTCGATCCTTTCTTCGATCATTCCTTGAATAAATAATGTACATGATGGAATATAATGGATAAAAATTGAATTTTCGGTGAAATTATCCATTTTCGAAACTTTTTTCGATACAACCTATCTAAAATGACGAAAAATAAGGGGTAAATAGAGGAACAAGATTGAAATATCGGTGAATTCATTCGTTTTTTAACTTTTTTTGATCATACCTCGTTAAATTACGAAAATAAAGTTCGTCAATGCGTCTGTTCGTCCGTGCGTCTGTTCCTCCGAGCGTCTGTCAGTCCGTGCGTCTCTTTGTCCGTGCGTCTGTTTATCCATGCGTCTGTTCGTCCATGAGTCTGTTTCTCCGTGCGTCTGTTCTTTCGTGCGTCTTTTCGTCGGTGCGTCTGTACGTCCGTGCGTCTGTTCGTCCGTGCGTCTGTTCATCCGTGCGTCTGTTCGTCCTTGCGTCTGTTTGTCCTTGCGTCTGTTCGTCGGTGCGTCTGTTCATCCGTGCGTCTGTACGTCCGTGCGTCTGATTATCCGTGCATCTATTCGTCCTTGCGTCTGTTCGTCCAAGCGTCTGTTCGTCCGCTTGGCTGTTCGTCCGTGCATCTGTTCGTCTGTTCGTCCGCTCGTCTGTGAGTCTGTTCATCCATACGTATGTTTGACCGTTCATCAGTTTGTCTGAACAAGAATCCGCTATCGAACCTTTTTTCGATCATAACTTGAAGAATTAACGAACATATAGGCGAAATAGTGGATAAAAATTGAAATTTCGGTGAAATTATCAATTTTTGAAACTTCTTTGGATCATACCTCAATAAAATGACGAAAATATTGGTAAAAAAGGGGAATAAGATTGATATATAGGTGAATTATTCCGTTTTTTACCTTTTTTCAATCATACCTTAAAAAAATGACGAAAATTAGGTTCCTCAGTGCGTCTGATCGTCCAAGCGTTTGTTCCTTCATGCCTCAGTTCGTCCATGCGACTGTTCGTCCGTGCGTCTGTTCGTCTGTGCATCTGTTCGTCCGTGCGACTTTTCTTCCGTGCGTCTGTTCGCCTGTGCGTCTGTTCGTCTGTGCGTCTGTTCGTCCGTGCGTCTGTACGTCCGTGAGTCTGTTCGTCCGTGAGTCTGTTCGTCTCTGAGTCTGTTCGTCCATGCATATGTTCTTCCGTGCGTCTGTTCGTCCGTGCGTCTGTTCTTCCGTATGTCTGTTCATCCGTGCGTCTGTTCGTCCATGCGTCTGTTCATCCGTGCGTCTGTTCGTCTGTACGTCTGTTCGTCCATGCGTCTGTTCATCCGTGCGTCTGTTCGTCCGTGCGTCTGTTCGTCCGCGCATCTGTTTGTCCGTGCGTCTGTTCGTCCAAGCGTCTTTTCGTCCGTGCGTCTGTTCGTCCATGCTTCTATTCAACCGTGTGTCTGTTCGTCCGTGCGTCTGTTCGTCCGTGCGTCTGTTCGTCCGTGCGTCTTTTCATCCGTGCGTCTTTTCATCCGTAATTCTGTTCGCCTGTGCGTCTGTTCGTCCGTGCGTCTGTACGTCCGTGCGTCTCTTTGTCCGTGCGTCTGTTTGTCCGTGCATCTGTTTGTTCGTGCGTCTGTTCATCCGTTTGTCTGATCGTCTGGTCGTGTTTTTGTCCATGCGTCTGTTCCTCTCTTCATACTTTTGTCCGAACAGAACCGTTTTCGAAATTTTTTTCGATCATACCTTTAGAAAATAATGAAAATAAGGGCAAAATATCGGATAAAATATAAATTTGGTGAAATTGTCCGTTTTCGAAATTTTTTCTCGATCATACCTCGCTAAAATTACGAAAGTAGGTGCGATTAAGAGAAACAAGATTGAAATATCGGTGAATTATTTCGTTTCATAGCTTTTTACGATCAAACCATAAAAAAATGACGAATATAAGGTTCGACCGGGCGTCAGATCGTCAAAGCGATTGTTCTTTCATGATTCAGTTCGTCCGTGCGGCTGTTCGTTCGTGTGACTGTTCTTCTGTGCGTCTGTTCGTCCATGCGTTTGTTCATCCGTACATCTGTGTCTCCAAACAGAACCAATTTCGAACCTTATTTGATCAAAGCTTGAGAAAATAACGAATATAAAGACAATATAATGGATAAAAATTGAAATTTCGGTGACAATATACATTTTCGAATTTTTTTTCAATCATACCACTCAAAAATGACGAAAAGTTAGGGATAAATAGATGAACAAGATAGAAATATCGTTGAATTCATTGGTTTTTTACCTTTTTTAGTTAATCTAATTTATTAATCTGTGCGTCTCTTCGACAGTGCGACCGTTCTTCCGTGCGTCTGTTCGTCCGAATGTCTGTTCGTCCGTTACTCTGTCATCCGTTCGACTATTCGTCCGTGCATCTGTTCGTTCATGCGTCTGTTCGTCCGAGCATCTGTTCATCCGTGCGTCTGTTTGTCCGTGCGTGTGTTCGTCCTTGCGTCTGTTTGTCCGTGTGCCTGTACGTCCGTGTGTCTGTTTGTCCATGCGTCTGTTCGTCCGTGCGTCTGTTCGTCCGTGCGTCTGTTTGTCCGTGCGTCTGTTAGTCCGTGCGTCTGTTCGTCCGCGCATCTGTTTGTCCGTGCGTCTGTTTGTCCGTGCGTCTGTTCGTCCTTGCGTCTGTTAGTCCATGCGTCTGTTCGTCCATGCGTCTGTTCATCCGTGCGTCTGTTCGACCGTGCGTCTGTTCGTCCGTGCGTCTGTTCGTCCTTGCGTCTGTTAGTCCGTGCGTCTGTTTGTCCGTGCGTCTGTTTGTCCGCGCATCTGTTTGTCCTTGCGTCTGTTTATCCGTGCGTCTGTTCGTCCTTGCGTCTTTTCGTCCGTGCGTCTGTTCGTCCATGCGTCTGTTCATCCGTGCGTCTGTTCGTCCGTGCGTCTGTTTGTCCATGCGTTTGTTCGTTAGTGCGTCTGTTCGTCCGTGTGTCTGTTCGTCCGTGCGTCTGTTCGCCTGTGCGTCTGTTTGTCCGTGCGTCCGTTCGTCTGTGCGTCTGTTCGTCCGTGCGTCTGCTTTTCCGTGCGTCTGTTTGTCCGTGCGTCTGTTCAACCGAACGTCTGTTCGTCCGTGCGTCTGTTCGTCCGTGCGTCTGTTCGTCCGTGCGTCTCTTCGTCCATGCGTCTGTTCGTCCGTGCGTCTGTTCGTCCATGTGTCTGTTTGTCAATGCGTCTGTTCGTCCATGTGTTTTTTTGTCCCTTCGTCTGTTCGTCCGTGCGTTTGTTCGTCCGTGCGTCTGTTTGTCCGTGCGTCTGTTCGTCCGTTCGTCTGTTCGTCCGTGCGTCTGTTCATCCGTATGTCTGTTCGTCCGTCCGTCTATTCGTCCTTGCGTCTGCTTTTCAGTGCGTCTGTTCGTCTGTGCGTCTGTTTGTCCGCGCATCTGTTTGTCCTTGCGTCTGTTTATCCGTGCGTCTGTTCGTCCTTGCGTCTGTTCGTCCGTGCGTCTGTTCGTCTGTGCGTCTGTTCGTCCAAGCGTCTCTTTGTCCGTGCGTCTGTTCGTCCGTGCGTCTGTTCATCCGTGCGTCTGTTCGTCCTTGCGTCTGTTTTCGATCCTTTCTTCGATCATTCCTTGAATAAATAATGTACATGATGGAATATAATGGATAAAAATTGAATTTTCGGTGAAATTATCCATTTTCGAAACTTTTTTCGATACAACCTATCTAAATTGACGAAAAATAAGGGGTAAATAGAGGAACAAGATTGAAATATCGGTGAATTCATTCGTTTTTTAACTTTTTTTGATCATACCTCGTTAAATTACGAAAATAAAGTTCGTCAATGCGTCTGTTCGTCCGTGCGTCTGTTCCTCCGAGCGTCTGTCAGTCCGTGCGTCTCTTTGTCCGTGCGTCTGTTTATCCATGCGTCTGTTCGTCCATGAGTCTGTTTCTCCGTGCGTCTGTTCTTTCGTGCGTCTTTTCGTCGGTGCGTCTGTACGTCCGTGCGTCTGTTCGTCCGTGCGTCTGTTTATCCATGCGTCTGTTCGTCCGTGCGTCTATTTCTCCGTGTGTCTGTTCTTCCTTGCGTCTGTTCGTCCGTGCGACTGTTCTTCCGTGCGTCTGTTCGTCCGTGCGTCTGTTCGTCCGTGCGTCTGTTCATCCATAAGTCTGTTCGTCCGTGCGTCTGTATGCCCGTGCCTCTGTTCGTCCGTTCGTCTGTTTTTCCGTGCGTCTGTTCGTCCGTGCGTCTGTTTGACCGTACATCTGTTTGTCTGAACAAGAATCCGCCTTCGAACCTTTTTTCGATCATAACTTGAAGAATTTACGAACAGAAGGGCGAAAGAGTGTATAAAAATTGAAATGTCGGTGAAATTATCCATGTTTGAAAATATTTTCTATCTAACCTCGCTAAAATGACAAAAAATAAGGGTGAAATCGAAAAAACAAGATTGAAATATCGGTGAATATAACCGTTTTTTATATTTTTTAGATCATACCTCGATAAATTGACTAAAATTAGGTTCGTTCGTGTGTCTGATAGTCCAAGCGATTGTTCCTCAGTGAATTGGTTCCTCCGTGCGTCTGTTAGTCCGTATATATTTTTATCCGTACGTCTGATCGTCTGTGCGTCTGTTCGTCAATGCGTCTGTTCGACCATGTGTCTGTTTGTCCGTGCCTCTATTCATCCGTGCGACTGTTCGACCATGTGTCTGTTTTTCCGTGCGTCTGTTCTTCCGTTCGTCCGTGCCTCTGTTCGTCCGTGCGTCCGTTCTTCCGTGTATCTGTTCGTCCTTGCGTCTGTTCGTCCGTGCGTCTGTTTTTCCGTGCGTCTGTTCGTCCGTGCGTCTGTTCGTCCGTGCGTCTGTTTTCCGTGCGTCTGTTCGTCCGTGCGTCTGTACGTCCGTGCGTCCGTTCGTCCGTGCGTCTGTGCGTCCAAGCATCTGTATATCCTTGCGTCTTTAAGACCGTACGTCCATTCCTCCGTGCGTCTGTTCGTCCGTGCGTCTGTTCGTCCATTTATCAGCTTGTCCGAACAGAACCGTTTCCGAAATTTTTCTCGATCACACCTTTAGGAAATAATGAAAATAAGGGCAAAATATTGGATAAAATAGAAATTTTAATAAAATTGTCCGTTTTCGAAACTTTTTTCGATCAAACCTCACTAAAATGACGAAAATAAGGGTTAAAAAGGGGAACATAATTGAAATATCGGTGAATTATTTCGTTTTTTAGTTTTTTCGATCATACCTTAAAAAAATGACGAAGATTAGGTTCTTCCGTGCATCTGATCGTCCAAGCGATTGTTCCTTCATGCCTTAGTTCGTCCGTGCGACTGTTTGTCTGTGCGTCTGTTCGTCAATGCGTCTGTTCGTCCATGTGTCTGTTTGTCCGTGCGTCAGTTCTTCCGTGCGTCTGTTCGTCCGTGCGTCAATTCGTCCGTGCGTCTGTTTGTGCATGCGTCTGTTCGTACGTGCGTCTGTATGTCCATGTGTCTGTTTGTCCGTGCGTCTGTTCATCCGTACGTCTGTTCGTCCGTGCGTCTGTTTTTCCGTGCGTCTGTTCGTCCGTGCGTCTGTTCATCCGTGTGTTTGTCGTCCGTGCGTCTGTGCGTCCGCCTGTCTGTTCGTCCGTGCATCTGTTTGTCCGTACATCCGTTTGTCTGAACAGATCCGTTTTCGATCCTTTCTTTGATCATTCCTTGAAAAATAACGTACATGAGGGAATGTAATGGATAAAAATTATAAATTATGTGAAATTATCCATTTTCGAAATTTTTTTCGATAATACCTATCTAAAATGACGAAAAATAAGGGGTAAATAGAGGAACAAGATTAAAATATTGGTGAATTCATTCGTTTTTTACCTTTTTTAGATCATACCTCGCTAAATTGCGAAAATAAAGTTCGTCAATGCCACTGTTCGTCCGTGCGTCTGTTCGTCCGTGCGTCTGTTCGTCTGTGCGTCTGTTCGTCCAAGCGTCTCTTTGTCCGTGCGTCTGTTCGTCCGTGCGTCTGTTCATCCGTGCGTCTGTTCGTCCTTGCGTCTGTTTGTCCTTGCGTCTGTTCGTCGGTGCGTCTGTTCATCCGTGCGTCTGTACGTCCGTGCGTCTGATTATCCGTGCATCTATTCGTCCTTGCGTCTGTTCGTCCTTGCGTCTTTTCGTCCGTGCGTCTGTTCGTCCATGCGTCTGTTCATCCGTGCGTCTGTTCGTCCGTGCGTCTGTTTGTCCATGCGTTTGTTCGTTAGTGCGTCTGTTCGTCCGTGTGTCTGTTCGTCCGTGCGTCTGTTCGCCTGTGCGTCTGTTTGTCCGTGCGTCCGTTCGTCTGTGCGTCTGTTCGTCCGTGCGTCTGCTTTTCCGTGCGTCTGTTTGTCCGTGCGTCTGTTCAACCGAACGTCTGTTCGTCCGTGCGTCTGTTCGTCCGTGCGTCTGTTCGTCCGTGCGTCTCTTCGTCCATGCGTCTGTTCGTCCGTGCGTCTGTTCGTCCATGTGTCTGTTTGTCAATGCGTCTGTTCGTCCATGTGTTTTTTTGTCCCTTCGTCTGTTCGTCCGTGCGTTTGTTCGTCCGTGCGTCTGTTTGTCCGTGCGTCTGTTCGTCCGTTCGTCTGTTCGTCCGTGCGTCTGTTCATCCGTATGTCTGTTCGTCCGTCCGTCTATTCGTCCTTGCGTCTGCTTTTCAGTGCGTCTGTTCGTCTGTGCGTCTGTTTGTCCGCGCATCTGTTTGTCCTTGCGTCTGTTTATCCGTGCGTCTGTTCGTCCTTGCGTCTGTTCGTCCGTGCGTCTGTTCGTCTGTGCGTCTGTTCGTCCAAGCGTCTCTTTGTCCGTGCGTCTGTTCGTCCGTGCGTCTGTTCATCCGTGCGTCTGTTCGTCCTTGCGTCTGTTTTCGATCCTTTCTTCGATCATTCCTTGAATAAATAATGTACATGATGGAATATAATGGATAAAAATTGAATTTTCGGTGAAATTATCCATTTTCGAAACTTTTTTCGATACAACCTATCTAAAATGACGAAAAATAAGGGGTAAATAGAGGAACAAGATTGAAATATCGGTGAATTCATTCGTTTTTTAACTTTTTTTGATCATACCTCGTTAAATTACGAAAATTCCTCAGTGCGTCTGATCGTCCAAGCGTTTGTTCCTTCATGCCTCAGTTCGTCCATGCGACTGTTTGACTGTACGTCTGTTCGTCAATGCGTCTGTTCGGCCATGCGTCTGTTCATCCGTGCGTCTGTTCGTCCGTGCGTCTGTTTGTCCGTGCGACTGTTCGTCCGTGCAACTGTTCATCCGTGCATCTGTTCGTCCGTGCGTCTTTTCGTCCGTGCATCTGTTCGTCCGATCGTCCACTCGTCCGTGCGTCTGTTCATTCGTGCGTCTGTTCGACCGTAAATCTGTTTGTCTGAACAAGAATCCGTATTCGAACCTTTTTTCGATAATACCTCGCAAAAATGACGAAAAATAAGGGTAAAATAGAGAAACAAGATTGAGGTATCGGAGCATTTATTCGTTTTTAAATTTTTTTGATCATACCTCGATAAAATGACGAAAATTAGGTTCGTTCATCAGTTCCTCCCTGCGGTTGCTCGTCCGTGCGTCCGTTCCTCCGTGAGTCTTTTTATCCGTTCGTCTGTTCTTCCGTGCGTCTGTTCGTCCGTGCGTCTGTTTGTCCGTGCGTCTATTCGTCAATGCGTCTGTTCGTCCATGCGTCTGTTCGTCCGTGCGTCTGTTCATCCGTGCGTCTGTTCATCCGTGCGTCTGTTCGACCGTACATCTGTTTGTCTTTACATGAATCCGTTTTCGAACCTTTTTTCGATCATAACTTGAAGAATTTACGAACAGAAAGGAGAAAGAGTGGATAAAAATTGAAATGTCGGTGAAATTATCCATTTTTGAAATTTTATTCGATCTTACCTCGCTAAAATGACAAAAAATAAGGGTGAAATAGAGAAACAAGATTGAAATATCGGTGCATTTAACCGTTTTTTACATTTTTTAGATCATACCTCGATAAATTGACGAAAAATAGGTTCGTCCGTGTGTCTGATTGTCCAAGCAATTGTTCCTCATGGAATCAGTTCCTCCGTGCGTCTGTTCGTCCGTTAGTCTTTTTATCCGTGCGTCTGATCGTCTGTGCGTCTGTTCGTCCGTACATCTGCTTGTCTGAACAGAACCGTTTTCGAAATTTTTCTCGATCATACCTTTAGAAAATAATGAAAATAAGGGCAAAATATTGGATAAAATAGAAATTTGGTGAAATTGTCCGTTTTCGAAACTTCTTTAGATCATACCTCACTAAAATGACGAAAATAAGGGCAAAAAAGGGGAACATGATTGATATATCGGTAAATTATTTCGTTTTCTGGCTTTTTTCGATCATTCCTTAAAAAAAAGGCGAAGATTAGGTTCGTCCGTGCGTCTGATCGTCCGAGCGATTGTTCCTTCATGGCTTAGTTCGTCCGTGCGTCTGTCGTCCGTACGTCTGTTCATCCGTTCATTTGTTCGTCCGTACGTCTGTTCGTCCATGCGTCTGTTTGTCCGTGCGTCTGTTTTTCCGTGCGTCTGTTCATCCATGCGTCTGTTCGTCCAAGTGTCTGTTTGTCCGTGCGTCTGTTCTTCCGTGCGTCTGTACTTCCGTGTGTCTGTTCGTCCTTGCGACTGTTTGTCCGTGCATCTTTACGTCCGTGCGTCTGTTCATCCATGCGTCTGTTCGTCCGTGCGTCTGATTCTCCGTGCGTCTGTTCGACCGTGCTTCCGTTCGTCCGTGTGTCTGTTCGTCTATGTGTCTGTTTGTCCGTACGTCCGTTCGTCCTTGCGTCTGTTCATCCGTACGTCTGTTCGTCCATGTGACTGTTTGTCCGTGCGTCTGTTCGACCATGCGACCGTTCTTCCGTGCGTCTTTTCGTCCGTGCGTATGTTCGTCCGTGCGTCTGTTTGTCCGTGCGTCTGCTCGACCATGCGTCCGTTCTTCCGTGCGTCTGTTCGAACGTGCGTATGATTGTCCGTGCGTCTGTTTATCCGTGCGTCTATTCGTCGGTGCGTCCGTTCATCCGTATGTCTGTTCTTACGTGCGTCTGATTGTCTGTGCGAATGTTTTCCGTAGGGTGAGAAACAAGATTAAAATATCGGTGCATTTAACAGTTTTTTACATTTTTTAGATCATACCTCGTTCGTCCGTACATCTCTTTGTCTGAACAGATCCGTTTTCGATCCTTTCTTCGATCATTCCTTGACAGAATAACGTACATGAGGGAATATAATGGATAAAAATTGAAATTTATGTGAAATTATCCATTTTCGAAACTTTTTTCGATAATACCTATCTAAAATGACGAAAAATAAGGGGTAAATAGAGGAACAAGATTGAAATATCGGTGAATTAATCTGTTTTTTACCTTTTTTTAGATCATACCTCGTTAAATTGCGAAAATAAAGTTCGTCAATGCATCTGTTCGTCCGTGCGTCTGTTCATCCGTGCGTCTGTTCGTCTGTGCGTCTGTTCGTCCAAGCGTCCCTTTGTCCGTGCGTCTGTTCGACCGTGCGTCTGATCGACCGTACATCTGTTTGTCTGAACAAGAATCCACTTTCGAACATTTTTCGATCATAACTTGAAGTATTAACGAACATTAGGGCGAAATAGTGGATAAAAATTGAAATTTCGGTGAAATTTTCCATTTTCGAACTTTTTTTCGATAATACCTATCTAAAATGACGAAAATTAAGGGGTAAATAGAAGAACAAGATTTAAATATCGGTGAATTCATTCGTTTTTTAACTTTTTTTGATCATACCTCGTTAAATTGCGAAAATAAAGTTCGTCAATGCGTCTGATCGTCCGTGCGTCTCTTCCTCCGTGCGTCTGACCGTCCGTGCGTCGGTTCGTCCGTCCGTCTGTTAATCCGTTCGTCTGTTCGTCCGTGCGTCTGTTCACCCGTGCGTCTGTTCATCCGTGCGTCTGTTCGTCCATGCGTCTGTTTGTCCGTGCGTCTGTTCTTTCGTGCGTCTGTTTATCCATGCGTCTGTTCGTCCGTGCCTCTATTCATCCGTGCGACTGTTCGACCATGTGTCTGTTTTTCCGTGCGTCTGTTCTTCCGTTCGTCCGTGCGTCTGTTCGTCCGTGCGTCCGTTCTTCCGTGTATCTGTTCGTCCTTGCGTCTGTTCGTCCGTGCGTCTGTTTTTCCGTGCGTCTGTTCGTCCGTGCGTCTGTTCGTCCGTGCGTCTGTTTTCCGTGCGTCTGTTCGTCCGTGCGTCTGTACGTCCGTGCGTCCGTTCGTCCGTGCGTCTGTGCGTCCAAGCATCTGTATATCCTTGCGTCTTTAAGACCGTACGTCCATTCCTCCGTGCGTCTGTTCGTCCGTGCGTCTGTTCGTCCATTTATCAGCTTGTCCGAACAGAACCGTTTCCGAAATTTTTCTCGATCACACCTTTAGGAAATAATGAAAATAAGGGCAAAATATTGGATAAAATAGAAATTTGGTGAAATTGTCCGTTTTCGAAACTTTTTTCGATCAAACCTCACTAAAATGACAAAAATAAGGGTTAAAAAGGGGAACATAATTGAAATATCGGTGAATTATTTCGTTTTTTAGTTTTTTCGATCATACCTTAAAAAAATGACGAAGATTAGGTTCTTCCGTGCATCTGATCGTCCAAGCGATTGTTCCTTCATACCTTAGTTCGTCCATGCGACTGTTTGTCTGTGCGTCTGTTCGTCAATGCGTCTGTTCGTCCATGTGTCTGTTTGTCCGTGCGTCAGTTCTTCCGTGCGTCTGTTCGTCCGTGCGTCAATTCGTCCGTGCGTCTGTTAGTGCGTGCGTCTGTTCGTCCGTGCGTCTGTATGTCCATGTGTCTGTATGTCCGTGCGTCTGTTCATCCGTACGTCTGTTCGTCCGTGCGTCTGTTTTTCCGTGCGTCTGTTCGTCCGTGCGTCTGTTCATCCGTGTGTTTGTCGTCCGTGCGTCTGTGCGTCCGCCTGTCTGTTCGTCCGTGCATCTGTTTGTCCGTACATCCGTTTGTCTGAACAGATCCGTTTTCGATCCTTTCTTCGATCATTCCTTGAAAAATAACGTACATGAGGGAATGTAATGGATAAAAATTATAAATTATGTGAAATTATCCATTTTCGAAATTTTTTTCGATAATACCTATCTAAAATGACGAAAAATAAGGGGTAAATAGAGGAACAAGATTAAAATATTGGTGAATTCATTCGTTTTTTACCTTTTTTAGATCATACCTCGCTAAATTGCGAAAATAAAGTTCGTCAATGCCACTGTTCGTCCGTGCGTCTGTTCGTCCGTGCGTCTGTTCGTCTGTGCGTCTGTTCGTCCAAGCGTCTCTTTGTCCGTGCGTCTGTTCGTCCGTGCGTCTGTTCATCCGTGCGTCTGTTCGTCCTTGCGTCTGTTTGTCCTTGCGTCTGTTCGTCGGTGCGTCTGTTCATCCGTGCGTCTGTACGTCCGTGCGTCTGATTATCCGTGCATCTATTCGTCCTTGCGTCTGTTCGTCCAAGCGTCTGTTCGTCCGCTTGGCTGTTCGTCCGTGCATCTGTTCGTCTGTTCGTCCGCTCGTCTGTGAGTCTGTTCATCCATACGTATGTTTGACCGTACATCAGTTTGTCTGAACAAGAATCCGCTATCGAACCTTTTTTCGATCATAACTTGAAGAATTAACGAACATATAGGCGAAATAGTGGATAAAAATTGAAATTTCGGTGAAATTATCAATTTTTGAAACTTCTTTGGATCATACCTCAATAAAATGACGAAAATATTGGTAAAAAAGGGGAATAAGATTGATATATAGGTGAATTATTCCGTTTTTTACCTTTTTTCAATCATACCTTAAAAAAATGACGAAAATTAGGTTCCTCAGTGCGTCTGATCGTCCAAGCGTTTGTTCCTTCATGCCTCAGTTCGTCCATGCGACTGTTCGTCCGTGCGTCTGTTCGTCTGTGCATCTGTTCGTCCGTGCGACTTTTCTTCCGTGCGTCTGTTCGCCTGTGCGTCTGTTCGTCTGTGCGTCTGTTCGTCCGTGCGTCTGTACGTCCGTGAGTCTGTTCGTCCGTGAGTCTGTTCGTCTCTGAGTTATTTCGTCCATGCATATGTTCTTCCGTGCGTCTGTTCGTCCGTGCGTCTGTTCTTCCGTATGTCTGTTCATCCGTGCGTCTGTTCGTCCATGCGTCTGTTCATCCGTGCGTCTGTTCGTCTGTACGTCTGTTCGTCCATGCGTCTGTTCATCCGTGCGTCTGTTCGTCCGTGCGTCTGTTCGTCCGCGCATCTGTTTGTCCGTGCGTCTGTTCGTCCAAGCGTCTTTTCGTCCGTGCGTCTGTTCGTCCATGCTTCTATTCAACCGTGTGTCTGTTCGTCCGTGCGTCTGTTCGTCCGTGCGTCTGTTCGTCCGTGCGTCTTTTCATCCGTGCGTCTTTTCATCCGTAATTCTGTTCGCCTGTGCGTCTGTTCGTCCGTGCGTCTGTACGTCCGTGCGTCTCTTTGTCCGTGCGTCTGTTTGTCCGTGCATCTGTTTGTTCGTGCGTCTGTTCATCCGTTTGTCTGATCGTCTGGTCGTGTTTTTGTCCATGCGTCTGTTCCTCTCTTTATACTTTTGTCCGAACAGAACCGTTTTCGAAATTTTTTTCGATCATACCTTTAGAAAATAATGAAAATAAGGGCAAAATATCGGATAAAATATAAATTTGGTGAAATTGTCCGTTTTCGAAATTTTTTCTCGATCATACCTCGCTAAAATTACGAAAGTAGGGGCGATTAAGAGAAACAAGATTGAAATATCGGTGAATTATTTCGTTTCATAGCTTTTTACGATCAAACCATAAAAAAATGACGAATATAAGGTTCGACCGGGCGTCAGATCGTCAAAGCGATTGTTCTTTCATGATTCAGTTCGTCCGTGCAGCTGTTCGTTCGTGTGACTGTTCTTCTGTGCGTCTGTTCGTCCATGCGTTTGTTCATCCGTACATCTGTGTCTCCAAACAGAACCAATTTCGAACCTTATTTGATCAAAGCTTGAGAAAATAACGAATATAAAGACAATATAATGGATAAAAATTGAAATTTCGGTGACAATATACATTTTCGAATTTTTTTTCAATCATACCACTCAAAAATGACGAAAAGTAAGGGATAAATAGATGAACAAGATAGAAATATCGTTGAATTCATTGGTTTTTTACCTTTTTTAGATCATACCTCGATAGCATGACGAAAATAAAGTTCGTCCGTGCGTCTGTTCGTCCATGCGTTTGTTCGTCCGTGCATCTGTTCGTTCGTACGTCTGTTCGTCCGAGCGTCTGTTAATCTGTGCGTCACTTCGACAGTGCGACCGTTCTTCCGTGCGTCTGTTCGTCCGAATGTCTGTTCGTCCGTTACTCTGTCATCCGTTCGACTATTCGTCCGTGCATCTGTTCGTTCATGCGTCTGTTCGTCCGAGCGTCTGTTCATCCGTGCGTCTGTTTGTCCGTGCGTGTGTTCGTCCTTGCGTCTGTTTGTCCGTGTGCCTGTACGTCCGTGTGTCTGTTTGTCCATGCGTCTGTCCGTCCGTGCGTCTGTTCGTCCGTGCGTCTGTTTGTCCTTGCGTCTGTTAGTCCGTGCGTCTGTTCGTCCGCGCATCTGTTTGTCCGTGCGTCTGTTTGTCCGTGCGTCTGTTCGTCCTTGCGTCTGTTAGTCCATGCGTCTGTTCGTCCATGCGTCTGTTCATCCGTGCGTCTGTTCGACCGTGCGTCTGTTCGTCCGTGCGTCTGTTCGTCCTTGCGTCTGTTAGTCCGTGCGTCTGTTTGTCCGTGCGTCTGTTTGTCCGCGCATCTGTTTGTCCTTGCGTCTGTTTATCCGTGCGTCTGTTCGTCCTTGCGTCTTTTCGTCCGTGCGTCTGTTCGTCCATGCGTCTGTTCATCCGTGCGTCTGTTCGTCCGTGCGTCTGTTTGTCCATGCGTTTGTTCGTTAGTGCGTCTGTTCGTCCGTGTGTCTGTTCGTCCGTGCGTCTTTTCGCCTGTGCGTCTGTTTGTCCATGCGTCCGTTCGTCTGTGCGTCTGTTTGTCCGTGCGTCTGCTTTTCCGTGCGTCTGTTTGTCCGTGCGTCTGTTCATCCGAACGTCTGTTCGTCCGTGCGTCTGTTCGTCCGTGCGTCTGTTCGTCCGTGCGTCTCTTCGTCCATGCGTCTGTTCGTCCGTGCGTCTGTTCGTCCATGTGTCTGTTTGTCCATGCGTTTGTTCGTTAGTGCGTCTTTTCGTCCGTGTGTCTGTTCGTCCGTGCGTCTGTTCGCCTGTGCGTCTGTTTGTCCGTGCGTCTGTACGTCTGTGCGTCCGTTCGTCCGTGCGTCTGTTCGTCCGTGCGTCTGCTTTTCCGTGCGTCTGTTTGTCCGTGCGTCTGTTCATCCGAACGTCTGTTCGTCCGTGCGTCTGTTCGTCCGTGCGTCTGGTCGTCCGTGCGTCTCTTCGTCCATGCGTCTGTTCGTCCGTGCGTCTGTTCGTCCTTGTGTCTGTTTGTCAATGCCTCTGTTCGTCCATGTGTTTTTTTGTCCCTTAGTCTGTTCGTCCGTGCGTTTGTTCGTCCGTGCGTCTGTTTGTCCGTGCGTCTGTTTGTCCGTGCCCTGTTCGTCCGTGCGTCTGTTCATCCGTATGTCTGTTCGTCCGTGCGTCTATTCGTCCGTGCGTCTGCTTTTCAGTGCGTCTGTTCGTCCGTGCGTCTGTTCGTCCGTGCGTCTGTTTTTCCGTACGTCTGTTTGTCCGTGCGTCTGTTCATCCAAACGTTTGTTCGTCCGTGCGTCTGTTCGTCCGTGCGTCTGTTCGTCCGTGCGTCTGTTCGTCCATGTTTCTGTTCGTCCGTGCGTCTATTCGTACGTGCGTCTGTTCGTCCGTGCGTCTGTTTGTCCGTGCAACTGTTTGTCCGTGCGTCTGTTTGTCCGTCCGTCTGTTCGTCTGTGCGTCTGTTTGTTCATGCGTTTGTTGGTCCGTACATCTGTTGTCCGAACACAACCGTTTTCGAAATTTTTTTTGACCATACCTTTAGGAAATAATGATATTAAGGGCTAAATATTGAATATAAATACAAATTTGGTGAAATTGTCCGCTTTTGAAACTTTTTTTCGATCATACCTCGCTAAAATTACGAAAATAATGGCAAAAAAGGGGAACAAGTTTGAAATATCGGTGAATTAATTCGTTTTTTAGTTTTCTTCGGTCATACCTTAATAAAATGACGAAAATTAGGTTCGTCCGTAAGACTGATCGTCCGAGCGATTGTTCGTTCATGCTTCAGTTCGTCCGTGCGTCTGTTCGTCCGTGCGACTACTCGTCTGTGCGTCTATTCGTCCATGCGTCTTTTCATCCGTACATCTATTTCTCCACACAGAACTAATTTCGAACATTTTTTTGATCATAGCTTGAGAAAATAACGAACATAAGGGCGAAATAGTAGATAAAAATTGAAATTTCAGTGACAACATACATTTTCGAAACCTTTTTCTATCATACCTCCCTAAAACGACGAAAAGTTAGGGGAAAATAGATGAACAAGATTGAAATATTGTTGAATTCAATTGTTATTTTACCTTTTTTAGATCATACCTCGATAGAATGACGAAAATAAGGTTCGTCCGTGCGTCTGTTCGTCCGTGCGTCTGTTCATCCGTGCATCTGTTCGTTCGTGTGGTAGTTCGTCCGAGCGTCAGTTCATCCGTGCGTCTGTTCGTCCGTGAGTCTGTTCGTCCGTGCGTCTGTTTTTCCGTGCGTCTGTTCGTCCGTGCGTCTGTTTGTCCTTGCGTCTGTTCGTCCGTGCGTCTGTTCATCCGTGCGTCTGTTTGTCCGTGCGTCTGTTCGTCTGTGCGTCTGTTCATCCATGCGTCTGTTCGTCCGTGCATCTGTTTGTCCGTGCGTCTGTTCGTCCGTGCGTCTGTTCGTCCGTGCGTCTGTTCGTCCATGCGTCTGTTCACTCGTATGTCTGTTTGTCCGTGCGTCTGTTCGTACGTGCGTCTGTTCGTCTGTGCGTCTGTTCGTCAGTGCGTCTGTTCGTCCGTGCGTCTGTTCGCCTGTGCGTCTGTTCGTCCGTGCGTCTGTACGTCCGTGCGTCTGTTCGCCCGTGCGTCTGTTCGTCAATGCGTCTGTTCATCCGTATGTCTGTTCGTCCGTGCGTCTGTTAGTCCGTGCGTCTGTTCGTCTGAGCGTCTGTTCGTCCGTGCGTCTTTTCTTCCGTGCGTCTCTTCGTCCGTGCGTCTGTTCGCCTGTGCGTCTGTTCGTCCGTGCGTCTGTTCTTCCGTGCGTCTGTTCGTCCGTACGTCTGATTGTTTGAACAGAACCAATGTCGAACATTTTCGATCATAGCTTGAGAAAATAACGAAAATAATAGCGAAATAATGTTTAAAAAATGAAATTTCGGTGACAATATACATTTTCGAAACTTTTTCCAATTATACCACTCTAAAATGACGAAAAGTAAGGGATAAATAGATGAACAAGATTGAAATATCATTGAATTCATTGGTTTTTTACCTTTTTTAGATCATACCTCGATAGCATGACGAAAATAAAGTTCGTCCGTGCGTCTGTTGATCCATGCGTTTGTTCGTCCGTGCATCTAGTCGTTCGTGCGTCTGTTCGTCCGAGCGTCTGTTAATCTGTGCGTCTCTTCGACAGTGCGACCGTTCTTCCGTGTGTCTGTTCCTCCGAATGTCTGTTCGTCCGTTACTCTGTCATCCGTTCGACTATTCGTCCGTGCGTCTGTTCGTTCATGCGTCTATTCATCCGTGCGTCTGTTTGTCCGTGCGTGTGTTCGTCCGTGCGTCAGTTAGTCCGTGCGTCTGTACGTCCGTGTGTCTGTTGTCCATGCGTCTGTTCGTCCGTGCGTCTTTTCATCCGTGCGTCTGTTCATCCGTGCGTCTGTTCGTCCGTGCGTCTGTTTGTCTCTGCGTCTGTTTGTCTGTGCGTCTGTTCGTCCATGCGTCTGTTCGTCCGTGCATCTGTTTGTCCGTGCGTCTGTTCGTCCGTACCTCTGTTCGTCCGTGCGTCTGTTCGTCCATGCGTCTTTTCATCCGTATGTCTGTTCGTCCGTGCGTCTGTTCGTCCGTGCGTCTGTTCGTCTGTGCGTCTGTTCGTCCGTGCGTCTTTTCTTCCGTGCGTCTGTTCGTCCTTGCGTCTGTTCGCCTGTGCGTCTGTTCGTCCGTGCGTCTGTACGTCCTTGCGTCTGTTCGTCCGTGCGTCTGTTCGTCCGTGCGTCTGTTTGTCCATGCGTATATTCTACCGTGCGTCTGTTCTTCTGTGCGTCTGTTCATCCGTATGTCTGTCCTTCCGTGCGTCTGGTCGTCAGTGCGTCTGTTCGTCTGTGCGTCTGTTCGTCCATGCGTCTGTTCGTCTGTGCGTCTGTTCATCCGTGCGACCATTCGCCCGTGCGTCTGTTCGTCCGTGCATCTGATCGTCTGTTCGTCTGTTCGTCCATGCATCTGTTCGTCCGTATATCTGTTTGTCCGAACAGAACCAATTTCGAACATTTTTTTTGATCATAGCTCGAGAAATTAACGAGCATAAGAGCGAAATGTTGGATAAAAATTGAAATTTTGGTGACATTATCCATTCTCGCAACTTTTTTCAATCATACCTCTCTGAAATGTCGAAATTCAAGGAGAAAATAAATGAACAAGAATGAAATATCGGTGAATTCATTCTTTTTTACCTTTTTTAGATCATAACTCGATAAAATGACGAAAATAAAGTTCGTCCGTGCGTTTGTCCGTCCGTGCGTCTGTTCGTCCGTGAGTCTGTTCGTCCGTGCGTGTTTTTGTCGGTGCATCTGTTTGTCCGTGCGTCTGTTCGACCGTGCGTCTGTTCGCCTGTGCGTCTGTTCGTCTGTGCGTCTGTTCGTCCGTGCGTCTGTACGTCCGTGAGTTTGTTCGTCCGTGAGTCTGTTCGTCTCTGCGTCTGTTCGTCCATGCGTATGTTCTTCCGTGCGTCTGTTCGTCCGTGCGTCTGTTCTTCCGTATGTCTTTTCGTCCGTGCGTCTGTTCGTCCTTGCGTCTGTTCATCCGTGCGTCTGTTCGTCCGTGCGTCTGTACGTCCGCGCATCTGTTTGTCCTTGCGTCTGTTCATCCGTGCGTCTGTTCGTCCGTGCGTCTGTACGTCCGTGCGTCTCTTTGTCCGTGCGTCTGTTGGTCCGTGCATCTGTTTGTTCGTGCGTCTGTTCATCCGTTCGTCTGATCGTCCGTGCGCCTGTTCGTCCGCGCATCTGTTTGTCCGTGCGTCTGTTATTCCGTGCGTCTGTTCGTCCTTGCGTCTGTTAGTCCATGCGTCTGTTCGTCCATGCGTCTGTTCATCCGTGCGTCTGTTCGACCGTGCGTCTGTTCGTCAATGCGTCTGTTAGTCCGTGCGTCTGTTTGTCCGTGCGTCTGTTTGTCCGCGCATCTGTTTGTCCTTGCGTCTGTTTATCCGTGCGTCTGTTCGTCCTTGCGTCTTTTCGTCCGTGCGTCTGTTCGTCCATGCGTCTGTTCAACCGTGCGTCTGTTCGTCCGTGCGTCTGTTTGTCCATGCGTTTGTTCGTTAGTGCGTCTTTTCGTCCGTGTGTCTGTTCGTCCGTGCGTCTGTTCGCCTGTGCGTCTGTTTGTCCGTGCGTCTGTACGTCTGTGCGTCCGTTCGTCCGTGCGTCTGTTCGTCCGTGCGTCTGCTTTTCCGTGCGTCTGTTTGTCCGTGCGTCTGTTCATCCGAACGTCTGTTCGTCCGTGCGTCTGTTCGTCCGTGCGTCTGGTCGTCCGTGCGTCTCTTCGTCCATGCGTCTGTTCGTCCGTGCGTCTGTTCGTCCTTGTGTCTGTTTGTCAATGCCTCTGTTCGTCCATGTGTTTTTTTGTCCCTTAGTCTGTTCGTCCGTGCGTTTGTTCGTCCGTGCGTCTGTTTGTCCGTGCGTCTGTTTGTCCGTGCCCTGTTCGTCCGTGCGTCTGTTCATCCGTATGTCTGTTCGTCCGTGCGTCTATTCGTCCGTGCGTCTGCTTTTCAGTGCGTCTGTTCGTCCGTGCGTCTGTTCGTCCGTGCGTCTGTTTTTCCGTACGTCTGTTTGTCCGTGCGTCTGTTCATCCAAACGTTTGTTCGTCCGTGCGTCTGTTCGTCCGTGCGTCTGTTCGTCCGTGCGTCTGTTCGTCCATGTTTCTGTTCGTCCGTGCGTCTATTCGTACGTGCGTCTGTTCGTCCGTGCGTCTGTTTGTCCGTGCGACTGTTTGTCCGTGCGTCTGTTTGTCCGTCCGTCTGTTCGTCTGTGCGTCTGTTTGTTCATGCGTTTGTTGGTCCGTACATCTGTTTGTCCGAACACAACCGTTTTCGAAATTTTTTTTGACCATACCTTTAGGAAATAATGATATTAAGGGCTAAATATTGAATATAAATACAAATTTGGTGAAATTGTCCGTTTTTGAAACTTTTTTTCGATCATACCTCGCTAAAATTACGAAAATAATGGCAAAAAAGGGGAACAAGTTTGAAATATCGGTGAATTAATTCGTTTTTTAGTTTTCTTCGGTCATACCTTAATAAAATGACGAAAATTAGGTTCGTCCGTGCGTCTGTTCGTCCGTGTGACTACTCGTCTGTGCGTCAATTCGTCCATGCGTCTTTTCATCCGTACATCTATTTCTCCACACAGAACTAATTTCGAACATTTTTTTGATCATAGCTTGAGAAAATAACGAACATAAGGGCGAAATAGTAGATAAAAATTGAAATTTCAGTGACAATATACATTTTCGAAACCTTTTTCTATCATACCTCCCTAAAACAACGAAAAGTTAGGGGAAAATAGATGAACAAGATTGAAATATCGGTGAATTCATTTGTTTTTTACAATATTTAGATCATACCTCAATAAAAGGACGAAAATAAGGTTCGTCCGTGCGTCTGTTCGTCCGTGAGTTTGTTCGTCCGTGCATCTGTTTGTCCGTGCGTCTGTACCCCCGTGCATCTTTTCGTTCATGCGTATGTTCGTCCGAGCGTCTGTTCATCCGTGCGTGTGTTCGTCCGTGCGTGTTTTCGTCCGTGCGTCTGTTTGTCCGTGCGTCTGTACGTCCGTGCGTCTGTTTGTCTGTGCGTTTTTTTGTCTGTGCGTCTGTTCGTCCATCCGTCTGTTCGTCCGTGCATCTGTTTGTCCGTGCGTCTGTTCGTCCGTATGTCTGTTCGTCCGTGCGTCTGTTCGTCCATGCGTCTTTTCATCCGTATGTCTGTTCGTCCGTGCGTCTGTTCGTCCGTGCGTCTGTTCGTCTGTGCGTCTGTTCGTCCGTGCGTCTTTTCTTCCGTGCGTCTGTTCGTCCGTGCGTCTGTTCGCCTGTGCGTCTGTTCGTCCGTGCGTCTGTACGTCCGTGCGTCTGTTCGTCCGTGCGTCTGTTCGTCCGTGCGTCTGTTCGTCAATGCGTCTGTTCATCCGTATGTCTATTCGTCCGTGCGTCTGTTCGTCCGTGCGTCTGTTCGTTTGTGCGTCTGTTCGTCCGTGCGTCTTTTCCTCCGTGCGTCTGTTCGTCCGTGCGTCTGTTCGCCTGTACGTCTGTTCGTCCGTGCGTCTGTTCTTCCGTGCGTTTGTTCGTCCGTACATCTGATTGTCTGAACAGAACCAATGTCGAACATTTTCAATCATAGCTTGAGAAAATAACGATAATAATAGCGAAATAATGTTTAAAAAATGAAATTTCGGTGACTATATACATTTTCGAAACTTTTTTCAATCATACCACTCTAAAATGACGAAAAGTAAGGGATAAATAGATGAACAAGATTGAAATATCGTTGAATTCATTGGTTTTTTACCTTTTTTAGATCATACCTCGATAGCATGACGAAAATAAAGTTCGTCCGTGCGTCTGTTCGTCCATGCGTTTGTTCGTCCGTGCATCTAGTCGTTCGTGCGTCTGTTCGTCCGAGCATCTGTTAATCTGTGCGTCTCTTCGACAGTGCGACCGTTCTTCCGTGTGTCTGTTCCTACGAATGTCTGTTCGTCCGTTAGTCTGTCATCCGTTCTACTATTCGTCCGTGCGTCTGTTCGTTCATGCGTCTATTCATCCGTGCGTCTGTTTGTCCGTGCGTGTGTTCGTCCGTGCGTCTGGTTGTCCGTGCGTCTGTACGTCCGTGTGTCTGTTGTCCATGCGTCTGTTCGTCCGAGCGTCTGTTCATCCGTGCGTCTGTTCATCCGTGCGTCTGTTCGTCCGTGCGTCTGTTTGTCTGTGCGTCTGTTTGTCTGTGCGTCTGTTCGTCCATGCGTCTGTTCATCCGTATGTCTGTTCGTCCGTGCGTCTGTTCGTCCGTGCGTCTGTTCGTCAGTGCGTCTGTTCGTCCGTGCGTCTTTTCTTCCGTGCGTCTGTTCGTCCGTGCGTCTGTTCGCCAGTGCGTCTGTTCGTCCGTGCGTCTGTACGTCCGTGCGTCTGTTCGTCCGTGCGTCTGTTCGTCCGTGCGTCTGTTTGTCCATGCGTATGTTCATCCGTGCGTCTGTTATTCCGTGCGTCTGTTCATCCGTATGTCTGTTCTTCCGTGCGTCTGGTCGTCAGTGTGTCTGTTCGTCTGTGCGTCTGTTCGTCCGTGCGTCTGTTCGTCTGTGCGTCTGTTCATCCGTCCGACCGTTCGCCCGTGCGTCTGTTCGTCCGTGCGTCTGTTCGTCTGTGCGTCTGTTCGTCCATGCATCTGTTCGTCCGTACATCTGTTTGTCCGAACAGAACCAATTTCGAACATTTTTTTTTATCATAGCTCGAGAAATTAACGAGCATAAGGGCGAAATGTTGGATAAAAATTGAAATTTTGGTGACATTATCCATTCTCGCAACTTTTTTCAATCATACCTCTCTAAAATGTCGAAATTCAAGGAGGAAATAAATGAACAAGAATGAAATATCGGAGAATTCATTCTTTTTTTACCTTTTTTAGATCATAACTCGATAAAATTACGAAAATAAAGTTCGTCCTTGCGTCTGTTCGTCCGTGCGTTTGTTCGTCCGTGCGTCTGTTCGTCCGTGAGTCTGTTCGTCCGTGAGTGTTTTTGTCGGTGCATCTGTTCGTTCGTGCGTCTGTTCGTCCGTGCGTCTGTTCGTCCGTGCGTCTGTTTGTCCGTGCGTCTTATTGTCTGTGCGTCTGTTCGTTCATGCGTCTATTCGTCTGTGCATCAGTTTGTCCGTGCGTCTGTTCGTCCGTGCGTCTGTTCGTCCGTTTGTCTGTTCGTCCATGCGTCTGTTCATCCGTATGTCTGTTTGTCCTTGCGTCTGTTCGTCCGTGCGTCTGTTCGTCTGTGCATTTGTTCGTCCGTGCGACTTTTCTTCCGTGCGTCTATCCGCCTGTGCGTCTGTTCGTCTGTGCGTCTGTTCGTCCGTGCGTATGTACGTCCGTGAGTCTGTTCGTCCGTGAGTCTGTTCCTCTCTGCGTCTGTTCGTCCATGCATATGTTCTTCCGTGCGTCTGTTCGTCCGTGCGTCTGTTCTTCCGTATGTCTGTTCATCCGTGCGTCTGTTTGTCCATGCGTCTGTTCATCCGTGCGTCTGTTCGTCTGTACGTCTGTTCGTCCATGCGTCTGTTCATCCGTGCGTCTGTTCGTCCGTGCGTCTGTTCGTCCGCGCATCTGTTTGTCCGTGCGTCTGTTCGTCCAAGCGTCTTTTCGTCCGTGCGTCTGTTCGTCCATGCTTCTATTCAACCGTGTGTCTGTTCGTCCGTGCGTCTGTTCGTCCGTGCGTCTGTTCGTCCGTGCGTCTTTTCATCCGTGCGTCTGTTCATCCGTAATTCTATTCGCCTGTGCGTCTGTTCGTCCGTGCGTCTGTACGTCCGTGCGTCTCTTTGTCCGTGCGTCTGTTTGTCCGTGCATCTGTTTGTTCGTGCAACTGTTCATCCGTTTGTCTGATCGTCTGGTCGTGTTTTTGTCCATGCGTCTGTTCGTCTCTTCATACTTTTGTCCGAACAGAACCGTTTTCGAATTTTTTTTCGATCATACCTTTAGAAAATAATGAAAATAAGGGCAAAATATTGGATAAAATATAAATTTGGTGAAATTGTCCGTTTTCGAAATTATTTCTCGATCATACCTCGCTAAAATAACGAAAGTAGGGGCGATTAAGAGAAACAAGATTGAAATATCGGTGAATTATTTCGTTTTATAGCTTTTTACGATCAAACCATAAAAAAATGTCGAATATAAGGTTCGACCGGGCGTCAGATCGTCAAAGCGATTGTTCTTTCAAGATTCCGGTCTGTTTCTGTTCGTCCTGCATCTGTTCGTCCGTACATCTGTTTGTCTGAACAGAACCAATTTCGAACATTTTTTTTGATCATAGCTCGAGAAATTAACGAGCATAAGGGCGAAATGTTGGATAAAAATTGAAATTTTGGTGACATTATCCATTCTCGCAACTTTTTTCAATCATACCTCCCTAAATGTCAAAATTCAAGGAGGAAATAAATGAACAAGAATGAAATATCGGTCAATTCATTCTTTTTTACCTTTTTTAGATCATAACTCGATAAAATGACGAAAATAAAGTTCGTCCTTGCGTCTGCTCGTCCGTGCGTTTTTTCGTCCGTGCGTCTGTTCGTCCGTGAGTCTGTTCGTCCAAGCGTGTTTTTGTCGGTGCATCTGTTTGTCCTTGCGTCTGTTCGTCCGTGCGTCTGTTCGTCCGTTTGATTGTTCGTCCATGCGTCTGTTCATCCGTATGTCTGTTCGTCCTTGCGTCTGTTCGTCCGTGCGTCTGTTCGTCTGTGCGTCTGTTCGTCCGTGCGACTTTTCTTCCGTGCGTCTGTTCGACCTTGCGTCTGTTCGCCTGTGCGTCTGTTCGTCTGTGAGTCTGTTCGTCCGTGAGTCTGTTCGTCTTTGCGTCTGTTCGTCCATGCGTATGTTCTTCCGTGCGTCTGTTCGTCCGTGCGTCTGTTCTTACGTATGTCTTTTCGTCCGTGCGTCTGTTCGTCCATGCGTCTGTTCGTCCGTGCATGTAGTCGTTCGTGCGTCTGTTCGTTCGAGCGTCTGTTCGTCCGTGCATCTGTTTGTCCTTGCGTCTGTTCATCCGTGCGTCTGTTCGTCTATACGTCTGTTCGTCCATGCGTCTGTTCATCCGTGCGTCTGTTCGTCCGTGCGTCTGTTCGTCCGCGCATCTGTTTGTCCGTGCGTCTGTTCGTCCAAGCGTCTTTTCGTCCGTGCGTCTGTTCGTCCATGCTTCTATTCAACCGTGTGTCTGTTCGTCCGTGCGTCTGTTCGTCCGTGCGTCTGTTCGTCCGTGCGTCATTTCATCCGTGCGTCTGTTCATCCGTAATTCTGTTCGCCTGAGCGTCTTTTCGTCCGTGCGTCTGTACGTCCGTGCGTCTCTTTGTCCGTGCGTCTGTTTGTCCGTGCATCTGTTTGTTCGTGCGTCTGTTCATCCGTTCGTCTGATCGTCTGGTCGTGTTTTTGTCCATGCGTCTGTTCGTCTCTTCATACTTTTGTCCGAACAGAACCGTTTTCGAAATTGTTTTCGATCATACCTTTAGAAAATAATGAAAATAAGGGCAAAATATTGGATAAAATATAAATTTGGTGAAATTGTCCGTTTTCGAAATTTTTTCTCGATCATACCTCGCTAAAATTACGAAAGTAGGGGCGATTAAGAGAAACAAGATTGAAATATCGGTGAATTATTTCGTTTCATAGCTTTTTACGATCAAACCATAAAAAAATGACGAATATAAGGTTCGCCTGGGCGTCAGATCGTCAAAGCGATTGTTCTTTCATGATTCAGTTCGTCCGTGCGGCTGTTCGTTCGTGTGACTGTTCTTCTGTGCGTCTGTTCGTCCATGCGTTTGTTCATCCGTACATCTGTTTCTCCAAACAGAACCAATTTCGAACCTTATTTGATCAAAGCTTGAGAAAATAACGAATATAAAGACGAAATAGTGGATAAAAATTGAAATTTCGGTGACAATATACATTTTCGAATTTTTTTTCAATCATACCACTCTAAAATGACGAAAAGTAAGTGATAAATAGATGAACAAGATTGAAATATCGTTGAATTCATTGGTTTTTTACCTTTTTTAGATCATACCTCGATAGCATGACGAAAATAAAGTTCGTCCGTGTGTCTGTTCGTCCGTGCGTCTGTTCGCCTGTGCGTCTGTTTGTCCGTGCGTCTGTACGTCTGTACGTCCGTTCGTCCGTCCGTCTGTTCGTCCGTGCGTCTGCTTTTCCGTGCGTCTGTTTGTCCGTGCGTCTGTTCATCCGAACGTCTGGTCGTCCGTTCGTCTGTTCGTCCGTGCGTCTGTTCGTCCGTGCGTCTCTTCGTCCATGCGTCTGTTCGTCCGTGCGTCTGTTCGTCCATGTGTCTGTTTTTCAATGCGTCTATTCGTCCATGTGTTTTTTTGTCCCTTCGTCTGTTCGTCCGTGCGTTTGTTCGTCCGTGCGTCTGTTTGTCCGAGCGTCTGTTCGTCCGTGCGTCTGTTCGTCCGTGCGTGTTTTCATCCGTATGTCTGTTCGTCCGTGCGTCTATTCGTCCGTGCGTCTGCTTTTCAGTGCATCTGTTCGTCTGTGCGTCTGTTCGTCCGTGCGTCTGTTCGTCCGTGCGTCTGTTCGTCCGTGCGTCTGTTTTTCCGTGCGTCTGTTTGTCCGTGCGTCTGTTCATCCAAACGTCTGTTCGTCCGTGCGTCTGTTCGTCCGTGCATCTGTTCGTCCGTGCGTATGTTCGTCCATGTTTCTATTCATCCGTGCGTCTATTCGTCCGTGCGTCTGTTCGTCCGTGCGTCTGTTTGTCCGTGCGACTGTTTGTCCGTGCGTCTGTTTGTTCGTCCGTCTGTTCGTCTGTGCGTCTGTTTGTTCATGCGTTTGTTGGTCCGTACATCTGTTTGTCCGAACACAACCGTTTTCGAAATTTTTTTTGATCATACCTTTTGGAAATGATAATAATAAGGGCTAAATATTGAATATAAATACAAATTTGGTGAAATTGTCCGTTTTTGAAACTTTTTTTCGATCATACCTCGCTAAAATTACGAAAATAATGGCAAAAAAGGGGAACAAGTTTGAAATATCGGTGAATTAATTCGTTTTTTAGTTTTCTTCGGTCATACCTTAATAAAATGACGAAAATTAGGTTCGTCCGTAAGTCTGATCGTCCGAGCGATTGTTCGTTCATGCTTCAGTTCGTCCGTGCGTCTGTTCGTCCGTGCGACTACTCGTCTGTGCGTCTATTCGTCCATGCGTCTTTTCATCCGTACATCTATTTCTCCACACAGAACTAATTTCGAACATTTTTTTGATCATAGCTTGAGAAAATAACGAACATAAGGGCGAAATAGTAGATAAAAATTGAAATTTCAGTGACAATATACATTTTCGAAACCTTTTTCTATCATACCTCCCTAAAACGACGAAAAGTTAGGGGAAAATAGATGAACAAGATTGAAATATCGGTGAATTCATTTGTTTTTTACCATATTTAGATCATACCTCAATAAAAGGACGAAAATAAGGTTCGTCCGTGCGTCTGTTCGTCCGTGAGTTTGTTCGTCCGTGCATCTGTTTGTCCGTGCGACTGTACCCCCGTGCATCTGTTCGTTCATGCGTATGTTCGTCCGAGCGTCTGTTCATCCGTGAGTGTGTTCGTCCGTGCGTGTGTTCGTCCGTGCGTCTGTTTGTCCGTGCGTCTGTACGTCCGTGCGTCTGTTTGTCCATGCGTCTGTTCGTCCGTGCGTCTGTTCGTCCATGCGTCTGTTCGTCCGTACATCTGAATGTCTGAACAGAACCAATGTCGAACATTTTCGATCATAGCTTGAGAAAATAACGAAAATAAGAGCGAAATAATGTTTAAAAAATGAAATATCAGTGAAATTATCCATTTTCGAAACTTTTTTCGATCATACCTCTCTAATATGACGAAAAAAAGGGTGAAATAGATGAACAAGATTGAAATATTGTTAAATTCAATTGTTATTTTACCTTTTTTAGATCATACCTCGATAGAATGACGAAAATAAGGTTCGTCCGTGCGGTTGTTCGTCCGTGCGTCTGTTCGTCCGTGCATCTGTTCGTTCGTGTGGTAGTTCGTCCGAGCGTCAGTTCATCCGTGCGTCTGTTCGTCCGTGAGTCTGTTCGTCCGTGCGTCTGTTTTTCCGTAAGTCTGTTCGTCCGTGCGTCTGTTTGTCCTTGCGTCTGTTCGTCCGTGCGTCTGTTCATCCGTGCGTCTGTTTCTCCGTGCGTCTGTTTGTCTGTGCGTCTGTTCGTCCATGCGTCTGTTCGTCCGTGCATCTGTTTGTCCGTGCGTCTGTTCGTCCGTGCGTCTGTTTGTCCGTGCGTCTGTTCGTCCATGCGTCTGTTCACTCGTATGTCTGTTTGTCCGTGCGTCTGTTCGTACGTGCGTCTGTTCGTCTGTGCGTCTGTTCGTCAGTGCGTCTGTTCGTCCGTGCGTCTGTTCGCCTGTGCGTCTGTTCGTCCGTGCGTCTGTACGTCCGTGCGTCTGTTCGTCCTTGCGTCTGTTCGTCAATGCGTCTGTTCATCCGTATGTCTGTTCGTCCGTGCGTCTGTTCGTCCGTGCGTCTGTTCGTCTGTGCGTCTGTTCGTCCGTGCGTCTGTTCGCCTGTGCGTCTGTTCGTTCGTGCGTCTGTTCTTCCGTGCGTCTGTTCGTCCGTACATCTGATTGTCTGAACAGAACCAATGTCGAACATTTTCGATCATAGCTTGAGAAAATAACGAAAATAATAGCGAAATAATGTTTAAAAAATGAAATTTCGGTGACAATATACATTTTCGAAACTTTTTTCAATTATACCACTCTAAAATGACGAAAAGTAAGGGATAAATAGATGAACAAGATTGAAATATCGTTGAATTCATTGGTTTTTTAACTTTTTTAGATCATACCTCGATAGCATGACGAAAATAAAGTTCGTCCGTGCGTCTGTTCGTCCATGCGTTTGTTCGTCCGTGCATCTAGTCGTTCGTGCGTCTGTTCGTCCGAGCGTCTGTTAATCTGTGCGTCTCTTCGACAGTGCGACCGTTCTTCCGTGTGTCTGTTCCTCCGAATGTCTCTTCGTCCGTTAATCTGTCATCCGTTCTACTATTCGTCCGTGCGTCTGTTCGTTCATGCGTCTATTCATCCGTGCGTCTGTTTGTCCGTGCGTGTGTTCGTCCGTGCGTCTGTTTGTCCGTGCGTCTGTACGTCCGTGTGTCTGTTGTCCATGCGTCTGTTCGTCCGTGCGTCTGTTCATCCGTGCGTCTGTTCATCCGTGCGTCTGTTCGTCCGTGCGTCTGTTTGTCTGTCCGTCTGTTTGTCTGTGCGTCTGTTCGTCCATGCGTCTGTTCGTCCGTTCATCTGTTTGTCCGTGCATCTGTTCGTCCGTACGTCTGTTCGTCCGTGCGTCTGTTCGTCCATGCGTCTGTTCGTCCGTGCGTCTGTTCGTCTGTGCGTCTGTTCGTCCGTGCGTCTTTTCTTCCGTGCGTCTGTTCGTCCGGGCGTCTGTTCGCCTGTGCATCTGTTCGTCGGTGCGTCTGTACGTCCGTGCGTCTGTTCGTCCGTGCGTCTGTTCGTCCGTGCGTCTGTTTGTCCATGCGTATGTTCATCCGTGCGTCTGTTCTTCCGTGCGTCTGTTCATCCGTATGTCTGCTCCTCCGTGCGTCTTGTCGTCAGTGCGTCTGTTCGTCTGTGCGTCTGTTCGTCCGTGTGTCTGTTCGTCTGTGCGTCTGTTCATCCGTATGTCTGTTCGTCCGTGCGTCTGTTCGTCCGTGCGTCTGTTCGTCCATGCGTCTGTTCATCCATGCGTCTGTTCGTCTGTAAGTCTGTTCGTCCATGCGTTTGTTCGTCCGTGCGTCTGTTTGTCCGTGCGTCTGTTCGTCCGTGCGTCTGTTCGTCCGTGCGTCGGTTCATTCGTATGTCTGTTCGTCCGTGCGTCTATTTTTCCGTGCGTCTGCTTTTCAGTGCGTCTGTTCGTCTGTGCGTCTGTTCGTCCGTGCGTCTGTTCGTCCGTTCGTCTGTTCGTCCGTGCGTCTGTTTTTCCGTGCGTCTGTTTGTCCGTGCGTCTGTTCATCCAAACGTCTGTTCGTCCGTGCGTCTGTTCGTCCGTGCGTCTGTTCGTCTATGTTTCTGTTCGTCCGTGCGTCTATTCGTCCGTGCGTCTGTTCGTCCGTGCGTCTGTTTGTCCGTGCGACTGTTTGTCCGTGCGTCTGTTTGTCCGTCCGTCTGTTCGTCTGTGCGTCTGTTTATTCATGCGTTTGTTGGTCCGTACATCTGTTTGTCCGAACACAACCGTTTTCGAAATTTTTTTTGATCATACCTTTAGGAAATAATGATAATAAGGGCTAAATATTGAATATAAATACAAATTTGGTGAAATTGTCCGTTTTTGAAACTTTTTTTCGATCATACCTCGCTAAAATTACGAAAATAATGGCAAAAAAGGGGAACATCTGTGCGTTTGAGTTATGATTGAAAAAAGTTGCGAGAATGGATAATGTCACCAAAATTTCAATTTTTATCCAACATTTCAGCCTTATGCTCGTTAATTTCTCGAGCTATGATCAAAAAAAATGTTCGAAATTGGTTCTGTTCGGATAAACAGATGTACGGACGAACAGATGCATGGACGAACAGACGCACAGACGAACAGACGCACGGACGAACATACGCACGGGCGAACGGTCGCACGGATGAACAGACGCACAGACGAACAGACGCACGGACGAATAGACGTACAGACGAACAGACGCACTGACGACCAGACGCACGGAGGAGCAGACATACGGATGAACAGACGCACGGAAGAACAGACGCTCGGATGAACATACGCACGGACAAGCAGACGCACGGACGAACAGACGCACGGACGAACAGACGCACGGACGTACAGACGCACCGACGAACAGATGCACAGGCGAACAGACGCACGGACGAACAGAGGCACGGAAGAAAAGACGCACGGACGAGCAGACGCACAGACGAACAGACGCACGGACGAACAGACGCATGGACGAACAGACGCACGGACGAACAGACGTACGGACGAACAGACGCACGGACAAACAGATGCACGGACGAACAGACGCATGGACGAACAGACGCACAGACAAACAGTCGCACAGACAAACAGACGCACGGACGAACAGACGCACGGATGAACAGACGCATGGATGAACAGACGCACGGATGAACAGACGCACGGACGAACACACGCACGGACAAACAGACGCACGGATGAATAGACGCATGAACGATCAGACGCACGGACGAATAGTCGAACGGATGACAGATTAACGGACGAACAGACATTCGGAGGAACAGACACACGGAAGAACGGTCGCACTGTCGAAGAGACGCACAGATTAACAGACGCTCGGACGAACAGACGCACGAACGACTAGATGCACGGACGAACAAACGCATGGACGAACAGACGCACGGACGAACTTTATTTTCGTCATGCTATCGAGGTATGATCTAAAAAAGGTAAAAAACCAATGAATTCAACGATATTTCAATCTTGTTCATCTATTTATCCCTTACTTTTCGTCATTTTAGAGTGGTATAATTGAAAAAAGGTTCGAAAATGTATATTGTCACCGAAATTTCATTTTTTAAACATTATTTCGCTATTATTTTCGTTATTTTCTCAAGCTATGATCGAAAATGTTCGACATTGGTTCTGTTCAGACAATCAGATGTACGGACGAACAGACGCACGGAAGAACAGACGCACGGACGAACAGACGCACAGGCGAACAGACGCACGGACGAACAGACGCACGGAAGAAAAGACGCACGGACGAACAGACGCACAGACGAACAGACGCACGGACGAACAGACGCACGGACGAACAGACATACGGATGAACAGACGCATTGACGAACAGACGCACGGACGAACAGACGCACGGACGTACAGACGCACGGACGAACAGACGCACAGGCGAACAGACGCACGGACGAACAGACGCACTGACGAACAGACGCACAGACGAACAGACGCACGTACGAACAGACGCACGGACAAACAGACATACGAGTGAACAGACGCATGGACGAACAGACGCACGGACGAACAGACGCACGGACGAACAGACGCACGGACAAACAGATGCACGGACGAACAGACGCATGGACGAACAGACGCACAGACAAACAGACGCACGGACAAACAGACGCACGGATGAACAGACGCACGGACGAACAGACGCAAGGACAAACAGACGCACGGACGAACAGACGCACGGAAAAACAGACGCACGGACGAACAGACTCACGGACGAACAGACGCACGGATGAACTGACGCTCGGACGAACTACCACACGAACGAACAGATGCACGGACGAACAGACGCACGGACGAACAGACGCACGGACGAACCTTATTTTCGTCATTCTATCGAGGTATGATCTAAAAAAGGTAAAATAACAATTGAATTCAACAATATTTCAATCTTGTTCATCTATTTCACCCTTTTTTTTCGTCATATTAGAGAGGTATGATCGAATAAAGTTTCGAAAATGGATAATTTCACTGATATTTCATTTTTTAAACATTATTTCGCTCTTATTTTCGTTATTTTCTCAAGCTATGATCGAAAATGTTCGACATTGGTTCTGTTCAGACAATCAGATGTACGGACGAACAGACGCACGGACGAACAGACGCACGGACGAACAGACGCATGGACAAACAGACGCACGGACGTACAGACGCACGGACAAACAGACGCACGGACGAACACACGCACGGACGAACACACGCACGGATGAACAGACGCTCGGACGAACATACGCATGAACGAACAGATGCACGGGGGTACAGACGCAAGGACAAACAGATGCACGGACGAACAAACTCACGGACGAACAGACGCACGGACGAACCTTATTTTCGTCCTTTTATTGAGGTATGATCTAAATATGGTAAAAAACAAATGAATTCACCGATATTTCAATCTTGTTCATCTATTTTCCCCGTTAACTTTTCGTCGTTTTAGGGAGGTATGATGGAAAAAGGTTTCGAAAATGTATATTGTCACTGAAATTTCAATTTTTATCTACTATTTCGCCCTTATGTTCGTTATTTTCTCAAGCTATGATTAAAAAAATGTTCGAAATTAGTTCTGTGTGGAGAAAAAGATGTACGGATGAAAAGACGCATGGACGAATAGACGCACAGACAAGTAGTCGCACGGACGAACAGACGCACGGACGAACTGAAGCATGAACGAACAATCGCTCGGACGATCAGACTTACGGACGAACCTAATTTTCGTCATTTTATTAAGGTATGACCGAAAAACTAAAAAACGAATTAATTCACCGATATTTCAAACTTGTTCCCCTTTTTTGCCATTATTTTCGTAATTTTAGCGAGGTATGATCGAAAAAAAGTTTTAAAAACGGACAATTTCACCAAATTTGTATTTATATTCAATATTTAGCCCTTATTATCATTATTTCCTAAAGGTATGATCAAAAAAAATTTCGAAAACGGTTTTGTTCGGAAAAACAGATGTACGGACCAACAAACGCATGAACAAACAGACGCACAGACGAACAGACGGACGGACAAACAGACGCACGGACGAACAGACGCACGGACGAATAGACGCACGGACGAACAGAAACATGGACGAACAGACGCACGGACGAACAGACGCACGGACGAACAGACGCACGGACGAACAGACGTTTGGATGAACAGACGCACGGACAAACAGACGCACGAAAAAACAGACGCACGGACGAACAGACGCACGGACGAACAGACGCACGGACGAACAGACGCACAGACGAACAGACGCACTGAAAAGCAGACGCACGGACGAATAGACGCACGGACGAACAGACATACGGATGAACAGACACATGGACGAACAGACGCACGGACGAACAGACGCATGGACGAAGAGACGCACGGACGAACAGACGCACGGACGAACAGACGCACGGACGACAGACGTTCGGATGAACAGACGCACGGACAAACAGACGCACGGAAAAGCAGACAAACGGACGAACAGACGCACGGACAATTAGACGCACAGGCGAACAGACGCACGGACGAACAGACACACGGACGAACAGACGCACTAACGAACAAACGCATGGACAAACAGACGCACGGACGAACAGACGCACGGATGAACAGACGCATGGACGAACAGACGCACGGACGAAAAGACGCAAGGACAAACAGACGCACGGAGAAACAGACGCAAGGACAAACAGATGCGCGGACAAACAGACGCACGGACAAACAGACGCACGGACTAACAGACGCATGGACGAACAGACGCACGGACGAACAGACGCACGGTCGAACAGACGCACGGATGAACAGACGCATGGACGAACAGACGCATGGACAAACAGACGCAAGGACGAACAGACGCACGGACAAACAGACGCACGGACAAACAGATGCGCGGACGAACAGACGCACGGACGAACAGACGCACGGACAAACAGACGCACGGACGAACAGACGCATGGACAAACAGACACACGGACGTACAGACGCACGGACAAACAGACGCACGGACGAACACACGCACGGACAAACAGACGCACGGATGAACAGACGCTCGGATGAACAGACGCACTAACGAACAAACGCATGGACAAACAGACGCACGGACGAACAGACGCACGGATGAACAGACGCATGGACGAACAGACGCACGGACTAACAGACGCATGGACGAACAGACGCACGGACGAACAGACGCACGGTCGAACAGACGCACGGATGAACAGACGCATGGACGAACAGACGCATGGACTAACAGACGCAAGGACGAACAGACGCACGGACAAACAGACGCACGGACAAACAGATGCGCGGACGAACAGACGCACGGACGAACAGATGCACGGACAAACAGACGCACGGACGAACAGACGCATGGACAAACAGACACACGGACGTACAGACGCACGGACAAACAGACGCACGGACGAACACACGCACGGACAAACAGACGCACGGATGAACAGACGCTCGGATGAACAGACGCATGAACGAACAGATGCACGGACGAATAGTCGAACGGATGACAGACTAACGGACGAACAGACATTCGGACGAACAGACGCACGGAAGAACGGTCGCACTGTCGAAGAGACGCACAGATTAACAGACGCTCAGACGAACAGACGCACGAACGAACAGATGCACGGACGAACAAACGCATGGACGAACAGACGCACGGACGAACTTTATTTTCGTCATGCTATCGAGGTATGATCTAAAAAAGGTAAAAAACCAATGAATTCAACGATATTTCAATCTTGTTCGTCTATTTATCCCTTACTTTTCGTCATTTTAGAGTGGTATGATTGAAAAAAAATTCGAAAATATATATTGTCACCGAAATTTCAATTTTTATCCACTATTTCGTCTTTATATTCGTTATTTTCTCAAGCTTTGATCAAATAAGGTTCGAAATTGGTTCTGTTTGGAGAAACAGATGTACGGATGAACAAACGCATGGACGAACAGACGCACAGAAGAACAGTCACACGAACGAACAGCCGCATGGACGAACTGAATCATGAAAGAACAATCGCTTTGACGATCTGACGCCCGGTCGAACCTTATATTCGTCATTTTTTTATTGTTTGATCGTAAAAAGCTATGAAACGAAATAATTCACCGATATTTGAATCTTGTTTCTCTTAATCGCCCCTACTTTCGTAATTTTAGCGAGGTATGATCGAGAAAAAATTTCGAAAACGGTTCTGTTCGGACAAAAGTATGAAGAGACGAACAGACGCATGGACAAAAACACGACCAGACGATCAGACGAACGGATGAACAGACGCACGAACAAACAGATGCACGGACAAACAGACGCACGGACAAAGAGACGCACGGACGAACAGAGGGACGGACGAACAGACGCACGGACAAACAGTCGCTCGGACAAACAGACGCACGGACGAACAGACGCACGGACGAATAGACACACGGACGAACAGAAACATGGACGAACAGACGCACGGACGAACAGACGCACGGACGAACAGACGCACGGACGAACAGACGTTTGGATGAACAGATGCAAGGACAAACAGACGCACGGAAAAACAGACGCACGGACGAACAGACGCACGGACGAACAGACGCACGGACGAACAGACGCACAGACGAACAGACGCACTGAAAAGCAGACGCACGGACGAATAGACGCACGGACGAACAGACATACGGATGAACAGACGCACGGACGAACAGACGCATGGACGAACAGACGCACGGACAAACAGACGCACGGACGAACAAACGCACGGACGAACAGACGAAGGGACAAAAAAACACATGGACGAACAGACGCATTGACAAACAGACACATGGACGAACAGACGCACGGACGAACAGACGCATGGACGAAGAGACGCTCGGACGAACAGACGCACGGACGAACAGACGCACGGACGAACAGACGTTCGGATGAACAGACGCGCAGACAAACAGACGCACGGAAAAGCAGACGCACGGACGAACAGACGCACGGACGAACGTACGCACAGACGTACAGACGCACGGACAAACAGACGCACAGGCGAACAGACGCACGGACGAACAGACACACGGACGAACAGACGCACTAACGAACAAACGCATGGACAAACAGTCGCACGGACGAACAGACGCACGGATGAACAGACGCATGGACGAAAAGACGCACGGACGAAAAGACGCAAGGACGAACAGACGCACGGATAAACAGACGCAAGGACAAACAGATTCGCGGACAAACAGACGCACGGACAAACAGACGCACGGACTAACAGACGCATGGACGAACAGACGCACGGACGAACAGACGCACGGTCGAACAGACGCACGGATGAACAGAAGCATGGACGAACAGACGCATGGACTAACAGACGCAAGGACGAACAGACGCACGGACAAACAGACGAACGGACAAACAGATGCGCGGACGAACAGACACACGGACGAACAGACGCACGGACAAACAGACGCACGGACGAACAGACGCACGGACGAACAGAAGCATGGACAAACAGACACGCGGACGTACAGACGCACGGAAAAACAGACGCACGGACGAACACACGCACGGACAAATAGACGCACGGATGAACAGACGCTCGGACGAACAGACGCATGAACGAACAGATGCACGGAAGAAAAGTCGCACGGACGAACAGACGCACAGACGAACAGACGCACGGACGAACAGACGCATGGACGAACAGACATACGGATGAACAGACGCATGGACGAACAGACAAACGGACGAACAGACGCACGGACGAACAGACGCAAGGACAAACAGATGCACGGACGAATAGACGCATGAACGAACAGACGCACAGACAAAAAGACGCACGGACAAACAGACGCACGTACGAACAGACGCACGGACGAACAGACGCACGGACGAACAGATGAACCGACAAAAACAAGCACGGACGAACAGACTCACGGACGAGCAGACGCACGGACGAACAAACGCACGGACGAACAGACGAAAGGACGAACTTTATTTTCGTCATTTTATCGAGTTATGATCTAAAAATGTAAAAAAGAATGAATTCACCGATATTTCATTCTTGTTCATTTATTTCCTCCTTGATTTTCGACATTTAAAAGAGGTATGATTGAAAAAAGTTGCGATAATGGATAATGTCACCAAAATTTCAATTTTTATCCAAAATTTCGCCCTTATGCTCGTTAATTTCTCGAACTATGATCAAAAAAAATGTTCGAAATTGATTCTGTTCGGACAAACAGATATACGGACGAACAGATGCATGGACGAACAGACGCACAGACGAACAGACGCACGGACGAACAGACGCACGGGCGAACGGTCGCACGGATGAACAGACGCACAGACGAACAGACGCACGGACGAACAGACGCACAGACGAACAGACGCACTGACGACCAGACGAACGGAAGAACAGACATACGGATGAACAGACGCACGGAAGAACAGACGCACGGATGAACATACGCACGGACAAACAGACGCAAGGACGAACAGACGCACGGATAAACAGACGCAAGGACAAACAGATGCGCGGACAAACAGACGCACGGACAAACAGACGCACGGACTAACAGACGCATGGACGAACAGACGCACGGATGAACAGACGCACGGTCGAACAGACGCACGGATTAACAGACGCATGGACGAACAGACGCATGGACTAACAGACGCAAGGACGAACAGACGCACGGACAAACAGACGCACGGACAAACAGATGCGCGGACGAACAGACGCACGGACGAACAGACGCACGGACAAACAGACGCACGGACGAACAGACGCACGGACGAACAGACGCATGGACAAACAGACACACGGACGTACAGACGCACGGACAAACAGACGCACGGACGAACACACGCACGGACAAACAGACGCACGGATGAACAGACGCTCGGACGAACAGACGCATGAACGAACAGATGCACGGACGAATAGTCGAACGGATGACAGACTAACGGACGAACAGACATTCGGACGAACAGACGCACGGAAGAACGGTCGCACTGTCGAAGAGACGCACAGATTAACAGACGCTCGGACGAACAGACGCACGAACGAACAGATGCACGGACGAACAAACGCATGGACGAACAGACGCACGGACGAACTTTATTTTCGTCATGCTACCGAGGTATGATCTAAAAAAGGTAAAAAACCAATGAATTCAACGATATTTCAATCTTGTTCATCTATTTATCCCTTACTTTTCGTCATTTTAGAGTGGTATGATTGAAAAAAAATTCGAAAATGTATATTGTCACCGAAATTTCAATTTTTATCCACTATTTCGTCTTTATATTCGTTATTTTCTCAAGCTTTGATCAAATAAGGTTCGAAATTGGTTCTGTTTGGAGAAACAGATGTACGGATGAACAAACGCATGGACGAACAGACGCACAGAAGAACAGTCACACGAACGAACAGCCGCACGGACGAACTGAATCATGAAAGAACAATCGCTTTGACGATCTGACGCCCGGTCGAACCTTATATTCGTCATTTTTTTATTGTTTGATCGTAAAAAGCTATGAAACGAAATAATTCACCGATATTTCAATCTTGTTTCTCTTAATCGCCCCTACTTTCGTAATTTTAGCGAGGTATGATCGAGAAAAAATTTCCAAAACGGACAATTTCACCAAATTTATATTTTATCCGATATTTTGCCCTTATTTTCATTATTTTCTAAAGGTATGATCGAAAAAAATTTCGAAAACGGTTCTGTTCGGACAAAAGTATGAAGAGACGAACAGACGCATGGACAAAAACACGACCAGACGATCAGACGAACGGATGAACAGACGCACGAACAAACAGATGCACGGACAAACAGACGCACGGACAAAGAGACGCAGGGACGTACAGACGCACGGACGAACAGACGCACAGGCGAACAGAATTACGGATGAACAGACGCACGGATGAAAAGACGCACGGACGAACAGACGCACGGACGAACAGACGCACGGACGAACAGACACACGGTTGAATAGAAGCATGGACAAACAGACGCACGGACGAAAAGACGCTTGGACGAACAGACGCACGGACAAACAAATGCGCGGACGAACAGACGCACGGACGAACAGACGCACGGATGAACAGACGCATGGACGAACAGACGTACAGACGAACAGACGCACGGATGAACAGACGCAAGGACAAACAGATGCGCGGACGAACAGACGCTCGGACGAACAGACGCACGAACGACTACATGCACGGACGAACAGACGCATGGACGAACAGACGCACGGACGAAAAGACATACGGAAGAACAGACGCACGGACGAACAGACGCACGGAAGAACATACGCATGGACGAACAGACGCAGAGACGAACAGACTCACGGACGAACAGACTCACGGACGTACAGACGCACCGACGAACAGACGAACAGACGAACAGACGCACAGGCGAACAGACGCACGGTCGAACAGACTCACGGAAGAAAAGTCGCACGGACGAACAGACGCACAGACGAACAGACGCACGGACGAACAGACGCAAGGACGAACAGACATACGGATGAACAGACGCATGGACGAACAGACAAACGGACGAACAGACGCACGGACGAACAGACGCAAGGACAAACAGATGCACGGACGAATAGACGCATGAACGAACAGACGCACAGACAAAAAGACGCACGGACAAACAGAGGTACGGACGAACAGAAGCACGGACGAACAGACGCACGGACGAACAGACGCACGGACGAACAGATGCACCGACGAAAACACGCACGGACGAACAGACTCACGGACGAACAGACGCTCGGACCAACAAACGCACGGACGAACAGACGAAAGGACGAACTTTATTTTCGTCATTTTATCGAGTTATGATCTAAAAATGTAAAAAAGAATGAATTCACCGATATTTCATTCTTGTTCATTTATTTCCTCCTTGAATTTCGACATTTTAGAGAGGTATGATTGAAAAAAGTTGCGAGAATGGATAATGTCACCAAAATTTCAATTTTTATCCAACATTTCGCCCTTATGCTCGTTAATTTCTCGAGCTATGATCAAAAAAAATGTTCGAAATTGGTTCTGTTCGGACAAACAGATGTACGGACGAACAGATGCATGGACGAACAGACGCACAGACGAACAGACGCACGGACGAACAGACGCACGGGCGAACGGTCGCACGGATGAACAGACGCACAGACGAACAGACGCACGGACGAACAGACGCACAGACGAACAGACGCACTGACGACCAGACGAACGGAAGAACAGACATACGGATGAACAGACGCACGGAAGAACAGACGCACGGATGAACATACGCACGGACAAACAGACGCACGGACGAACAGACGCACGGACGAACAGACGCACGAAAGTACAGACGCACGGACGAACAGACGCACAGGCGAACAGACGCACGGACGAACAGACGCACGGGAGAAAAGACGCACGGACGAACAGACGCACAGACGAACAGACGCACGGACGCACAGACGCACGGACGAACAGACATACGGATGAACAGACGCATGGACGAACAGACGCACGGACGAACAGACGTACGGACGAACAGACGCACGGACAAACAGATGCACGGACGAACAGACGCATGGACGAACAGACGCACAGACAAACAGACGCACAGACAAACAGACGCATGGACGAACAGACGCATGGATAAACAGACGCACGGATGAACAGACGCACGGACGAACAGACGCATGGACAACTGACACACGGACGTACAGAAGCACGGACAAACAGACGCACGGAAGAACACAAGCACGGACTAACAGACGCACGGATGAATAGACGCATGAACGAACAGACGCACGGACGAATAGTCGAACGGATGACAGACTAACGGACGAACAGACATTCGGAGGAACAGACACACGGAAGAACGGTCGCACTGTCGAAGAGACGCACAGATTAACAGACGCTCGGACGAACAGACGCACGAACGACTAGATGCACGGACGAACAAACGCATGGACGAACAGACGCACGGACGAACTTTATTTTCGTCATGCTATCGAGGTATGATCTAAAAAAGGTAAAAAACCAATGAATTCAACGATATTTCAATCTTGTTCAACTATTTATCCCTTACTTTTCGTCATTTTAGAGTGGTATAATTGAAAAAAGTTTCGAAAATGTATATTGTCACCGAAATTTCATTTTTTAAACATTATTTCGCTATTATTTTCGTTATTTTCTCAAGCTATGATCGAAAATGTTCGACATTGGTTCTGTTCAGACAATCAGATGTACGGACGAACAGACGCACGGAAGAACAGACGCACGGACGAACAGACGCACAGGTGAACAGACGCAGGGACGAACAGACGCACAGGCGAACAGACGCACGGACGAACAGACGCACTGACGAACAGACGCATGGACGAACAGACGCAAGGACAAACAGACATACGAGTGAACAGACGCATGGACGAACAGACGCACGGACGAACAGACGCACGGACAAACAGATGCACGGACGAACAGACGCATGGACGAACAGACGCACAGACAAACAGACGCACGGACAAACAGACGCACGGATGAACAGGCGCACGGACGAACAGACGCAAGGACAAACAGACGCACGGACGAACAGACGCACGGAAAAACAGACGCACGGACGAACAGACTCATGGACGAACAGACGTACGGATGAACTGACGCTCGGACGAACTACCATACGAACGAACAGATGCACGGACGAACAGACGCATGGACGAACAGACGCACGGACGAACATTATTTTCGTCATTCTATCGAGGTATGATCTAAAAAAGGTAAAATAACAAATGAATTCAACAATATTTCAATCTTGTTCATCTATTTCACCCTTTTTTTTCGTCATATTAGAGAGGTATGATCGAAAAAAGTTTCGAAAATGGATAATTTCACTGATATTTCATTTTTTAACATTATTTCGCTCTTATTTTCGTTATTTTCTCAAGCTATGATCGAAAATGTTCGACATTGGTTCTGTTCAGACAATCAGATGTACGGACGAACAGACGGACGGACGTACAGACGCACGGACAAACAGACGCACGGACGAACACACGCACGGACGAACACACGCACGGATGAACAGACGCTCGGACGAATATACGCATGAACGAACAGATGCACGGGGGTACAGACGCACGGACAAACAGATGCACGGACGAACAAACTCACGGACGAACAGACGCACGGACGAACCTTATTTTCGTCTTTTATTGAGGTATGATCTAAATATGGTAAAAAACAAATGAATTCACCGATATTTCAATCTAGTTCATCTATTTTCCCCTAACTTTTCGTCGTTTTAGGGAGGTATGATAGAAAAAGGTTTCGAAAATGTATATTGTCACTGAAATTTCAATTTTTATCTACTATTTCGCCCTTATGTTCGTTATTTTCTCAAGCTATGATCAAAAAAATGTTCGAAATTAGTTCTGTGTGGAGAAATAGATGTACGGATGAAAAGACGCATGGACGAATAGACGCACAGACGAGTAGTCGCTCGGACGAACAGACGCACGGACGAACTGAAGCATGAAGGAACAATCGCTCGCACGATCAGACTTACGGACAAACCTAATTTTCGTCATTTTATTAAGGTATGACCGAAGAAAACTAAAAAACAAATTAATTCACCGATATTTCAAACTTGTTCCCCTTTTTTGCCATTATTTTCGTAATTTTAGTGAGGTATGATCGAAAAAAAGTTTCAAAAACGGACAATTTCACCAAATTTGTATTTATATTCAATATTTAGCCCTTATTATCATTATTTCCTAAAGGTATGATCAAAAAAAAATTCGAAAACGGTTGTGTTCGGACAAACAGATGTACGGACCAACAAACGCATGAACAAACAGACGCACAGACGAACAGACGGACGGACAAACAGACGCACGGACAAACAGTCGCACGGACAAACAGACGCACGGACGAACAGACGCACGGACGAATAGACGCACGGACGAACAGAAACATGGACGAACAGACGCACGGACGAACAGACGCACGGACGAACAGACGCACGGACGAACAGACGTTTGGATGAACAGACGCACGGACAAACAGACGCACGGAAAAACAGACGCACGGTCGAACAGACGCACGGACGAACAGACGCACGGACGAACAGACGCACAGACGAACAGACGCACTGAAAAGCAGACGCAAGGACGAATAGACGCACGGACGAACAGACATACGGATGAACAGACGCACGGACAAACAGACGCACGGACGAACAGACGCACGGACAAACAGACGCACGGACGAACAAACGCACGGACGAACAGACGAAGGGACAAAAAAACACATGGACGAACAGACGCATTGACAAACAGACACATGGACGAACAGACGCACGGACGAACAGACGCATGGACGAAGAGACGCACGGACGAACAGACGCACGGACGAACAGACGCACGGACGAACAGACGTTCGGATGAACAGACGCACGGACAAACAGACGCACGGAAAAGCAGACGCACGGACGAACAGACGCACGGACGAACGGACGCACAGACGTACAGACGCAAGGACAAACAGACGCACAGGCGAACAGACGCACGGACGAACAGACACACGGACGAACAGACGCACTAACGAACAAACGCATGGACAAACAGACGCACGGACGAACAGACGCACGGATGAACAGACGCATGGACGAACAGACGCACGGACGAAAAGACGCAAGGACGAACAGACGAACGGATAAACAGACGCAAGGACAAACAGATGCGCGGACAAACAGACGCACGGACAAACAGACGCACGGACTAACAGACGCACGGACGAACATACGCACGGACGAACAGACGCACGGTCGAACAGACGCACGGATGAACAGACGCATGGATGAACAGACGCATGGACTAACAGACGCAAGGACGAACAGACGCACGGACAAACAGACGCACGCACGGAAAAGCAGACGCACGGACGAACAGGCGCACGGACGAACGGACGCACAGACGTACTGACGCAAGGACAAACAGACGCACAGGCGAACAGACGCACGGACGAACAGACACACGGACGAACAGACGCACTAACGAACAAACGCATGGACAAACAGACGCACGGACGAACAGACGCACGGATGAACAGACGCATTGACGAACAGACGCACGGACGAAAAGACGCAAGGACGAACAGACGCACGGATAAACAGACGCAAGGACAAACAGATGCGCGGACAAACAGACGTACGGACAAACAGACGCACGGACTAACAGACGCACGGACGAACATACGCACGGACGAACAGACGCACGGTCGAACAGACGCACGGATGAACAGACGCATGGACGAACAGACGCATGGACTAACAGACGCAAGGACGAACAGACGCACGGACAAACAGACGCACGGACAAACAGATGCGCGGACGAACAGACGCACGGACTAACAGACGCACGGACAAACAGACGCACGGACGAACAGACGCACGGACGAACAGACGCATGGACAAACAGACACACGGACGAACAGACGCACGGACAAACAGACGCACGGACGAACACACGCACGGACAAACAGACGCACGGATGAACAGACGCTCGGACGAACAGACGCATGAACGAACAGATGCACGGACGAATAGTCGAACGGATGACAGACTAACGGTCGAACAGACATTCGGACGAACAGACGCACGGAAGAACGGTCTCACTGTCGAAGAGACAATCAGATTAACAGACGCTCGGACGAACAGACGCACGAACGAACAGATGCACGGACGAACAAACGCATGGACGAACAGACGCACGGACGAACTTTATTTTCGTCATGCTATCGAGGTATGATCTAAAAAAGGTAAAAAACCAATGAATTCAACGATATTTCAATCTTGTTCATCTATTTATCCCTTACTTTTCGTCATTTTAGAGTGGTATGATTGAAAAAAAATTCGAAAATGTATATTGTCACCGAAATTTCAATTTTTATCCACTATTTCGTCTTTATATTCGTTATTTTCTCAAGCTTTGATCAAATAAGGTTCGAAATTGGTTCTGTTTGGAGAAACAGATGTACGGATGAACAAACGCATGGACGAACAGACGCACAGAAGAACAGTCACACGAACGAACAGCCGCACGGACGAACTGAATCATGAAAGAACAATCGCTTTGATGATCTGACGCCCGGTCGAACCTTATATTCGTCATTTTTTTATGGTTTGATCGTAAAAAGCTATGAAACGAAATAATTCACCGATATTTCAATCTTGTTTCTCTTAATCGCCCCTACTTTCGTAATTTTAGCGAGGTATGATCGAGAAAAAATTTCGAAAACGGACAATTTCACCAAATTTATATTTTATCCAATATTTTGCCCTTATTTTCATTATTTTCTAAAGGTATGATCGAAAAAAAATTTGAAAACGGTTCTGTTCGGACAAAAGTATGAAGAGACGAACAGACGCATGGACAAAAACACGACCAGACGATCAGACAAACGGACGAACAGACGCACGGATGAACAGACGCATGGACGAACAGACGTACAGACGAACAGACGCACGGATGAACAGACGCATGGACGAACAGACGCACGGATGAACAGACATACGGAAGAACAGACGCACGGACGAACAGACGCACAGACGAACAGACGCTCTGAAAAGCAGACGCACGGACGAAAAGATGCACTGACGAACAGACGCACGGAAAAACAGACGCACGGACGAACAGACGCACGGACGAACAGATGAAGGGACAAAAAACAAATGGACGAACAGACGCATTGACAAACAGTCACATGGACGAACAGACGCACGGACGAACAGACGAATGGACGAAGAGACGCACAGACGAACAGACGCACGGACGAACAGACGCACGGACGAACAGACGTTCGGATGAACAGACGCACGGACAAACAGACGCACGGAAAAGCAGACGCACGGACGAACAGACCAACGGACGAACAGACGCAGAGACGTACAGACGCACGGACAAACAGACGCACAGGTGAACAGACGCACGGACGAACAGACACACGGACGAACAGACGCACTAACGAACAAAAGCATGGACGAAGAGACGCACGGACGAACAAACGCGCGGATGAACAGACGCATGGACGAACAGACGCACGGACAAACAGACGCACGGATGAACAGACTCATGGACGAACAGACGCATGGACGTACAGACGCAAGGACGAAAAGACGCACGGACAAAAAGACGCACGGACAAATAGATGCGCTGACGAACAGACGCACGGACGAACAGACGCACGGACAAACAGACGCACGGACGAACAGACGCACGGACGAACAGACGCACGGACGAACAGACGCACGGTCGAACAGACGCACGGATGAACAGACGCATGGACGAACAGACGCATGGACGAACAGACGCAAGGACGAACAGAAGCAAAGGCAAACAGACGCACGGACAAACAGATGCGCGGACGAACAGACGCACGGACGAACAGACGCACGGACGAACAGACGCACAGACGAACAGACGCACGGATGAACAGACGCATGGACGAACAGACGCACGGACGAACAGACATACGGAAGAACAGACGCACGGACGAACAGACGCACGGATGAACAGACGCACGGACGAACCTTATTTTCGTCATTTTATCGAGGTATGATCTAAATATGGTAAAAAAATGAATACACCGATATTTCAATCTTGATCATCTATTTATCCCTTACTTTTCGTCATTTTAGAGATGTATGATTGAAAAAAGTTTCGAAAATGTATATTGTCACCGAAATTTTTAATTTGTATCCACTATTTCCCCATTATATTCGTTATTTTCTCAAACTATGATCAAATAAGGTTCGAAATTGGTTCTGTTTGGAGAAACAGATGTACGGATGAACAAACGCATGGATGAACAGACGCTCATACGAACTGAATCATGAAAGAAAAATCGCTTGGACGATCTGACGCCCGGTCGAACCTTATATTCGTCATTTTTTTAAGGTTTGATCGTAAAAAGCTATGAAACGAAATAATTCACCGATATTTCAATCTTGTTTCTCTTAATCGCCCCTATTTTCGTAATTTTAGCGAGGTATGATCGGAAAAAAATATTCTAAATAGGACAATTTCACCAAATTTATATTTAATCCAATATTTTGCCCTTATTTTTATTATTTTCTAAAGGTATGACCGAAAAAAATTTCGATAACAGTTCTGTTCGGACAAACAGATCTTCATCTGCTTGACGAACAGACGCATGGACAAAAACACGCACAGACGAACAGACGAACGGATGAACAGACGCATGGATGAACAGACGCATGGACGAACAGACGCACGGATGAACTGACGCACGGATGAACAGACGCACATACGAACAGACGCATGAACAAACAGACGCACGGACAAACAGACGCACGGAAAAACAGAAGCACGGACGAACACACGCACGGACGAACAGACGCACGGACGAACAGACGCACGGACGTACCAACGCACAGACAAACAGACGCACGGACGAACAGACGCACGGATGAACAGACGCACGGATGAACAGACGCACGGACGAACAGACGCATGGACAACAGACACACGGACGTACAGTCGCACGGACAAACAGACGCACGGACGAACACACGCACGGACAAACAGACGCACGGATGAACAGACGCTCGGACAAACAGACGCATGAACGAACAGACGCACGGACGAATAGTCGAACGGATGACAGACTAACGGACGAACAGACATTCGGACGAACAGACGCACGGAAGAACGGTCGCACTGTCGAAGAGACGCACAGATTAACAGACGCTCGACGAACAGGCACACGAACGATCAGATGCACGGACGAACAAACGCATGGACGAACAGACGCACGGACGAACTTTATTTTAGTCATGCTATCGAGGTATGATCTAAAAAAGGTAAAAAACCAATGAATTCATCGATATTTCAATCTTGTTCATCTATTTATCCCTTACTTTTTGTCATTTTAGAGTGGTATGATTGAAAAAAGTTTTGAAAATGTATATTGTCACCGAAATTTCAATTTTTATCCACTATTTCGTCTTTATATTCGTTATTTTCTCAAGCTTTGATCAATAAAGGTTCGAAATTGGTTCTGTTTGGAGAAACAGATGTACGGATGAACAAACGCATGGACGAACAGACGCACGGACGAACAGGCGCACAAACAAACAGACGCATGGACGAACCTTATTTTCGTCATTCTATCGAGGTATGATCTAAAAAAGGTAAAATAACAAATGAATTCAACAATATTTCAATCTTGTTCACCTATTTCACCCTTTTTTTTCGTCATATTAGAGAGGTATGATCGAAAAAAGTTTTGAAAATGGATAATTTCACTAAAATTTAAGTTTTTAAACATTATTTCGCTCTTATTTTCGTTATTTTCTCATGCTATGATCGAAAATGTTCGACATTGGTTCTGTTCAGACAATCAGATGTACGGACGAACAGACGCACGGACGAACAGACGCACGGACGAACAGACGCATGGACAAACAGACGCACGGACGTACCGACGCACGGACAAACAGACGCACGGACGAACACACGCACGGACGAACAGACGCACGGACGAACCTTATTGTCGTCCTTTTATTGAGGTATGGTCTAAATATGGTAAAAAACGAATGAATTCACCGATATTTTAATCTAGTTCATCTATTTTCCCCTAACTTTTCGTCATTTTAGGGAGGTATGATAGAAAAAGGTTTCGAAAATGTATTGTCACTGAAATTTCAATTTTTATCTACTATTTCGCCCTTATGTTCGTTATTTTCTCAAGCTATGATAAAAAAAATGTTCGAAATTAGTTCTGTGTGGAGAAATAGATGTACGGATGAACAGACGCATGGACGAATAGACGCACAGACGAGTAGTCGCACGGACGAACAGACGCACGGACGAACTGAAGCATGAAGGAACAATCGCTCGGACGATCAGTCGCCCGGTCGAACCTTATTTTCGTCATTTTATTAAGGTATGATCGAAAAAAGCTAAGAAACGAAATAATTCACCGATATTTCAATCATGTTTCTCTTTATCGACCCTATTTTCGTAATTTCAGCGAGGTATGATCGAAAAAAAATTTCGAAAACGGACAATTTCACCAAATTTATATTTTATCCAATATTTTGCCCTTATTTTCATTATTTTCTAAAGGAATGATCGAAAACAATTTCGAAAACGGTTCTGTTCGGGCAAACAGATGAACAGACGAACAGACGCTTGAACAAAAACACGCACAGACGAACAGAAAAACGGATGAACAGACGCATGGATGAACAGACGCACGGACGAAAAGACGCACGGACGAATATTGGCACGAACGATCAGACCCACGGACGAACAGACGCAAGGACGAAATGATGCACGGACGAAAAGACGAACGGTCGAAAAGACGCACGGAAGAAGAATCACTAGTATGATCAGACGCATGGACGAAAGTAGCACGGACGTACATACGCACATACAAACGGACGCACGGAAGAACGGAAGCAGGGTCGAGCAGGCGCACGGTTGAACAGTCGCTCGGATCAATAGACGCACGGACGAACAGACGCACGGAAGAACAGAAGCAAGGAAAAAATTATCATGGACGAACGGACGCATTGACGAACAGTCACACTTACGAACAGACGCACGGACGAACTGAAGCATGAAGGAACAATCGCTCGCACGATCAGACTTACGGACAAACCTAATTTTCGTCATTTTATTAGGGTATGACCGAACAAAACTAAAAAACGAATTAATTCACCGATATTTCAATCTTAGTCCCCCTTTTTTGCCATTATTTTCGTAATTTTAGCGAGGTATGATCGAAAAAAAGTTTCAAAAACGGACAATTTCACCAAATTTGTATTTATATTCAATATTTAGCCCTTATTATAATTATTTCCTAAAGGTATGATCAAAAAAAATTTCGAAAACGGTTGTGTTCGGACAAACAGATGTACGGACCAACAAACGCATGAACAAACAGACGCACAGACGAACAGACGGACGGACAAACAGACGCACGGACAAATAGTCGCACGGACGAACAGACGCACGGACGAACAGACGCACGGACGAATAGACGCACGGACAAACATAAAACATGGACGAACAGACGCACGGACGAACAGACGCACGGACGAACAGACGCACGGACGAACAGACGTTAAGATGAACAGACGCACAGACAAACAGACGCACGGAAAAACAGACGCACGGACTAACAGACGCACGGACAAACAGACACACGGACGAACAGACGCTCAGACGAACAGACGCACTGAAAAGCAGACGCACGGACGAATAGACGCACGGACGAAGAGACATACGGATGAACAGACGCACGGACGAACAGACGCACGGACAAACAGACGCACGGACGAACAGACGCACGGACGAACAGACGAAGGGACAAACAGACACACGGACGAACAGATGCAAGGACGAACAGACGCACGGATAAACAGACGCAAGGACAAACAGTTGCGCGGACGAACAGACGCACGGACAAACAGACGCACGGACGAACAGACGCAAGGACGAACAGACGCACGGACGAACAGACGCACGGTCGAACAGACGCACGGATGAACAGACGCAAGGACGAACAGACGCACGGATAAACAGACGCAAGGACAAACAGTTGCGCGGACGAACAGACGCACGGACAAACAGACGCACGGACGAACAGACGCAAGGACGAACAGACGCACGGACGAACAGACGCACGGTCGAACAGACGCACGGATGAACAGACGCATGGACGAACAGACGCATGGACAAACAGACGCAAGGACGAACAGACGCAAGGACAAACATACGCACGGACAAACAGATGCGCGGACGAACAGACGCACGGACGAACAGACGCACTGACAAACAGACGCACGGACGAACAGACGCACGGACGAACAGACGCATGGACAAACAGACACATTGACGTACAGACGCACGGACAAACAGACGCACGGACGAACACACGCACGGACAAACAGACGCACGGATGAACAGACGCTCGGACGAACAGACGCATGAACGAACAGATGCACGGACGAATAGTCGAACGGATGACAGACTAACGGACGAACAGACATTCGGACGAACAGACGCACGGATGAACAGACGCATGGACAAACAGACACATTGACGTACAGACGCACGGACAAACAGACGCACGGACGAACACACGCACGGACAAACAGACGCACGAATGAACAGACGCTCGGACGAACAGACGCATGAACGAACAGATGCACGGACGAATAGTCGAACGGATGACAGACTAACGGACGAACAGACATTCGGACGAACAGACGCACGGAAGAACGGTCGCACTGTCGAAGAGACGCACAGATTAACAGACGCTCGGACGAACAGACGCACGAACGAACAGATGCACGGATGAACAAACGCATGGAAGAACAGACGCACGGACGAACTTTATTTTCGTCATGCTATCGAGGTATGATCTAAAAAAGGTAAAAAACCAATGAATTCAACGATATTTTAATCTTGTTCATCTATTTATCCCTTACTTTTCGTCATTTTAGAGTGGTATGATTGAAAAAAAATTCAAAAATATATTTTGTCACCGAAATTTCAATTTTTATCCACTATTTCATCTTTATATTCGTTATTTTCTCAAGCTTTGATCAAATAAGGTTCGAAATTGGTTCTGTTTGGAGAAGCAGATGTACGGATGAACAAACGCATGGACGAACAGACGCACAGAAGAACAGTCACACGAACGAACAGCCGCACGGACGAACTGAATCATGAAAGAACAATCGCTCGGACGATCTGACGCCCGGTCGAACCTTATATTCGTCATTTTTTTATGGTTTGATCGTAAAAAGCTATGAAACGAAATAATTCACCGATATTTCAATCTTGTTTCTCTTAATCGCCCCTACTTTCGTAATTTTAGCGAGGTATGATCGAGAAAAAATTTCGAAAACGGCCAATTTCACCAAATTTATATTTTATCCAATATTTTGCCCTTATTTTCATTATTTTCTAAAGGTATGATCGAAAAAAATTTCAAAAACGGTTCTGTTCGGACAAACAGATGAAGTGACGAACAGACGCATGGACAAAAACACGACCAGACGATCAGACGAACGGATGAACAGACGCACGAACAAACAGATGCACGGACAAACAGACGAACGGACAAAGAGACGCACGGACGTACAGACGCACGGACGAACAGACGCACAGGCGAACAGAATTACGGATGAACAGACGCACGGATGAAAAGACGCACGGACGAACAGACGCACGGACGAACAGACGCACGGACGAACAGACACACGGTTGAATAGAAGCATGGACGAACAGACGCACGGACGAAAAGACGCTTGGACGAACAGACGCACGGACAAACAGATGCACGGACGAACAGACGCATGGACGAACAGACGCACAGACGAACAGACAAACGGACAAACAGACGCAAGGACGAATAGTCGGACGGACGAACAGACGCACGGACGAAAAGAAGCACAGACAAAAAGACGCACGGACGAACAGACGCACGGATGAACAGACGCACGGACGAACAGACGCAGGAACGACCCTTATTTTCGTCATTCTATCGAGGTATGATCTAAAAATGTAAAAAACCAATGAATTCAATGATATTTCAATCTTGTTCATCTATTTCCCCCTGTATTTTCGTCATATTAGAGAGGTATGATCGAAAAAAGTTTCGAAAACGGATAATTTCAATTTTTATACATTATTTCGCTCTTATGTTCGTTATTTTCTCAGGCTACGATCAAAAAATGTTTGACATAGGTTCTCTTTGGATAATCAGATGTACGGACGAACAGACGCACGGATGAGCATACGCACGGATGAACAGAGCCACGGATGAACAGACGCAGGGACAAACAGACGAACGGACGAACAGATGCACGGAGGAAGAGACACACATACGTACAGACATACGTACGAACAGACGCACGGACGAACAGACGCACGGATGAACAGACGTACGGATAAACAGACGCACGGAAAAACAGATGCACGGACGAACAGACGCACGGACGAACAGTCGCAAAGAAGTACAGACTCACGGACGAGCAGGCACACAGGCGAACAGACGCACGGACGAACAGACGCACGGACGAACAGACGCACGGACGAACAGTTGTACGAACGAAAAGAGGCTAGGACAAACAGACGCACGGATAACAGACACACGGACGAGCAGGCACACAGGCGAACAGACGCACGGACGAACAGACGCACGGACGAACAGACGCACAGACGTACAGACGCTCGGACGAACAGACGCAATGACGATCAAACGCACGGACGAACAGACGCACGGACGAACAGACGAACGGACGAAGAAACGCAGGGACGAACAAACGCACGGACGAACAGACGCACGGACGAACAGACGCTCGGATGAACAGACGCATGGACGAACAGACGCACGGACGAAAAGACGCACGGACAAACAGTCGCCCGGACAAACAGATGCACGGAAGAACAGACGCACGGACGAAGAGACGCACGGACAAACAGACGAAAGAACGAACAGACGCACGGACGAACAGACGCACGGACGATCAGACGCACAGACGAACAGACGCACGGACGAACTGACGTACGGATGAAGAGACGCACGTACAAACAGACGAACGGAAAAACAGACGCACGGACGAACAGACGCACGGACGAACAGACGCACAGACGTACAGACGCACGGACGAACAGACGCACGGACGAAGAGACGCATGCACGAACAGACGCACGGACGAACAGACGCATTGACAATCAGACGCACGGACAAACAGATGAACCGACGAACAGACGCACGGACAAACAGAAGCACGGACGAACAGAGGCACAAACGAACAGACGCACGGATGAACAGACGCATGGACGAACTGACGCACGGACGAACAGACGCACGGACGATCGGACGCACGGACGAACAGACGCACGGACGAACAGACGCATGGACGAACAGACGCACGGACAAACAGACGCACGGGCAAATAGAAGCACGGACATACAGATGCGCGGACCAACAGACGCACGGACAAACAGACGCACGGACAAACAGCCGTCCGGACGAACAGATGCACGGACGAACAGGCGCACGGAGGAACAGACGCAAGGACGAACAGACGCACGGAAGAACAGACGTACGGATGAACAGAACCACGGACAAACAGACACACGTAAAAACAGACGCACGGACGAACAGACGCACGGACGAACAGACATACGGTTGAATAGAAGCATGGACGAACAGACGCACGGACGAACAGTCGCTTGGACGAACAAATGCACGGACAAACAGATGCACGGACGAACAGACGCATGGACGAACAGACGCACAGACAAACAGACAAACGGTCAAACAGACGCACGGACGAATAGTCGCACGGACGAACAGACGCACGGACGAAAAGAAGCACAGACAAACAGACGCACGGACGAACAGACACACGGATGAACAGACGCACGGACAAACAGACGTACGGACGAACCTTATTTTCGTCATTCTATCGAGGTATGATCTAAAAATGTAAAAAACCAATGAATTAAATGATATTTCAATCTTGTTTATCTATTTCCCCCTGTATTTTCGTCATATTAGAGAGGTATAATCGAAAAAAGTTTCGAAAACGGTAATTTCACCGAAATTTTAATTTTTATACATTATTTCGCTCTTCTGTTCGTTATTTTCTCAGGCTATGATCAAAAAATGTTCGACATAGGTTCTCTTTGGATAATCAGATGTACGGACGAACAGACGCACGGATGAGCAGACGCACGGATGAACAGAGCCACGGATGAACAGACGCTGGGACAAACAGACGAACGGACGAACAGATGCACGGAGGAAGAGACACACAGACGTACAGACATACGTACGAACAGACACACGGACGAACAGACGCACGGATGAACAGACGTACGGATAAACATACGCACCGAAAAACAGATGCACGGACGAACAGACGCACGGACGAACAGACGCAAAGAAGTACAGACTCACGGACGAGCAGGCACACAGGCGAACAGACGCACGGACAAACAGACGCACGGACGAACAGACGCACGGACGAACAGATGTACGAACGAAAAGAGGCTAGGACAAACAGACGCACGGATAAAAGACACACGGACGAGCAGGCACACAGGCGAACAGACGCTCGGACGAACAGACGCACGGACGAACAGACGCACAGACGTACAGACGCTCGGACGAACAGACGCAAAGACGATGAAACGCACGGACGAACAGACGCACGGACGAACAGACGAACGGACGAACAAACGCAGGGACGAACAAACGCACGGACGAACAGACGCACGGACGAACAGACGCTCGGATGAACAGACGCATGGACGAACAGACGCAAGGACGAAGAGACGCACGGACAAACAGACGCAAGGACGAACAGACGCACGGACGAACAGTTGCACGGACGATCAGACGCACGGACGAACAGACGCACGGACGAACTGACATACGGATGAAGAGACGCACGGACAAACAGACGAACGGAAAAACAGACACACGGACGAACAGACGCACGGACGAACAGACGCACAGACGTACAGACGCACGGACGAACAGACGCACGGACGAACAGAAGCATGCACGAACAGACGCACGGACGAACAGACGCACTGACAATCAGACGCACGGACAAACAGAAGCACGGACGAACAGAGGCACAAACGAATAGACGCACGGATGAACAGACGCATGGACGAACTGACGCCGGACGAACAGACGCACAGACGATTGGACGCACAGACGAACAGACGCACGGACGAACAGACGCATGGACGAACAGACGCACGGACAAACAGACACTCGGGCAAATAGACGCACTGGCAAATAGACGCACGGACATACAGATGCGCGGACGAACAGACGCACGGACAAACAGACGAACGGACATACAGCCGTCCGGCCGAACAGATGCACGGACGAAAAGGCGCACGGAGGAACAGACGCAAGGACGAACAGACGCACGGACGAACAGACGTACGGATGAACAGAAGCACGGACAAACAGACATACGTAAAAACAGACGCACGGACGAACAGACGCACGGACGAACAGACGCAAAGACGTACAGACGCACTGACGAACAGAGGCACAGACGAACAGACGCACGGACGATTAGACCCACGGACGAACAGACGCATGGACGATCAGACGCACGGACGAATAGAGGCACGGAGGAACAGACGCACGGACGAACAGACTCACGGACGAACAGACGCACGGACAAACAGATGCACGGACTAACAGACGCATGGACGAACAGACGCACGGACAAACAGACGCACGGACGAACAGACGCACGGACGAACAGACGCACGGACGAACCTTATTTTCGTCATTTTATCGAGGTATGATCTAAATATGGTAAAAAACGAATGAATACACCGACATTTCAATCTTGTTCATCTATTTATCCCTTACTTTTCGTCATTTTAGAGTGGTATGATTGAAAAAAGTTTCAATTTTTATCCACTATTTCGCCCTTATATTCGTTATTTTCTCAAGCTTTGATCAAATAAGGTTCGAAATAGGTTCTGATTGGAGAAACAGATGTACGGATGAACAAACGCATGGACGAACAGACGCACAGAAGAACAGTCACACGAACGAAAAGACGCACGGACGAACTGAATCATGAAGGAAAAATCGCTCGGACGATCTTACGCCCGGTCGAACCTTATATTCGTCATTTTTTTAAGGTTTGATCGTAAAAAGCTATGAAACGAAATAATTCACTGATATTTCAGTCTTGTTTCATTTAATCGCCCCTATTTTCGTAATTTTAGCGAGGTATGATCGAAAAAAAATTTCGAAAAACGGACAATTTCACCAAATTTATATTTTATCCAATATTTTGCCCTTATTTTCATTATTTTCTAAAGGTATGATCGAAAAAAATTTCGAAAATGGATCTGTTCGGACAAAAGTATGAAGAGACGAACAGACGCATGGACAAAGAAACGCACAGACGATCAAACGAACGGATGAAGAGACGCACGGACAAACAGATGCGCGGAAGAACAGACGCACGGACGAACAGACGCACGGACATACAGACGCACGGACGAACAGACGCACAGGCGAACAGACTTACGGACGAACAAACGCAGGGATGAAAAGACGCACGGACGAGAAGACGCTCGGACGAACAGACGCACGGACGAACAGACATACGGATGAACAGACGCACGGACGAACAGACGCAGGGACTAACAGACGCACGGACGAACAGATGCACGGACGTACAAACGCATGGACGAACAGACGCACGGACGAACTTTCTTTTCGTCATGCTATCGAGGTATAATCTAAAAAAGGTAAAAAACCAATGAATTCAACGATATTTCAATCTTGTTCATCTATTTATCCCTTACTTTTCGTCATTTTAGAGTGGTATGATTGAAAAAAGTTTCGGAAATGTATATTGACACCGAAATTTCAATTTTTATCCACTATTTCGTCTTTATATTCGTTATTTTCTCAAGCTTTGATCAAATAAGGTTCGAAATTGGTTCTGTTTGGAGAAACAGATGTACGGATGAACAAACGCATGGACGAACAGACGCAGAGAAGAACAGTCACACGAACGGACAGACGCACGGACGAACTGAATCATAAAAGAACAATCGCTCGGACGATCTGACGCCCGGTCGAACCTTATATTCGTCATTTTTTTAAGGTTTTATCGTAAAAAGCTATGAAACGAAATAATTCACCGATATTTCAATCTTGTTTCTCTTAATCGCCCCTATTTTCGTAATTTTAGCGAGGTATGATCGAAAAATAATTTCGAAAACGGACAATTTCACCAAATTTATATTTTATCCAATATTTTGCCCTTATTTTCATTATTTTCTAAAGGTCTGATCAAAAAAAATTTCGAAAACGGTTGTGTTTGGACAAACAGATGTACGGACCAACAGACGCATGAACAAACAGACGCACAGACGAACAGACGGACGGACAAACAGACGCACGGACAAACAGACGCACGGACAAACAGACGCACGGACGAACAGACGCACGGACGAATAGACGCACGGACGAACAGAAACATGGATGAACAGACGCACGGACGAACAGACGCACGGACGAACAGACGCACGGACGAACAGACGTTCGGATGAACAGACGCACGGTCAAACAAACGCACGGAAAAACAGACGCACGGACGAACAGACGCACGGACGAACAGACGCAAAAACGTACAGACGCACGGGCAAACAGACGCACCGACGAACAGAGGCACGGACGAACAGACACACGGACGAACAGACGCACTAACGAACAAACGCACGGACGAACAGACGCACGGACGAACAGACGCACGGATGAACAGACGCATGGACGAACAGACGCACGGACGAACAGACGCACGGACGAACAGACACTCTGAAAAGCAGACGCACGGACGAATAGACGCACGGACGAACAGACGCACGGAAAAACAGAAGCACGGACGAACAGACGCACGGACGAACAGACGAAGGGACAAAAAAAAAACATGGACGAACAGACGCATTGACAAACAGACACATGGACGAACAGACGCTCGGACGAACAGACGAATTGACGAAGAGACGCACGGACGAACAGACGCACGGACGAACAGTCACACGGACGAACTGAATCATGAAAGAACAATCGCTTTGACGATCTGACGCCCGGTCGAACCTTATATTCGTCATTTTTTTATGGTTTGATCGTAAAAAGCTATGAAACGAAATAATTCACCGATATTTCAATCTTGTTTCTCTTAATCGCCCCTACTTTCGTAATTTTAGCGAGGTATGATCGAGAAAAAATTTCGAAAACGGACAATTTCACCAAATTTATATTTTATCCAATATTTTGCCCTTATTTTCATTATTTTCTAAAGGTCTGATCAAAAAAAATTTCGAAAACGGTTGTGTTTGGACAAACAGATGTACGGACCAACAGACGCATGAACAAACAGACGCACAGACGAACAGACGGACGGACAAACAGACGCACGGACAAACAGACGCACGGACAAACAGACGCACGGACGAACAGACGCACGGACGAATAGACGCACGGACGAACAGAAACATGGATGAACAGACGCACGGACGAACAGACGCACGGACGAACAGACGCACGGACGAACAGACGTTCGGATGAACAGACGCACGGTCAAACAAACGCACGGAAAAACAGACGCACGGACGAACAGACGCACGGACGAACAGACGCAAAGACGTACAGACGCACGGGCAAACAGACGCACCGACGAACAGAGGCACGGACGAACAGACACACGGACGAACAGACGCACTAACGAACAAACGCACGGACGAACTGACGCACGGACGAACAGACGCACGGATGAACAGACGCATGGACGAACAGACGCACGGACGAACAGACGCACGGACGAACAGACACTCTGAAAAGCAGACGCACGGACGAATAGACGCACGGACGAACAGACGCACGGAAAAACAGAAGCACGGACGAACAGACGCACGGACGAACAGACGAAGGGACAAAAAAAAAACATGGACGAACAGACGCATTGACAAACAGACACATGGACGAACAGACGCTCGGACGAACAGACGCATTGACGAAGAGACGCACGGACGAACAGACGCACGGACGAACAGTCACACGGACGAACTGAATCATGAAAGAACAATCGCTTTGACGATCTGACGCCCGGTCGAACCTTATATTCGTCATTTTTTTATGGTTTGATCGTAAAAAGCTATGAAACGAAATAATTCACCGATATTTCAATCTTGTTTCTCTTAATCGCCCCTACTTTCGTAATTTTAGCGAGGTATGATCGAGAAAAAATTTCGAAAACGGACAATTTCACCAAATTTATATTTTATCCAATATTTTGCCCTTATTTTCATGATTTTCTAAAGTTATGATCGAAAAAAATTTCGAAAACGGTTCTGTTCGGACAAAAGTATGAAGAGACGAACAGACACATGGACAAAAACACGACCAGACGATCAGACAAACGGATGATCAGACGCACGAACAAACAAATGCACGGACAAACAGACGCACGGACAAAGAGACGCACGGACGTACAGACGCACGGACGAACAGACGCACAGGCGAACAGAATTACGGATGAACAGACGCACGGATGAAAAGACAAACGGACGAACAGACGCACGGACGAGCAGACGCACGGACGAACAGACACACGGTTGAATAGAAGCATGGACGAACAGACGCACGGACGAAAAGACGCTTGGACGAACAGACGCACGGACAAACAGATGCGCGGACGAACAGACGCACGGACGAACAGACGCACGGATGAATAGACGCAAGGACGAACAGACGTACAGACGAACAGACGCACGGATGAACAGACGCATGGACGAACAGACGCACTGATGAATAGACGCATGGACGAACAGACGTACAGACGAACAGACGCACGGACGAAAAGACGCTTGGACGAACAGACGCAGAGACGAACAGACTCACGGACGAACAGACTCACGGACGTACAGACGCACGGACGAACAGACGCACAGACGAACAGACGCACAGGCGAACAGACGCACGGAAGAAAAGTCGCACGGACGAACAGATGCACAGACGAACAGACGCACGGACGAACAGACGCAAGGACAAACAGACATACGGATGAACAGACGCATGGACGAACAGACAAACGGACGAACAGACGCACGGAAGAACAGACGCACGGACAAACAGATGCACGGACGAATAGACGCATGAACGAACAGACACACAGACAAAAAGACGCACGGACAAACAGACGCACGGACGAACAGACGCACGGACGAACAGACGCACAGACGAACAGACGCACGGACGAACAGATGCACCGACAAAAACACGCACGGACGAACAGACTCACGGGCGAACAGACGCACGGACGAACAAACGCACGGACGAACAGACGCAAGGACGAACTTTATTTTCGTAATTTTATCGAGTTATGATCTAAAAAAGGTAAAAAAAGAATGAATTCACCGATATTTCATTCTTGTTCATTTATTTCCTCCTTGAATTTCGACATTTTAGAGAGGTATGATTGAAAAAAGTTGCGAGAATGGATAATGTCACCAAAATTTAAATTTTTATCCAACATTTCGCCCTTATGCTCGTTAATTTCTCGAGCTATGATAAAAAAAAAAGTTCGAAATTGGTTCTGTTCGGACAAACAGATGTACGGACGAACGGATGCATGGACGAACAGACGCACAGACGAACAGACGCACGGACGAACAGACGCATGGGCGAACGGTCGGACGGATGAACAGACGCACAGACGAACAGACGCACGGACGAACAGACGCACAGACGAACAGACACACTGACGACCAGACGCACGGAAGAACAGACATACGGATGAACAGACGCACGGAAGAACAGACGCACGGATGAACATACGCATGGACAAACAGACGCATGGACGAACAGACGCACGGACGAACAGACGCACGGACGTACAGACGCACGGACGAACAGACGCACAGGCGAACGGACGCACGGACGAACAGACGCACGGAAGAAAAGACGCACGGACGAACAGACGCACAGACGAACAGACGCACGGACGAACAGACGCACGGACGAACAGACATACGGATGAACAGACGCATGGACGAACAGACGCACGGACGAACAGACGTACGGACGAACAGACGCACGGACAAACAGATGCACGGACGAACAGACGCATGGACGAACAGACGCACAGACAAACAGACGCACAGATAAACAGACGCACGGACGAACAGACGCACGGATGAACAGACGCACGGATGAACAGACGCACGGACGAACAGACGCATGGACAACAGACGAACGGACGTACTGACGCACGGACAAACAGACGCACGGACGAACACACGCACGGACAAACAGACGCACGGATGAACAGACGCATGAACGAACAGACGCACGGACGAATAGTCGAACGGATGACAGACTAACGGACGAACAGACATTCGGACGAACAGACGCACGGAAGAACGGTCGCACTGTCGAAGAGACGCACAGATTAACAGACGCTCGGACGAACAGATGCACGGACGAACAAACGCATGGACGAACAGACGCACGGATGAACTTTATTTTCGTCATGCTATCGAGGTATGATCTAAAAAAGGTAAAAAACCAATGAATTCAACGATATTTCAATCTTGTTCATCTATTTAACCCTTACTTTTCGTCATTTTAGAGTGGTATAATTGAAAAAGTTTCGAAAATGTATATTGTCACCGAAATTTCATTTTTTAAACATTATTTCGCTATTATTTTCGTTATTTTCTCAAGCTATGATCGAAAATGTTCGACATTGGTTCTGTTCAGACAATCAGATGTACGGACGAACAGACGCACGGAAGAACAGACGCACGGACGAACAGACGCACAGGCGAACAGACGCACGGACGAACAGACGCACGGAAGAAAAGACGCACAGACGAACAGACGCACAGACGAACAGACGCACGGACGAACAGACGCACGGACGAACAGACATACGGATGAACAGACGCATTGACGAACAGACGCACGGACGAACAGACGCGCGGACGTACAGACACACGGACGAACAGACGCACAGGCGAACAGACGCACGGACGAACAGACGCACTGACGAACAGACGCACAGACGAACAGACGCACGTACGAACAGACGCACGGACAAACAGACATACGAGTGAACAGACGCATGGACGAACAGACGCACGGACGAACAGACGCACGGACGAACAGACGCACGGACAAACAGATGCACGGACGAACAGACGCATGGACGAAAAGTCGCACAGACAAACAGACGCACGGACAAACAGACGCACGGATGAACAGACGCACGGACGAACAGACGCAAGGAAAAACAGACGCACGGACGAACAGACGCACGGATGAACTGACGCTCGGACGAACTACCACACGAACGAACAGATGCACGGACGAATAGACGCACGGACGAACAGACGCACGGACGAACCTAATTTTCGTCATTCTATCGAGGTATGATCTAAAAAAGGTAAAATAACAAATGAATACAACAATATTTCAATCTTGTTCATCTATTTCACCCTTTTTTTTCGTCATATTAGAGAGGTATGATCGAAAAAAGTTTCGAAAATGGATAATTTCACTGATATTTCATTTTTTAAACATTATTTCGCTCTTATTTTCGTTATTTTCTCTAGCTATGATCGAAAATGTTCGACATTGGTTCTGTTCAGACAATCAGATGTACGGACGAACAGACGCACGGACGAACAGACGCACGGACGAACAGACGCATGGATAAACAGACGCACGGACGTACAGACACATGGACAAACAGACGCACGGACGAACACACGCACGGACGAACACACGCACGGATGAACAGACGCTCGGACGAACATACGCATGAACGAACAGATGCACGGGGGTACAGACGCACGGACAAACAGATGCACGGACGAACAAACTCACGGACGAACAGACGCACGGACGAACCTTATTTTCGTCCTTTTATTGAGGTATGATCTAAATATGGTAAAAAACAAATGAATTCACCGATATTTCAATCTAGTTCATCTATTTTCCCCTAACTTTTCGTCGTTTTAGGGAGGTATGATAGAAAAAGGTTTCGAAAATGTATATTGTCACTGAAATTTCAAATTTTATCTACTATTTCGCCCTTATGTTCGTTATTTTCTCAAGCTATGATCAAAAAAATGTTCGAAATTAGTTCTGTGTGGAGAAATAGATGTACGGATGAAAAGACGCATGGACGAATAGACGCACACGCGAGTAGTCGCACGGACGAACAGACGCACGGACGAACTGAAGCATGAACGAACAATCGCTCGGACGATCAGACTTACGGACGAACCTATTTTTCGTCATTTTATTAAGGTATGATCGAAAAAAGCTAAGAAACGACATTAATTCACCGATATTTCAATCTTGTTTCTCTTAATCGCCCCTATTTTCGTAATTTTAGCGAGGTATGATCGAAAAATAATTTCGAAAACGGACAATTTCACCAAATTTATATTTTATCCAATATTTTGCCCTTATTATCATTATTTTCTAAAGGTCTGATCAAAAAAAATTTCGAAAACGGTTGTGTTCGGACAAACAGATGTACGGACCAACAGACGCATGAACAAACAGACGAACAGACGAACAGACGGACGGACAAACAGACGCACGGACAAACAGACGCACGGACAAACAGACGCACGGACGAACAGACGCACGGACGAATAGACGCACGGACGAACAGAAACATGGACGAACAGACGCACGGACGAACACACGCACGGACGAACAGACGCACGGACGAACAGACGTTCGGATGAACAGACGCACGGACAAACAGACGCACGGAAAAACAGACGCACGGACGAACAGACGCACGGACGAACAGACGCAAAGACGTACAGACGCACGGGCAAACAGACGCACCGACGAACAGACGCACGGACGAACAGACACACGGACGAACAGACGCACTAACGAACAAACGAACGGACGAACAGACGCACGGACGAACAGACGCACGGATGAACAGACGCATGGACGAACAGACGCACGGACGTACAGACGCACGGACGAACCTACGCACAGGCGAACAGACGCAAGGACGAACAGACGCACGGAAGAAAAGTCGCACTGACGAACAGACGCACAGACGAACAGACGCACGGACGAACAGACGCAAGGACGAATAGACATACGGATGAACAGACGCATGGACGAACAGAAAAACGGACGAACAGACGCACGGACGAACAGACGCACGGACAAACAGATGCACGGACGAATAGACGCATGAACGAACAGACGCACAGACAAAAAGACGCACGGACAAACAGACGCACGGACGAACAGACGCACGGACGAACAGACACACGGACGAACAGACGCACTAACGAACAAACGCACGAACGAACAGATGCACGGACGAACAGACGCACGGATGAACAGACGCATGTACGAACATACGCACGGACGAACAGACGAAGGGACAAAAAAACACATGGACTAACAGACGCATTGACAAACAGACACATGGATGAACAGACGCACGGACGAACAGACGCATGGACGAAGAGACGCTCGGACGAACAGACGAATGGACGAACAGACGCACGGACGAAAAGACGCAAGGACGAACAGACGCACGGATAAACAGACGCAAGGACAAACAGATGCGCGGACAAACAGACGCACGGACAAACAGACGCACGGACTAACAGACGCATGGACGAACAGACGCACGGACGAACAGACGCACGGTCGAACAGACGCACGGATGAACAGACGCATGGACGAACAGACGCATGGACTAACAGACGCAAGGACGAACAGACGCACGGACAAACAGACGCACGGACAAACAGATGCGCGGACGAACAGACGCACGGACGAACAGACGCACGGACAAACAGACGCACGGACGAACAGACGCACGGACGAACAGACGCATGGACAAACAGACACACGGACGTACAGACGCACGGACAAACAGACGCACGGACAACACACGCACGGACAAACAGACGCACGGATGAACAGACGCTCGGATGAACAGACGCATGAACGAACAGATGCACGGACGAATAGTTTAACGGATGACAGACTAACGAACGAACAGACATTCGGACGAACAGACGCACGGAAGAACGGTCGCACTGTCGAAGAGACGCACAGATTAACAGACGCTCGGACGAACAGACGCACGAACGAACAGATGCACGGACGAACAAACGCATGGACGAACAGACGCACGGACGAACTTTATTTTCGTCATGCTATCGAGGTATGATCTAAAAAAGGTAAAAAACCAATGAATTCAACGATATTTCAATCTTGTTCATCTATTTATCCCTTACTTTTCGTCATTTTAGAGTGGTATGATTGAAAAAAAATTCGAAAATGTATATTGTCACCGAAATTTCAATTTTTATCCACTATTTTGTCTTTATATTCGTTATTTTCTCAAGCATTGATCAAATAAGGTTTGAAATTGGCTCGGTTTGGAGAAACAGATGTACGGATGAACAAACGCATGAACGAACAGACGCACAGAAGAACAGTCACACGAACGAACAGCCGCACGGACGAACTGAATCATGAAAGAATAATCGCTTTGACGATCTGACGCCCGGTCGAACCTTATATTCGTCATTTTTTTATGGTTTGATCGTAAAAAGCTATGAAACGAAATAATTCACCGATATTTCAATCTTGTTTCTCTTAATCGCCCCTACTTTCGTAATTTTAGCGAGGTATGATCGAGAAAAAATTTCGAAAACGGACAATTTCACCAAATTTATATTTTATCCAATATTTTGCCCTTATTTTCATTATTTTCTAAAGGTATGATCGAAAAAAATTTCGAAAACGGTTCTGTTCGGACAAAAGTATGAAGAGACGAACAGACGCATGGACAAAAACACGACCAGACGATCAGACGAACGGATGAACAGACGCACGAACAAACAGATGCACGGACAAACAGACGCACGGACAAAGAGACGCACGGACGTACAGACGAACGGACGAACAGACGCACAGACGAACAGAATTACGGATGAACAGACGCACGGATGAAATGACGCACGGACGAACAGACGCACGGACGAACAGACGCACGGACGAACAGACACACGGTTGAATAGAAGCATGGACGAACAGACGCACGGACGAAAAGACGCTTGGACGAACAGACGCACGGACAAACAGATGCGCGGACGAACAGACGCACGGACGAACAGACGCACGGATGAACAGACGCATGTACGAACAGACGTACAGACGAACAGACGCACGGATGAACAGACGCAAGGACAAACAGATGCGCGGACGAACAGACGCTCGGACGAACAGACGCACGAACGACTACATGCACGGACGAACAGACGCATGGACGAACAGACGCACGGACGAAAAGACATACGGAAGAACAGACGCACGGACGAACAGACGCACGGAAGAACATAAGCATGGACGAACAGACGCAGAGACGAACAGACTCACGGACGAACAGACTCACGGACGTACAGACGCACGGACGAACAGACGCACAGACGAACAGACGCACAGGCGAACAGACGCACGGTCAAACAGACGCACGGAAGAAAAGTCGCACGGACGAACAGACGCACAGACAAAAACACGCAAGGACGAACAGACTCACGGACGAACAGACGCACGGACGAACAAACGCACGGACGAACAGACGCAAGGACGAACTTTATTTTCGTCATTTTATCGAGTTATGATCTAAAAAAGGTAAAAAAGAATGAATTCACCAATATTTCATTCTTGTTCATTTATTTCCTCCTTGAATTTTGACATTTAGAGAGGTATGATTGAAAAAAGTTGCGAGAATGGATAATGTCACCAAAATTTCAATTTTTATCCAACATTTCGCCCTTATGCTCGTTAATTTCTCGAGCTATGATCAAAAAAAATGTTCGAAATTGGTTCTGTTCGGACAAACAGATGTACGGACGAACAGATGCATGGACGAACAGACGCACAGACGAACAGACGCACGGACGAACAGACGCATGGGCGAACGGTCGCACGGATGAACAGACGCACAGACGAACAGACGCACGGACGAACAGACGCACAGACGAACAGACGCACTGACGACCAGACGCACGGAAGAACAGACATACGGATGAACAGACGCACGGAAGAACATACGCATGGACAAACAGACGCACGGACGAACAGACATACGGATGAAAAGACGCATGGACGAACAGACGCACGGACGAACAGACGTACGGACGAACAGACGCACGGACAAACAGATGCACGGACGAACAGACGCATGGACGAACAGACGCACAGACAAAAAACGCACAGACAAACAGACGCACGGACGAACAGACGCACGGATGAACAGACGCACGGACGAACAGACGCACGGAAGAACATACGCATGGACGAACAGACGCAGAGACGAACAGACTCACGTACGAGCAGACTCACGGACGTACAGACGCATGGACGAACTGAAGCATGAACGAACAATCGCTCGGACGTTCAGACTTACGGACGAACCTAATTTTCGTCATTTTATTAAGGTATGACCGAAGAAAACTAAAAAACGAATTAATTCACCGATATTTCAAACTTGTTCCCCTTTTTTGCCATTATTTTCGTAATTTTAGCGAGGTATGATCGAAAAAAAGTTTCAAAAACGGACAATTTCACCAAATTTGTATTTATATTCAATATTTAGCTCTTATTATCATTATTTCCTTAAGGTATGATCAAAAAAAATTTCGAAAACGGTTGTGTTCGGACAAACAGATGTACGGACCAACAAACGCATGAACAAACAGACGCACAGACGAACAGAGGGACGGACAAACAGACGCACGGACAAACAGTCGCTCGGACAAACAAAAGCACGGACGAACAGACGCACGGACGAATAGACGCACGGACGAACAGAAACATGGACGAACAGACGCACGGACGAACAGACGCACGGACGAACAGACGCACGGACGAAATGACGTTTGGATGAACAGACGCAAGGACAAACAGACGCACGGAAAAACAGACGCACGGACGAAAAGACGCACGGACGAACAGACGCACGGACGAACAGACGCACAGACGAACAGACGCACTGAAAAGCAGACGCACGGACGAATAGACGCACGGACGAACAGACATACGGATGAACAGACGCACGGACGAACAGACGCATGGACGAACAGACGCACGGACAAAAAGACGCACGGACGAACAAACGCACGGACGAACAGACGAAGGGACAAAAAAACACATGGACGAACAGACGCATTGACAAACAGACACATGGACGAACAGACGCACGGACGAACAGACGCATGGACGAAGAGACGCACTGACGAACAGACGCACGGACGAAATCTGTGCGTCTCTTCGACAGTGCGACCGTTCTTCCGTGCGTCTGTTCGACCGAGCGTCTGTTCGTCCGTGCGTCTTTTCATCCCTGCGTTTGTTCGTCCGTAAGTCTGTTCGCCATTGCGTCTGTTCGTCCGTGCGTCTGTATGTCCGTTCGTCTTTTCGTCCGTGCGTCTGTTCGTCCGTGCGTCTGTTAGTCCCGGCGTCTGTTCGTCCGTGCGTCTGTTCATCCGTATGTCTGTTCGTCCGTGCGTCTGTTCGTCCGAGCGTCTGCTCGTCCGTGCGTCTTTTCATCCCTGCGTTTGTTCGTCCGTAAGTCTGTTCGCCATTGCGTCTGTTCGTCCGTGCGTCTGTATGTCCGTTCGTCTGTTCGTCCGTGCGTCTGTTCGTCCGCGCATCTGTTTGTCCGTGCGTCTGTTCATCCGTTCGTTTGATCGTCTGTGCGTTTCTTTGTCCATGCGTCTGTTCGTCTCTTCATACTTTTGTCCGAACAGAACCATTTTCGAAATTTTATTCGATCATACCTTTAGAAAATAATGAAAATAAGGGCAAAATATTGGATAAAATATAAAATTGTCCGTTTTTTCGAAAATTTTTTTCGATCATACCTCGCTAAAATTACGACAATAGGGGCGATTAAGACAAACAAGACTGAAATATCGGTGAATTATTTCGTTTCATAGCTTTTTACGATCAAACCTTAAAAAAATGACGAATATAAGGTTCGACCGGGAGTCAGATCGTCCGAGCGATTGTTCTTTCATGATTCAGTTCGTCCGTGCGTCTGTTCGTCCATGCGTCTGTTCATCCGTGCGTTTGTTCGTCCGTGCGTCTGTTCATCCTTTTATAGCTTTTTACGATCAAACCTTAAAAAAATGACGAATAGAAGGTTCGACCGGGCGTCAGATCGTCCAAGCGATTGTTCCTTCATGATTCAGTTCGTCCGTGCGTCTTTTCGTTCGTGTGACTGTTCTTCTGTGGGTCTGTTCGTCCATGCGTTTGTTCATCCGTACATCTGTTCTCCAAACAGAACCAATTTCGAACCTTATTTGATCAAAGCTTGAGAAAATAACGAATATAAGGGCGAAATAGTGGATAAAAATTGAAATTTCGGTGACAATATACATTTTCGAAACTTTTTTCAATCACACCACTCTAAAATGACGAAAAGTAAGGGATAAATAGATGAACAAGATTGAAATATCATTGAATTCATTGGTTTTTTACATTTTTAGATCATACCTCGATAGAATAACGAAAATAAGGTTCGTCCGTGCGTCTGTTCGTCCGTGCGTCTGTTCATCCGTGCGTCTGTTCGTCTGTGCGTCTGTTTGTCTGTGCTTCTTTTCGTCCGTGCGTCTGTTCGTCCGTGCGACTATTCGTCCGTGCGTCTGTTTGTCCGTTTGTCTGTTTGTCTGTGCGTCTGTTCGTCCATGCGTCTGTTCGTCCGAGCATCTGTTTGTCCGTGCGTCTGTTCGTCCAAGCGTCTGTTCGTCCGTGCGTCTGTTCGTCCATGCTTCTATTCAACCGTATGTCTGTTCGTCCGTGCGTCTGTTCGTCCGTGCGTCTGTTCGTCCGAGCGTCTTTTTTTACGTGTGTCTGTTTTTACGTGTGTCTGTTTGTCCGTGCTTCTGTTCATCCGTACGTCTGTTTGTCCGTGCGTTTGTTCGTCGGCGCATCTGTATGTCCGTGCGTCTATTTTCCCGTGCGTCTGTTTGTCCGTGCGTCTGTTCGTCCATGCGTCTGTTCGTCCGTGCGTCTGTTCGTCCGTGCGTCAGTTCGTCAATGCGTCTGTTCATCCGTGCGTCTGTTCGTTTGTGCCTCTGTTCGTCCGTGCTTCTGTTAGTCCGTGCGTCTGATTGTCAGTGCGTCTGTTCGTCCGTGCGTCTGTTCGTGCATGCGTCTGTTCGTCCGTGCGTCTGTTCCCCCGTGCGTCTGTACGTCTGTGCGTCTGTTCGTCCGTGCGTCTGTTCGTCCGTGCGTCTGTTTTTCCGTTCGACTGTTTGTACGTGCGCCTCTTCATCCGTACGTCAGTTCGTCCGTGCGTGTGTTCGTCTGTGCGTCTGATCGTTCGTGCGTCTGTTCGTCCGTGCGTCTGTTTGTCCGAGCGTCTTCTCGTCCGTGCGTCTTTTCATCCCTGCGTTTGTTCGTCCATAAGTCTGTTCGCCTGTGCGTCTGTTCGTCCGTGCGTCTGTATGTCCGTGCGTCTGTTCGTCCGTGCGTCTGTTCGTCCGCGCATCTGTTTGTCCGTGCGTCTCTTCGTCCGTGCGTCTGTTCTTCCGTGCATCTGTTTGTCCGGGCGTCTGTTTTTCGGTGAGTCTGTTCGTCCGTGCGTCTGTTCGTCCGTGCATTTGTTCGTCCCTGCGTTTGTTCGTCCGTTCGTCTGTTCGTCCGTGCGTCTGTTCGTCCGTGTGTTTGATCGTCTTTGCGTCTGTTCGTCCGAGCGTCTGTACGTCTGAGCGTCTGTTCGTCCGTGCGTCTGTTCGTCCGTGCGTCTGTTCGCCTGTGTGCCTGCTCGTCCGTGTGTCTTTTATCCGTGCGTCTGTTTGTCCTAGCCTCTTTTCGTTCGTACATCTGTTCGTCCGTGCGTCTGTTCGTCCGTGCGTCTGTTCGTCCGTGCGTCTGTTCGCCTGTGTGCCTGCTCGTCCGTGAGTCTGTACTTCTTTGCGTCTGTTCGTCCGTGCGTCTGTTCGTCCGTGCATCTGTTTTTCCGTGCGTCTGTTCATCCGTGCGTCTGTTCATCCGTGCGTCTGTTCGTCCGTGCGTCTGTTCGTACGTATGTCTGTACGTCTGTGTGTCTCTTCCTCCGTGCATCTGTTCGTCCGTGCGTCTGTTTGCCTGTTTGTCTGTTTGTCTGTGCGTCTGTTCGTCCATGCATCTGTTCGTCCGTGCATCTGTTTGTCCGTGCGTCTGTTCGTCCAAGCGTCTGTTCGTCCGTGCGTCTGTTCGTCCATGCTTCTATTCAACCGTATGTCTGTTCGTCCGTGCGTCTGTTCGTCCGTGCGTCTGTTCGTCCGTGCGTCTTTTCATCCGTGCGTCTGTTCATCCGTAATTCTGTTCGCCTGTGCGTCTGTTCGTCCGTGCGTCTGTACGTCCGTGCGTCTCTTTGTCCGTGCGTTTGTTTGTCCGTGCATCTGTTTGTTCGTGCGTCTTTTCATCCATTCGTCTGATCGTCTGGTCGTGTTTTTGTCAATGCGTCTGTTCGTCTCTTCATACTTTTGTCCGAACAGAACCGTTTTCGAAATTTTTTTCGATCATACCTTTAGAAAATAATGAAAATAAGGGCAAAATATTGGATAAAATATAAATTTGGTGAAATTGTCCGTTTTCGAAATTTTTTCTCGATCATACCTCGCTAAAATTACAAAAGTAGGGGCGATTAAGAGAAACAAGATTGAAATATCGGTGAATTATTTCGTTTCATAGCTTTTTACGATCAAACCATAAAAAAATGACGAATATAAGGTTCGACCGGGCGTCAGATCGTCAATGCGATTGTTCTTTCATGATTCAGTTCGTCCGTGCGGCTATTCGTTCGTGTGACTGTTCTTCTGTGCGTCTGTTTGTCCATGAGTTTGTTCATCCGTACATCTGTTTCTCCAAACAGAAACAATTTCGAACCTTATTTGATCAAAGCTTGAGAAAATAACGAATATAAAGACGAAATAGTGGATAAAAATTGAAATTTCGGTGACAAATACATTTTCGAATTTTTTTTCAATCATACCACTCTAAAATGACGAAAAGTAAGGGATAAATAGATGAACAAGATTGAAATATCGTTGAATTCATTGGTTTTTTACCTTTTTTAGATCATACCTCGATAGCATGACGAAAATAAAGTTCGTCCGTGCGTCTGTTCGTCCAGGCGTTTGTTCGTCCGTGCATCTGTTCGTTCGTGCGTCTGTTCGTCCGAGCGTCTGTTAATCTGTGCGTCTCTTCGACAGTGCGACCGTTCTTCCATGCGTCTGTTCGTCCGAATGTCTGTTCTTCCGTTACTCTGTCATCCGTTCGACTATTCGTCCGTGCATCTGTTCGTTCATGCGCCTGTTCGTCCGAGCGTCTGTTCATCCGTGCGTCTGTTTGTCCGTGCGTGTGTTCGACCGTGCGTCTGTTTGTCCGTGCGACTGTACGTCCGTGTGTCTGTTTCTCCATGCGTCTGTTCGTCCGTGCGTCTGTTCGTCCGTGCGTCTGTTTGTCCGTGCGTCTGTTCGTCCGTGCGTCTGTTCGTCCGCGCATCTGTTTGTCCGTGCGTCTGTTTGTCCGTGCGTCTGTTCGTCCTTGCGTCTGTTAGTCCATGCGTCTGTTCGTCCATGCGTCTGTTCATCCGTGCGTCTGTTCGACCGTGCGTCTGTTCGTCCGTGCGTCTGTTCTTCCGTGCTTCTTTTAGTCCGTGCGTCTGTTTGTCCGTGCGTCTGTTTGTCCGCGCATCTCTTTGTCCGTTTGTCTGTTCGTCCGTGCGTCTGTTCGCCTGTGCGTCTGTTTGTCCTTGCGTCTTTACGTCTGTGCGTCTGTTCGTCCATGCGTCTGTTCATCCGTGCGTCTTTTCGTCCGTGCGTCTGTTTGTCCATGCGTTTGTTCGTTAGTGCGTCTGTTCGTCCGTGTGTCTGTTCGTCCGTGCGTCTGTTCGCCTGTGCGTCTGTTTGTCCGTGCGTCTGTACGTCTGTGCGTCCGTTCGTCCGTGCGTCTGTTCGTCCGTGCGTCTGCTTTTCCGTGCGTCTGTTTGTCCGTGCGTCTGTTCATCCGAACGTCTGTTCGTCCGTGCGTCTGTTCGTCCGTGCGTCTCTACGTCCGTGCGTCTCTTCGTCCATGCGTCTGTTCGTCCGTGCGTCTGTTCGTCCATGTGTCTGTTTGTCAATGCGTCTGTTCGTCCATGTGTTTTTTTGTCCCTTCGTCTGTTCGTCCGTGCGTTTGTTCGTCCGTGCGTCTGTTTGTCCGTGCGTCTGTGCGTCCGTGCGTGTGCGGACGAACAGACACACGGACGAACAGACGCACTAACGAACAAACGAACGGACGAACAGACGCACGGACGAACAGACGCACGGATGAACAGACGCATGGACGAACAGACGCACGGACGAACAGACGCACGGACGAACAGACACTCTGAAAAGCAGACGCACGGACGAATAGACGCACGGACGAACAGACGCACGAAAAAACAGACGCACGGACGAACAGACGCACGGACGAACAGACGAAGGGACAAAAAAACACATGGACGAACAGACGCATTGACAAACAGACACATGGACGAACAGACGCACGGACGAACAGACGCATTGACGAAGAGACGCACGGACGAACAAACGCACGGACGAACAGACGCACGGACGAACAGACGTTCGGATGAACAGACGCACGGACAAACAGACGCACGGAAAAGCAGACGCACGGACGAACAGACCAACGGACGAACAGACGCAGAGACGTACAGACGCACGGACAAACAGACGCACTAACGAACAAACGCATAGACGAACAGACGCACGGACGAACAGACGCACGGATGAACAGACTCATGGACAAACTGACGCATGGACGTACAGACGCAAGGACGAACAGACATACGGAAGAACAGACGAACGGACGAACAGACGTACGGAAGGACATACACATGGACGAACAGACGCACGGACGAACAGACTCACGGACGAACAGACGCACGGACGTACAGACGCACGGACGAACAGACGCACAGACGAACAGACGCACGGACGAACAGACGCACGGAAGAAAAGTCGCACGGACGAACAGACGCACAGACGAACAGACGCACGGACGAACAGACGCAAGGACGAATTGACATACGGATGAAAAGACGCATGGACGAACAGAAAAACGGACGAACAGACGCACGGACGAACAGACGCACGGACAAACAGATGCACGGACGAATAGACGCATGAACGAACAGACACACAGACAAAAAGACGCACGGACAAACAGACGCACTAACGAACAAACGCACGAACGAACAGATGCACGGACGAACAGACGCACGGATGAACAGACGCATGTACGAACATACGCACGGACGAACAGACGAAGGGACAAAAAACACATGGACTAACAGACGCATTGACAAACAGACACATGGACGAACAGACGCACGGACGAACAGACGCATGGACGAAGACACGCTCGGACGAACAGACGCACGGACGAAAAGACGCACGGACGAACAGACGTTCGGAACAGACGCACGGACAAACAGACGCTAGGAAAAGCAGACGCACGGACGAACAGACTAACGGACGAACAGACGCAGAGACGCGTCTGTTCATCCGTGCGTCTGTTCGTTTGTGCCTCTTTTCGTTCGTACATCTGTTCGTCCATGCGTCTGTTCGTCCGTGCGTCTGTTTGTCCGTGCGTCTGTTCGCCTGTGTGCCTCTTCGTCCGTGAGTCTGTACTTCTTTGCGTCTGTTCGTCCGTGCGTCCGTTCGTCCGTGCATCTGTTTTTCCGTGCGTATGTTTATCCGTACGTCTGTTCATCCGTGCGTCTGTTCGTCCGTGTGTCTGTTCGTACGTATGTCTGTACGTCTGTGTGTCTCTTCCTCCGTGCATCTGTTCGTCCGTTCGTCTGTTTGTCCCTGCGTCTGTTCATCCGTGGCTCTGTTCATCCGTGCGTCTGCTCATCCGTGCGTCTGTTCGTCCGTACATCTGATTATCCAAAGAGAACCTATGTCGAACATTTTTTGATCATAGCCTGAGAAAATAACGAACAGAAGAGCCAAATAATGTATAAAAATTAAAATTTCGGTGAAATTACCGTTTTCGAAAATTTTCGATCATACCTCTCTAATATGACGAAAATAAAGGGGGAAATAGATGAACAAGATTGAAATATCATTGAATTCATTGGTTTTTTACATTTTTAGATCATACCTCGATAGAATGACGAAAATAAGGTTCGTCCGTACGTCTGTTCGTCCGTGCGTCTGTTCATCCGTGTGTCTGTTCGTCCGTGCGTCTGTTTGTCTGTGCTTCTTTTCGTCCGTGCGTCTGTTCGTCCGTGCGACTATTCGTCCGTGCGTCTGTATGTCCGTTTGTCTGTTTGTCTGTGCGTCTGTTCGTCCATGTGTCTGTTCGTCCGTGCATCTGTTTGTCCGTGCATCTGTTCGTCCAAGCGACTGTTCGTCCGTGCGTCTGTGCGTCCATGCTTCTATTCAACCGTATGTCTGTTCGTCCGTGCGTCTGTTCGTCCGTGCGTTTGTTTTTACGTGTGTCTGTTTGTCCGTGGTTCTGTTCATCCGTACGTCTGTTCTTCCGTGCGTCTGTTCGTCCTTGCGTCTGTTCCTCCGTGCGCCAGTTCGTCCGTGCATCTGTTCGTCCGGACGGCTGTTTGTCCGTGCGTCTGTTTGTCCGTGCGTCTGTTGGTCCGCGCATCTGTATGTCCGTGCTTCTATTTGCCCGTGCGTCTGTTTGTCCGTGCCTCTGTTCGTCCATGCGTCTGTTCGTCCGTGCGTCTGTTCGTCCGTGCGTCCGATCGTCCGTGCGTCTGTTCGTCCGTGCGTCAGTTCGTCCATGCGTCTGTTCATCCGTGCGTCTGTTCGTTTGTGCCTCTGTTCGTCCGTGCTTCTGTTTGTCCGTGCGTCTGTTCGTCGGTTCATCTGTTTGTCCGTGCGTCTGATTGTCAATGCGTCTGTTCGTCCGTGCGTCTGTTCGTGCATGCGTCTGTTCGTCCGTGCGTCTGTTCGTCCGTGCGTCTGTACGTCTGTGCGTCTGTTCGTCCGTGCGTCTGTTCGTCCGTGCGTCTGTTTTTCCGTTCGTCTGTTTGTACGTGCGTCTCTTCATCCGTACGTCAGTTCGTCCGTGCGTCTGTTCGTCTGTGCGTCTGATCGTCCGTGCGTCTGTTCGTCCGTGCGTCTGTTCGTTCTTGCGTCTGTTTGTCCGTGCGTCTCTTCGTCCGTGCGTCTGTTCTTCCGTGCATCTGTTTGTCCGGGCGTCTGTTTGTCCGTGCGTCTTTTCGTCCGTGCGTCTGTTCGTCCATGCGTCTGTTCATCCGAGCGTCTGTTCGTCCGTGCGTCTGTTCGTCCGTGCGTTTGTTCGTCCCTGCGTCTGTTCGTCCGAGCGTCTGTACGTCTGTGCGTCTGTTCGTCCGTGCGTCTGTTCATCCGTGCGTCTGTTCGCCTGTGTGCCTGCTCGTCCTTCGTCCTTGTGTCTGTTATCCGTGCGTCTGTTTGTCCTAGCCTCTTTTCGTTCGTACAACTGTTCGTCCGTGCGTCTGTTCGTCCGTGCGTCTGTTCGTCCGTGCGTCTGTTCGCCTGTGTGCCTGCTCGTCCGTGAGTCTGTACTTCTTTGCGTCTGTTCGTCCGTGCGTCTGTTCGTTCGTGCATCTGTTTTTCCGTGCGTCTGTTTATCCGTACGTCTGTTCATCCGTGCGTCTGTTCGTCCGTGCGTCTGTTCGTACGTATGTCTGTACGTATGTGTGTCTCTTCCTCCGTGCATCTGTTCGTCCGTTCGTCTGTTTGTCCCTGCGTCTGTTCATCCGTGGCTCTGTTCATCCGTGCGTCTGCTCATCCGTGCGTCTGTTCGTCCGTACATCTGATTATCCAAAGAGAACCTATGTCAAACATTTTTTGATCGTAGCCTGAGAAAATAACGAACATAAGAGCGAAATAATGTATAAAAATTGTAATTATCCGTTTTCGAAACTTTTTTCGATCATACCTCTCTAATATGACGAAAATACAGGGGGAAATAGATGAACAAGATTGAAATATCATTGAATTCATTGGTTTTTTACATTTTTAGTTCATACCTCGATAGAATGACGAAAATAAGGGTCGTCCCTGCGTCTGTTCGTCCGTGCGTCTGTTCATCCGTGCGTCTGTTCGTCCGTGCGTCTGTTTGTCTGTGCTTCTTTTCGTCCGTGCGTCTGTTCGTCCGTTCGACTATTCGTCCGTGCGTCTGTTTGTCCGTTTGTCTGTTCGTCTGTGCGTCTGTTCGTCCATGCGTCTGTTCATCCGTGCGTCTGTTTGTCCGTGCTTCTGTTCGTCCGTGCGTCTGTTCGTCCGTGCGTCTGTTCATCCGTGCGTCTGTTTGTCCGTGCTTCTGTTCGTCCGTGCGTCTGTTCGTCCGTGCGTCTGTTCATCCGTGCGTCTGTTTGTCCGTGCGTCTGTTTGTCTGTGCGTCTGTTCGTCCATGCGTCTGTTCGTCCGTGCATCTGTTTGTCCGTGCGTCTGTTCGTCCGTGCGTCTGTTCGTCCATGCGTCTGTTCGTCCATGCGTCTGTTCATCCGTATGTCTGTTCGTCCGTGCGTCTGTTCGTCCGTGCGTCTGTTCGTGTGTGCGTCTGTTCGTCCGTCCGTCTTTTCTTCCGTGCGTCTGTTCGTCTTGCGTCTGTTCGCCTGTGCGTCTGTTCGTCCGTGCGTCTGTACGTCCGTGCGTCTGTTCTTCCGTGCGTCTGTTCGTCCGTACGTCTGTTCGTCCATGCGTATTTTCATCCGTGCGTCTCTTTTTCCGTGCGTCTGTTCATCCGTATATCTGTTCGTCTGTGCGTCTGTTCGTCAGTGCGTCTGTTCGTCTGTGCGTCTGTTCGTCCTTGCGTTTTCGTCTGTGCGAATGTTCATCCGTGCGACTGTTCGCCCGTGCGTTTGTTGGTCCGTGCATCTGTTCGTATGTGCGTCTGTTCGTCCATGCGTCTGTTCGTCCATAGATCTGTTTGTCCGAACAGAACCAATTTCGAACATTTTTTATGATCATAGCTCCAGAAATTAACGAGCAAAAGGGCGAAATGTTGGATAAAAATTGAAATTTTGGTGACATTATCCAATTTCGCAACTTTTTTCAATCATACCTCTCTAAAATGTCAAAATACAAGGAGGAAATAAATGAACAAGAATGAAATATCGGTGAATTCATTCGTTTTTTACCTTTTTTAGATCATAACTCGATAAAATGACGAAAATAAAGTTCGTCCTTGCGTCTGTTCGTCGTGCGTTTGTTTGTCCGTGCATCTGTTCGTTCGTGTGGTAGTTCGTCCGAGCGGCAGTTCATCCGTGCGTCTGTTCGTCCGTGAGTCTGTTCGTCCGTGCGTGTTTTTGTCCGTGCATCTGTTCGTCCGTGCGTCTGTTCGTCCGTGCGTCTGTTTGTCCGTGCGTTTTTTTGTCTGTGCGTCTGTTCGTTCATGCGTCTATTCGTCCGTGCATCTGTTTGTCCGTGCGTCTGTTCGTCCGTGCGTCTGTTCGTCCATGAGTCTGCTCATCCGTATGTCTGTTCGTCCTTGCGTCGGTTCGTCCGTGCGTCTGTTCGTCTGTGCGTCTGTTCGTCCGTGCGTCTGTTCGTCCGTGAATGTGTTCGTCCGTGCGTGTTTTTGTCCGTGCATCTGTTCGTCCGTGCGTCTTTTCGTCCGTGCGTCTGTTTGTCCGTGCGTCTTTTTGTCTGTGCGTCTGTTCGTTCATGCGTCTATTCGTCCGTGCATCTGTTTGTCCGTGCGTCTGTTCGTCCGTGCGTCTGTTCGTCCGTTTGTCTGTTCGTCCATGGGTCTGTTCATCCGTATGTCTGTTCGTCCTTTCGTCTGTTCGTCGTGCGTCTGTTCGTCTGTGCGTCTGTTCGTCCGTTCGACTTTTCTTCCGTGCGTCTGTTCGTCCGTGCGTCTGTTCACCTGTGCGTCTGTTCGTCCGTGCGTCTGTACGTCCGTGCGTCTGTTCGTCCGTGAGTCTGTTCGTCCGTGCGTCTGTTCGTCCATGCGTTTGTTCTTCCGTGCGTCTGTTCGTCCGTGCGTCTGTTCATCCGTGCGTCTGTTCGTCCATGCGTATGTTCTTCCGTGCGTCTGTTCGTCCATGCGTATGTTCTTCCGTGCGTCTGTTCGTCTGTGCGTCTGTTCGTCCATGCGTCTGTTCATCCGTTGGTCTGTTCGTCCGCGCATCTGTTTGTCCTAGCGTCTGTTTATCCGTGCGTCTGTTCGTCCTTGCGTCTGTTCGTCCGTGCGTCTGTTCGTCCATGCGTCTGTTCATCCGTGCGATTGTTCGTCCGTGCGTCTGTTCGTCCATACGTTTGTTCGTTAGTGCGTCTGTTCGTCCGTTTGTCTGTTCGTCCGTGCGTCTGTTCGCCTGTGCGTCTGTTTGTCCATGCGTCTGTTCATCCGTACATCTATTTCTCCAGACAGAACTAATTTCGAACATTTTTTTTATCATAGCATGAGAAAATAACGAACATAAGGGCGAAATAGTAGATAAAAATTGAAATTTCAGTGCCAATTTCCGAACCTTTTTTCTATCATACCTCCCTAAAATGACGAAAAGTTAGGGGAAAATAGATGAACTAGATTGAAATATCGGTGAATTCATTCGTTTTTTACCATATTTAGATCATTCCTCAATAAAAGGACGAAAATAAGGTTCGTCCGTGCGTCTGTTCGTCCGTGAGTTTGTTCGTCCGTGCATCTGTTTGTCCGTGCGTCTGTACCCCCGTGCATCTGTTCGTTCATGCGTATATTTGTCCGAGCGTCTGTTCATCCGTGCGTCTGTTCGTCCGTGCGTGTGTTCGTCCGTGCGTCTGTTTGTCCGTGCGTCTGTACGTCCGTGCGTCTGTTTGTCCATGCGTCTGTTCGTCCGTGCGTCTGTTCGTCCGTGCGTCTGTTCGTCCGTACATCTGATTGTCTGAACAGAACCAATGTCGAACATTTTCGATCATAACTTGAGAAAATAACGAAAATAAGAGCGAAATAATGTTTAAAAAATGAAATTTCAGTGAAATTATCCATTTTCGAAACTTTTTTCGATCATACCTCTCTAATATGACGAAAAAAAAGGGTGAAATATATAAACAAGATTGAAATATTGTTAAATTCATTTGTTATTTTACCTTTTTTAGATCATACCTCGATAGAATGACGAAAATAAGCTTCGTCCGTGCGTCTGTTTGTCTGTGCGCCTGTTCGTCCGTGCATCTGTTCGTCCATGCGTTTGTTCATCCGTACATCTGTTTCTCCAAACAGAACCAATTTCGAACCTTATTTGATCAAAGCTTGAGAAAATAACGAATATAAAGACGAAATAGTGGATAAAAATTGAAATTTCGGTGACAATATACATTTTCGAAACTTTTTTCAATCATACCACTCTAAAATGACGAAAAGTAAGGGATAAATAGATGAACAAGATTAAAATATAGTTGAATTCATTGGTTTTTTACCTTTTTTAGATCATACCTCGATAGCATGACGAAAATAAAGTTCGTCCGTGTGTCTGTTCGTCCATGCGTTTGTTCGTCCGTGCATCTGTTCGTTCGTGCGTCTGTTCGTCCGAGCGTCTGTTAATCTGTGCGTCTCTTCGACAGCGCGACCGTTCTTCCGTGCGTCTGTTCGTCCGAAGGTCTGTTCGTCCGTTAGTCTGTCATCCGTTCGACTATTCGTCCTTGCGTCTGTTCGTTCATGCGTCTGTTCGTCCGAGCGTCTGTTCATCCGTGCGTCTGTACGTCCGTGTGTCTGTTGTCCATGCGTCTGTTCGTCCGTGCGTCTGTTCATCCGTGCGTCTGTTCATCCGTGCGTCTGTTCGGCCGTGCGTCTGTTTGTCTCTGCGTCGGTTCGTCCGTGCGTCTGTTCGTCCGTGCGTCTGTTCGTCCGTGCGTCTGTTCGTCCGTGCGTGTGTTCGTCCGTGCGTCTGTTTGTCCGTGCGTCTGTTTGTCCGTGCGTCTGTTTGTCCATGCGTCTGTTCGTCCGTGCTTTTGTTCATCCGTGCGTCAGTTAATCCGTGCGTCTGTTCGTCTGTGCGTCTGTTCGTCCGTGCGTCTGTTCGTCCCTGCGTCTGTTCGTCCGTGCGTCTGTTCATCCATGCGTCTGTTCATCCGTTCGTCTGTTCGTCTGTGCGTGTTTTTGTCCATGCGTCTGTTCGTCAAACAGATGAAGATCTTTTTTGTCCGAACAGAACCGTTTTCGAATTTTTTTTCGGTCATACCTTAAGAAAATAATAAAAATAAGGGCAAAATATTGGATTTAATATAAATTTGGTGAAATTGTCCGATTTAGAAATTTTTTTCCGATCATACCTCGCTAAAATTATGAAAATAGGGGCGATTAAGAGAAACAAGATTGAAATAACGGTGAATTATTTCGTTTCATAGCTTTTTACGATAAAACCTTAAAAAATGATGAATATAAGGCTCGACCGGGCGTCAGATCGTCAAAGCGATTTTTCTTTCATGATTCAGTTCGTCCGTGCGTCTGTTCGTCCATGCGTTTGTTCGTCCGTGCATCTGTTCGTTCGTGCGTCTGTTCGTCCGAGCGTCTGTTAATCTGTGCGTCTCTTTGACAGTGCGACCGTTCTTCCGTGCGTCTGTTCGTCCGAATGTCTGTTCGTCCGTTAGTCTGTCATCCGTTCGACTATTCGTCCGTGCGTCTGTTCGTTCATGCGTCTGTTCGTCCGAGCGTCTGTTCATCCGTGCGTCTGTTTGTCCGTGCGTGTGTTCGTCCGTGCGTCTGTTTGTCCGTGCGTCTGTACGTCCGTGTGTCTGTTGTCCGTGCGTCTTTTCTTCCGAGCGTCTGTTCGTCCGCGCATCTGTTTGTCCTTGCGTCTGTTTATCCGTGCGTCTGTTCGTCCTTGCGTCTGTTCGTCCGTGCGTCTGTTCGTCCGTGCGTCTGTTCATCCGTGCGTATGTTCATCCGTGCGTCTGTTCGTCCGTGCGTCAGTTCGTCCGTGCGTCTTTTCTTCCGAGCGTCTGTTCGTCCGTGCGTCTGTTTGCCTGTGCGTCTGTTCGTACGTGCGTCTGTTCGTCCGTGCGTCTGTTCGTACGTGCGTCTGTACGTCCGTGTGTCTGTTCGTCCGTGCGTCTGTTCGTCCGTGCGTCTGTTCGTCCATGCGTATGTTCATCCGTGCGTCTGTTCTTCCGTGCGTCTGTTCATCCGTATGTCTGTTCGTCCGTGCGTCTGTTCGTCCGTGCGTCTGTTCGTCCGTGCGTATGTTCGTCCATGCGTCTGTTCATCCGTTCGTCTGTTCGTCTGTGCGTGTTTTTGTCCATGCGTCTGTTCGTCAAACAGATGAAGATCTGTTTGTCCGAACAGAACCGTTTTCGAAATTTTTTTCGGTCATACCTTTAGAAAATAATAAAAATAAGGGCAAAATATTGGATTAAATATAAATTTGGTGAAATTGTCCGATTTAGAAATGTATTATCGATCATACCTCGCTAAAATTACGAAAATAGGGGCGATTAAGAGAAACAAGATTAAAATATCGGTGAATTATTTCGTTTCATAGCTTTTTACGATCAAACCTTAAAAAAATGACGAATATAAGGTTCGACCGGGCGTCAGATCGTCCAAGCGATTTTTCTTTCATGATTTAGTTCTTATGTGCGTCTGTTCGTCCATGCGTTTGTTCATCCATACATCTGTTTCTCCAAACAGAACCAATTTCGAACCCTATTTGATCATAGTTTGAGAAAATAACGAATATAATGGCGAAATAGTGGATAAAAATTGAAATTTCGGTGACAATATACATTTTTGAAACTTTTTTCAATCATACATCTCTAAGGTGACGAAAAGTAAGGGAAAAATAGATGATCAAGATTGAAATATCGGTGTATTTATTTTTTTATCATATTTAGATCATACCTCGATAAAATGACGAAAATAAGGTTCGTCCGTGCGTCTGATCGTCCGTGCGTCTGTTCGTCCGTGCATCTGTTCGTTCTTGTAACAGTTCGTCCGAGCGTCAGTTCATCCGTGCGTCTGTTCGTCCGTACATCTGATTATCCAAAGAGAACCTATGTCGAACATTTTTTGATCATAGCCTGAGAAGATAACGAACAGAAGAGCCAAATAATGTATAAAAATTAAAATTTCGGTGAAATTACCGTTTTCGAAACTTTTTTCGATCATACCTCTCTAATATGACGAAAATAAAGGGGGAAATAGATGAACAAGATTGAAATATCATTGAATTCATTGGTTTTTTACATTTTTAGATCATACCTCGATAGAATGACGAAAATAAGGTTCGTCCGTACGTCTGTTCGTCCGTGCGTCTGTTCATCCGTGTGTCTGTTCGTCCGTGCGTCTGTTTGTCTGTGCGTCTTTTCGTCCGTGCGTCTGTTCGTCCGTGCGACTATTCGTCCGTGCGTCTGTTTGTCCGTTTGTCTGTTTGTCTGTGCGTCTGTTCGTCCATGCGTCTGTTCGTCCGTGCATCTGTTTGTCCGTGCATCTGTTCATCCAAGCGACTGTTCGTCCGTGCGTCTGTTCGTCCATGCTTCTATTCAACCGTATGTCTGTTCGTCCGTGCGTCTGTTCGTCCGTGCGTCTGTTTTTACGTGTGTCTGTTTGTCCGTGGTTCTGTTCATCCGTACGTCTGTTCTTCCGTGCGTCTGTTCGTCCTTGCGTCTGTTCCTCCGTGCGCCTGTTCGTCCGTGCATCTGTTCGTCCGGACGGCTGTTTGTCCGTGCGTCTGTTTGTCCGTGCGTCTGTTGGTCCGCGCATCTGTATGTCCGTGCTTCTATTTGCCCGTGCGTCTGTTCGTCCGTGCCTCTGTTCGTCCATGCGTCTGTTCGTCCGTGCGTCTGTTCGTCCGTGCGTCCGATCGTCCGTGCGTCTGTTCGTCCGTGCGTCAGTTCGTCCATGCGTCTGTTCATCCGTGCGTCTGTTCGTTTGTGCCTCTGTTCGTCCGTGCTTCTGTTTGTCCGTGCGTCTGTTCGTCGGTTCATCTGTTTGTCCGTGCGTCTGATTGTCAATGCGTCTGTTCGTCCGTGCGTCTGTTCGTGCATGCGTCTGTTCGTCCGTGCGTCTGTTCGTCCGTGCGTCTGTACGTCTGTGCGTCTGTTCGTCCGTGCGTCTGTTCGTCCGTGCGTCTGTTTTTCCGTTCGTCTGTTTGTACGTGCGTCTCTTCATCCGTACGTCAGTTCGTCCGTGCGTCTGTTCGTCTGTGCGTCTGATCGTCCGTGCGTCTGTTCGTCCGTGCGTCTGTTCGTTCTTGCGTCTGTTTGTCCGTGCGTCTCTTCGTCCGTGCGTCTGTTCTTCCGTGCATCTGTTTGTCCGGGCGTCTGTTTGTCCGTGCGTCTTTTCGTCCGTGCGTCTGTTCGTCCATGCGTCTGTTCATCCGAGCGTCTGTTCGTCCGTGCGTCTGTTCGTCCGTGCGTTTGTTCGTCCCTGCGTTTCTTCGTCCGTTCGTCTGTTCGTCCGTGCGTCTGTTCGTCCGTGCGTCTGATCGTCCGTGCGTCTGTTCGTCCGTGCGTCTGTTCGTTCTTGCGTCTGTTTGTCCGTGCGTCTCTTCGTCCGTGCGTCTGTTCTTCCGTGCATCTGTTTGTCCGGGCGTCTGTTTGTCCGTGCGTCTTTTCGTCCGTGCGTCTGTTCGTCCATGCGTCTGTTCATCCGAGCGTCTGTTCGTCCGTGCGTCTGTTCGTCCGTGCGTTTGTTCGTCCCTGCGTCTGTTCGTCCGAGCGTCTGTACGTCTGTGCGTCTGTTCGTCCGTGCGTCTGTTCGTCCGTTCGTCTGTTCGCCTGTGTGCCTGCTCGTCCGTGTGTCTGTTATCCGTGCGTCTGTTTGTCCTAGCCTCTTTTCGTTCGTACAACTGTTCGTCCGTGCGTCTGTTCGTCCGTGCGTCTGTTCGTCCGTGCGTCTGTTCGCCTGTGTGCCTGCTCGTCCGTTAGTCTGTACTTCTTTGCGTCTGTTCGTCCGTGCGTCTGTTCGTTCGTGCATCTGTTTTTCCGTGCGTCTGTTTATCCGTACGTCTGTTCATCCGTGCGTCTGTTCGTCCGTGCGTCTGTTCGTACGTATGTCTGTACGTATGTGTGTCTCTTCCTCCGTGCATCTGTTCGTCCGTTCGTCTGTTTGTCCCTGCGTCTGTTCATCCGTGGCTCTGTTCATCCGTGCGTCTGCTCATCCGTGCGTCTGTTCGTCCGTACATCTGATTATCCAAAGAGAACCTATGTCAAACATTTTTTGATCGTAGCCTGAGAAAATAACGAACATAAGAGCGAAATAATGTATAAAAATTGTAATTATCCGTTTTCGAAACTTTTTTCGATCATACCTCTCTAATATGACGAAAATACAGGGGGAAATAGATGAACAAGATTGAAATATCATTGAATTCATTGGTTTTTTACATTTTTAGTTCATACCTCGATAGAATGACGAAAATAAGGGTCGTCCCTGCGTCTGTTCGTCCGTGCGTCTGTTCATCCGTGCGTCTGTTCGTCCGTGCGTCTGTTTGTCTGTGCTTCTTTTCGTCCGTGCGTCTGTTCGTCCGTTCGACTATTCGTCCGTGCGTCTGTTTGTCCGTTTGTCTGTTCGTCTGTGCGTCTGTTCGTCCATGCGTCTGTTCGTCCGTGCATCTGTTTGTCCGTGCGTCTGTTCGTCCAAGCGTCTTTTCGTCCGTGCGTCTGTTCGTCCATGCTTCTATTCAACCGTGTGTCTGTTCGTCCGTGCGTCTGTTCGTCCGTGCGTCTGTTCGTCCGTGCGTCTTTTCACCCGTGCGTCTGTTCATCCGTAATTCTGTTCGCCTGTGCGTCTGTTCGTACGTGCGTCTGTACGTCCGTGCGTCTCTTTGTCCGTGCGTCTGTTTGTCCGTGCATCTGTTTGTTCGTGCGTCTGTTCATCCGTTCGTCTGATCGTCTGGTCGTGTTTTTGTCCATGCATCTGTTCGTCACTTCATCTGTTTGTCCGAACAGAACCGTTTTTGAAATTTTTTTCAATCATACCTTTAGAAAATAATGAAAATAAGGGCAAAATATTGGATAAAATATAAATTTGGTGAAATTGGCCGTTTTCGAAATTTTTTCTCGATCATACCTCGCTAAAATTACGAAAGTAGGGGCGATTAAGAGAAACAAGATTGAAATATCGGTGAATTATTTCGTTTCATAGCTTTTTACGATCAAACCATAAAAAAATGACGAATATAAGGTTCGACCGGGCGTCAGATCGTCCGAGCGATTGTTCTTTCATGATTCAGTTCGTCCGTGCGGCTGTTCGTTCGTGTGACTGTTCTTCTGTGCGTCTGTTCGTCCATGCGTTTGTTCATCCGTACATCTGTTTCTCCAAACAGAACCAATTTCGAACCTTATTTGATCAAAGCTTGAGAAAATAACGAATATAAAGATGAAATAGTGGATAAAAATTGAAATTTCGGTGACAAAATATATTTTCGAATTTTTTTTCAATCATACCACTCTAAAATGACGAAAAGTAAGGGGTAAATAGATGAACAAGATTAAAATATCGTTGAATTCATTGGTTTTTTACCTTTTTTAGATCATACCTCGATAGCATGACGAAAATAAAGTTCGTCCGTGCGTCTGTTCGTCCATGCGTTTGTTCATCCGTGCATCTGTTCGTTCGTGCGTCTGTTCGTCCGAGCGTCTGTTAATCTGTGCGTCTCTTCGACAGTGCGACCGTTCTTCCGTGCGTCTGTTCGTCCGAATGTCTGTTCGTCCGTTAGTCTGTCATCCGTTCGACTATTCGTCCGTGCATCTGTTCGTTCATGCGTCTGTTCGTCCGAGGGTCTGTTCATTCGTGCGTCTGTTTGTCCGTGCGTGTGTTCGTCCGTGCGTCTGTTTGTCCGTGCGTCTGTCTGTCATTGTGTCTGTTTGTCCATGCGTCTGTTCGTCCGTGCGTCTGTTCGTCCGTGCGTCTGTTTGTCAGTGCGTCTGTTCGTCCGTGCGTCTGTTCGTCCGCGAATCTGTTTGTCCGTGCGTATGTTTGTCCTTGCGTCTGTTCGTCCTTGCGTCTGTTCGTCCATGCGTCTGTTCGTCCATGCGTCTGTTCATCCGTGCGTCTGTTCGACCGTGCGTCTGTTCGTCCGTGCGTCTGTTCGTCCTTGCGTCTGTTCGTCCGTGCGTCTGTTTGTCCGTGCGTCTGTTCGTCCGCGCAACTGTTTGTCCTTGCGTCTGTTCATCCATGCGTCTGTTCATCCGTTCGTCTGTTCGTCTGTGCGTGTTTTTGTCCATGCGTCTGTTCGTCAAACAGATAAAGATCTGTTTGTCCGAACAGAACCGTTTTCGAAATTTTTTTCGGTCATACCTTTAGAAAATAATAAAAATAAGGGCAAAATATTGGATTAAATATAAATTTGGTGAAATTGTCCGATTTAGAAATTTTTTTCCGATCATACCTCGCTTAAATTACGAAAATAGGGGCGATTAAGAGAAACAAGATTGAAATATCAGTGAATTATTTCGTTTCATAGCTTTTTACGATCAAACCTTAAAAAAATGACGAATATAAGGTTCGACCGGGCGTCAGATCGTCCAAGCGATTTTTCTTTCATGATTCAGTTCGTATGTGCGTCTGTTCGTCCATGCGTTTGTTCATCCGTACATCTGTTTCTCCAAACAGAACCAATTTTGAACCTTATTTGATCATAGTTTGAGAAAATAACGAATATAATGGCGAAATAGTGGATAAAAATTGAAATTTCGGTGACAATATACATTTTCGAAACTTTTTTCAATCATACATCTCTAAAATGACGAAAAGTAAGGGATAAATAGATGATCAAGATTGAAATATCGGTGTATTCCTTTTTTTTACTAAAATTTAGATCATACCTCGAGAAAATGACGAAAATAAGGTTCGTCCGTGCGTCTGTTCGTCCGTGCGTCTGTTCGTCCGTGCGTCTGTTTGTCCCTGCGTCTGTTCGTCCGTGCGTCTGTTCGTCCGTGCGTCTGTTCGTCCGTGCGTCTGTTCATCCGTGCGTCTATTTGTCCGTGCTTCTGTTCGTCCGTGCGTCTGTTCGTCCGTGCGTCTGTTCATCCATGCGTCTGTTTGTCCGTGCGTCTGTTTGTCTGTGCGTCTGTTCGTCCATGCGTCTGTTCGTCCGTGCATCTGTTTGTCCGTGCGTCTGTTCGTCCGTGCGTCTGTTCGTCCATGCGTCTGTTCGTCCATGCGTCTGTTCATCCGTATGTCTGTTCGTCCGTGCGTCTGTTCGTCCGTGCGTCTGTTCGTGTGTGCGTCTGTTCGTCCGTCCGTCTTTTCTTCCGTGCGTCTGTTCGTCTTGCGTCTGTTCGCCTGTGCGTCTGTTCGTCCGTGCGTCTGTACGTCCGTGCGTCTGTTCTTCCGTGCGTCTGTTCGTCCGTACGTCTGTTCGTCCATGCGTATTTTCATCCGTGCGTCTCTTTTTCCGTGCGTCTGTTCATCCGTATGTCTGTTCGTCTGTGCGTCTGTTCGTCAGTGCGTCTGTTCGTCTGTGCGACTGTTCGTCCTTGCGTTTTCGTCTGTGCGTCTGTTCATCCGTGCGACTGTTCGCCCGTGCGTTTGTTGGTCCGTGCATCTGTTCGTATGTGCGTCTGTTCGTCCATGCGTCTGTTCGTCCATAGATCTGTTTGTCCGAACAGAACCAATTTCGAACATTTTTTATGATCATAGCTCCAGAAATTAACGAGCAAAAGGGCGAAATGTTGGATAAAAATTGAAATTTTGGTGACATTATCCAATTTTGCAACTTTTTTCAATCATACCTCTCTAAAATGTCAAAATACAAGGAGGAAATAAATGAACAAGAATGAAATATCGGTGAATTCATTCGTTTTTTACCTTTTTTAGATCATAACTCGATAAAATGACGAAAATAAAGTTCGTCCTTGCGTCTGTTCGTCCTTTCGTCTGTTCGTCGTGCGTCTGTTCGTCTGTGCGTCTGTTCGTCCGTTCGACTTTTCTTCCGTGCGTCTGTTCGTCCGTGCGTCTGTTCGCCTGTGCGTCTGTTCGTCCGTGCGTCTGTACGTCCGTGCGTCTGTTCGTCCGTGAGTCTGTTCGTCCGTGCGTCTGTTCGTCCATGCGTTTGTTCTTCCGTGCGTCTGTTCGTCCGTGCGTCTGTTCATCCGTGCGTCTGTTCGTCCATGCGTATGTTCTTCCGTGCGTCTGTTCGTCCATGCGTATGTTCTTCCGTGCGTCTGTTCGTCTGTGCGTCTGTTCGTCCATGCGTCTGTTCATCCGTTGGTCTGTTCGTCCGCGCATCTGTTTGTCCTAGCGTCTGTTTATCCGTGCGTCTGTTCGTCCTTGCGTCTGTTCGTCCGTGCGTCTGTTCGTCCATGCGTCTGTTCATCCGTGCGATTGTTCGTCCGTGCGTCTGTTCGTCCATACGTTTGTTCGTTAGTGCGTCTGTTCGTCCGTTTGTCTGTTCGTCCGTGCGTCTGTTCGCCTGTGCGTCTGTTTGTCCATGCGTCTGTTCATCCGTACATCTATTTCTCCAGACAGAACTAATTTCGAACATTTTTTTGATCATAGCTTGAGAAAATAACGAACATAAGGGCGAAATAGTAGATAAAAATTGAAATTTCAGTGCCAATATACATTTCCGAAACTTTTTTCTATCATACCTCCCTAAAATGACGAAAAGTTAGGGGAAAATAGATGAACTAGATTGAAATATCGGTGAATTCATTCGTTTTTTACCATATTTAGATCATACCTCAATAAAAGGACGAAAATAAGGTTCGTCCGTGCGTCTGTTCGTCCGTGAGTTTGTTCGTCCGTGCATCTGTTTGTCCGTGCGTCTGTACCCCCGTGCATCTGTTCGTTCATGCGTATATTTGTCCGAGCGTCTGTTCATCCGTGCGTCTGTTCGTCCGTGCGTGTGTTCGTCCGTGCGTCTGTTTGTCCGTGCGTCTGTACGTCCGTGCGTCTGTTTGTCCATGCGTCTGTTCGTCCGTGCGTCTGTTCGTCCGTGCGTCTGTTCGTCCGTACATCTGATTGTCTGAACAGAACCAATGTCGAACATTTTCGATCATAACTTGAGAAAATAACGAAAATAAGAGCGAAATAATGTTTAAAAAATGAAATTTCAGTGAAATTATCCATTTTCGAAACTTTTTTCGATCATACCTCTCTAATATGACGAAAAAAAAGGGTGAAATATATAAACAAGATTGAAATATTGTTAAATTCATTTGTTATTTTACCTTTTTTAGATCATACCTCGATAGAATGACGAAAATAAGCTTCGTCCGTGCGTCTGTTTGTCTGTGCGCCTGTTCGTCCGTGCATCTGTTCGTCCATGCGTTTGTTCATCCGTACATCTGTTTCTCCAAACAGAACCAATTTCGAACCTTATTTGATCAAAGCTTGAGAAAATAACGAATATAAAGACGAAATAGTGGATAAAAATTGAAATTTCGGTGACAATATACATTTTCGAAACTTTTTTCAATCATACCACTCTAAAATGACGAAAAGTAAGGGATAAATAGATGAACAAGATTAAAATATAGTTGAATTCATTGGTTTTTTACCTTTTTTAGATCATACCTCGATAGCATGACGAAAATAAAGTTCGTCCGTGTGTCTGTTCGTCCATGCGTTTGTTCGTCCGTGCATCTGTTCGTTTGTGCGTCTGTTCGTCCGAGCGTCTGTTAATCTGTGCGTCTCTTCGACAGCGCGACCGTTCTTCCGTGCGTCTGTTCGTCCGAAGGTCTGTTCGTCCGTTAGTCTGTCATCCGTTCGACTATTCGTCCTTGCGTCTGTTCGTTCATGCGTCTGTTCGTCCGAGCGTCTGTTCATCCGTGCGTCTGTACGTCCGTGTGTCTGTTGTCCATGCGTCTGTTCGTCCGTGCGTCTGTTCATCCGTGCGTCTGTTCATCCGTGCGTCTGTTCGGCCGTGCGTCTGTTTGTCTCTGCGTCGGTTCGTCCGTGCGTCTGTTCGTCCGTGCGTCTGTTCGTCCGTGCGTCTGTTCGTCCGTGCGTGTGTTCGTCCGTGCGTCTGTTTGTCCGTGCGTCTGTTTGTCCGTGCGTCTGTTTGTCCATGCGTCTGTTCGTCCGTGCGTCTGTTCATCCGTGCGTCAGTTCATACGTGCGTCTGTTCGTCCGTGCGTCTGTTCGTCCGTGCGTCTGTTCGTACGTGCGTCTGTACGTCCGTGCGTCTGTTTGTCCGTGCGTCTGTTTGTCCATGCGTCTGTTCGTCCGTGCTTTTGTTCATCCGTGCGTCAGTTCATCCGTGCGTCTGTTCGTCTGTGCGTCTGTTCGTCCGTGCGTCTGTTCGTCCCTGCGTCTGTTCGTCCGTGCGTCTGTTCATCCATGCGTCTGTTCATCCGTTCGTCTGTTCGTCTGTGCGTGTTTTTGTCCATGCGTCTGTTCGTCAAACAGATGAAGATCTTTTTTGTCCGAACAGAACCGTTTTCGAATTTTTTTTCGGTCATACCTTAAGAAAATAATAAAAATAAGGGCAAAATATTGGATTTAATATAAATTTGGTGAAATTGTCCGATTTAGAAATTTTTTTCCGATCATACCTCGCTAAAATTACGAAAATAGGGGCGATTAAGAGAAACAAGATTGAAATAACGGTGAATTATTTCGTTTCATAGCTTTTTACGATAAAACCTTAAAAAATGATGAATATAAGGCTCGACCGGGCGTCAGATCGTCAAAGCGATTTTTCATTCATGATTCAGTTCGTCCGTGCGTCTGTTCGTCCATGCGTTTGTTCGTCCGTGCATCTGTTCGTTCGTGCGTCTGTTCGTCCGAGCGTCTGTTAATCTGTGCGTCTCTTTGACAGTGCGACCGTTCTTCCGTGCGTCTGTTCGTCCGAATGTCTGTTCGTCCGTTAGTCTGTCATCCGTTCGACTATTCGTCCGTGCGTCTGTTCGTTCATGCGTCTGTTCGTCCGAGCGTCTGTTCATCCGTGCGTCTGTTTGTCCGTGCGTGTGTTCGTCCGTGCGTCTGTTTGTCCGTGCGTCTGTACGTCCGTGTGTCTGTTGTCCGTGCGTCTTTTCTTCCGAGTGTCTGTTCGTCCGCGCATCTGTTTGTCCTTGCGTCTGTTTATCCGTGCGTCTGTTCGTCCTTGCGTCTGTTCGTCCGTGCGTCTGTTCGTCCGTGCGTCTGTTCATCCGTGCGTATGTTCATCCGTGCGTCTGTTCGTCCGTGCGTCAGTTCGTCCGTGCGTCTTTTCTTCCGAGCGTCTGTTCGTCCGTGCGTCTGTTTGCCTGTGCGTCTGTTCGTACGTGCGTCTGTTCGTCCGTGCGTCTGTTCGTACGTGCGTCTGTACGTCCGTGTGTCTGTTCGTCCGTGCGTCTGTTCGTCCGTGCGTCTGTTCGTCCATGCGTATGTTCATCCGTGCGTCTGTTCTTCCGTGCGTCTGTTCATCCGTATTTCTGTTCGTCCGTGCGTCTGTTCGTCCGTGCGTCTGTTCGTCCGAGCGTATGTTCGTCCATGCGTCTGTTCATCCGTTCGTCTGTTCGTCTGTGCGTGTTTTTGTCCATGCGTCTGTTCGTCAAACAGATGAAGATCTGTTTGTCCGAACAGAACCGTTTTCGAAATTTTTTTCGGTCATACCTTTAGAAAATAATAGAAATAAGGGCAAAATATTGGATTAAATATAAATTTGGTGAAATTGTCCGATTTAGAAATGTATTATTGATCATACCTCGCTAAAATTACGAAAATAGGGGCGATTAAGAGAAACAAGATTAAAATATCGGTGAATTATTTCGTTTCATAGCTTTTTACGATCAAACCTTAAAAAAATGACGAATATAAGGTTCGACCGGGCGTCAGATCGTCCAAGCGATTTTTCTTTCATGATTTAGTTCTTATGTGCGTCTGTTCGTCCATGCGTTTGTTCATCCATACATCTGTTTCTCCAAACAGAACCAATTTCGAACCCTATTTGATCATAGTTTGAGAAAATAACGAATATAATGGCGAAATAGTGGATAAAAATTGAAATTTCGGTGACAATATACATTTTTGAAACTTTTTTCAATCATACATCTCTAAAGTGACGAAAAGTAAGGGAAAAATAGATGATCAAAATTGAAATATCGGTGTATTTATTTTTTTATCATATTTAGATCATACCTCGATAAAATGACGAAAATAAGGTTCGTCCGTGCGTCTGATCGTCCGTGCGTCTGTTCGTCCGTGCATCTGTTCGTTCTTGTAACAGTTCGTCCGAGCGTCAGTTCATCCGTGCGTCTGTTCGTCCGTGAGTCTGTTCGTGCGTGCGTCTGTTTGTCCGTGCGTCTGTTCGTCCGTGCGTCTGTTCGTCCGTGCGTCTGTTTGTCCGTGCGTCTGTTTGTCTGTGCGTCTGTTCGTCCATGCGTCTGTTCGTCCGTGCATCTGTTTGTCCGTGCGTCTGTTCGTCCGTGCGTCAGTTCGTCCATGCGTCTGTTCGTCCATGCGTCTGTTCATCCGTATGTCTGTTCGTCCGTGCGTCTGTTCGTCCGTGCGTCTGTTCGTCTGTGCGTCTGTTCGTCCGTGCGTCTTTTCTTCCGTGCGTCTGTTTTCCGTGCGTCTGTTCGCCTGTGCGTCTGTTTGTCCGTGCGTCTGTACGTCCGTGCGTCTCTTCGTCCGTGCGTCTGTTCGTCCGTGCGTCTGTTCGTCCATGCGTATGTTCATCCGTGCGTCTGATCTTCCGTGCGTCTGTTCATCCGTATGTCTGTTCGTCTGTGCGTCTGTTCGTCAGCGCGTCTGTTCGTCTGTGCGTCTGTTCGTCCGTGCGTCTGTTCGTCTGTGCGTCTGTTCATCCGTGCGACTGTTCGCCCGTGCGTCTGTTCGTCCGTGCGTCTGTTCGTATGTGCGTCTGTTCGTCCATGCGTCTGTTCGTCCATACATCTGTTTGTCCGAACAGAACCAATTTCGAACATTTTTTATGATCATAGCTCCAGAAATTAATGAGCAAAAGGGCGAAATGTTGGATAAAATTGAAATTTTGGTGACATTATCCATTTTTGCAACTTTTTTTAATCATACCTCTCTAAAATGTCGAAATACAAGGAGGAAATAAATGAACAAGAATGAAATATCGGTGAATTCATTCGTTTTTTACCTTTTTTAGATCATAATTCGATAAAATGACGAAAATAAAGTTCGTCCTTGCGTCTGTTCGTCCATGCGTTTGTTCGTCCGTGCATCTGTTCGTTCGTGTGGTAGTTCGTCCGAGCGTCAGTTCATCCGTGCGTCTGTTCGTCCGTGAGTCTGTTCGTCCGTGCGTGTTTTTGTCCGTTCATCTGTTCGTCCGTGCGTCTGTTCGTCCGTGCGTCTGTTCGTCCGTGTGTCTGTTTGACCGTGCGTCTTTTTGTCTGTGCGTCTGTTCGTTCATGCGTTTATTCGTCCGTATGTCTGTTCGTCCTTGCGTCTGTTCGTCCGTGCGTCTGTTCGTCTGTGCGTCTGTTTGTCCGTGCGACTTTTCTTCCGTGCGTCTGTTCGTCCGTGCGTCTGTTCGCCTGTGCGTCTGTTCGTCCGTGCGTCTGTACGTCCATGCGTCTGTTCGTCCGTGAGTCGATTCTTCCGTATGTCTGTTCGTCCGTGCGTCTGTTTGTTCATGCATCTGTTCATCCGTGCGTCTGTTCGTCCGTGAGTCTGTTCTTCCGTATGTCTGTTCGTCCGTGCGTCTGTTCGTCCATGCGTATGTTCTTCCGTGCGTCTGTTCGTCCGTGCGTCTGTTCTTCCGTATGTCTGTTCGTCCGCGCGTCTGTTCGTCCATGCATGTGTTCATCCGTGCGTCTGTTCGTCTGTGCGTCTGTTCGTCCATGCGTCTGTTCATCCGAGCGTCTGTTCGTCCGCGCATCTGTTTGTCCTTGCGTCTGTTTATCCGTGCGTCTGTTCGTCCTTGCGTCTGTTCGTCCGTGCGTCTGTTCGTCCATGCGTCTGTTCATCCGTGCGTCTGTTCGTCCGTGCGTCTATTCGTCCATGCGTTTGTTCGTTAGTGCGTCTGTTCGTCCGTGTGTCTGTTCGTCCGTGCGTCTGTTCGCCTGTGCGTCTGTTTGTCCGTGCGTCTGTATGTCTGTGCGTCTGTTCGTCCGTGCGTCTGTTCGTCCGTGCGTCTTCTTTTCCGTGCGTCAGTTTGTCCGTGCGTCTGTTCATCCGAACGTCTGTTCGTCCGTGCGTCTGTTCGTCCGTGCGTCTGTTCGTCCGTGCGTCTCTTCGTCCATGCGTCTGTTCGTCCGTGCGTCTGTTCGTCCATGTGTCTGTTTGTCAATGCGTCTGTTCGTCCATGTGTTTTTTTGTCCCTTCGTCTGTTCGTCCGTGCGTCTGTTTGTCCGTGCGTCTGTTCGTCCGTGCGTCTGTTCATCCGTATGTCTGTTCGTCCGTGCGTCTATTCGTCCGTGCGTCTGCTTTTTAGTGCATCTGTTCGTCTGTGCGTCTGTTCGTCCGTGCGTCTGTTCGTCCGTGCGTCTGTTTGTCCGTCTTTCTGTTCGTCTGTGCGTCTGTTTGTTCATGCGTTTGTTGGTCCGTACATCTGTTTGTCCGAACACAACCGTTTTCGAAAGTTGTTTTGATCATACCTTTAGGAAATAATTATAATAAGGGCTAAATATTTAATATAAATACAAATTTGGTGAAATAGTCCGTTTTTGAAACTTTTTTTCGATCATACCTCGCTAAAATTACGAAAATAATGGCAAAAAGGGGGAACAAGATTGAAATATCGGTGAATTAATTCGTTTTTTAGTTTTCATCGGTCATACCTTAATAAAATGACGAAAATTAGGTTCGTCCGTAAGTCTGATCGTGCGAGCGATTGTTCCTTCATGCTTCAGTTCATCCGTGCGTCTGTTCGTAAATGTGTCTGTTAGTCAATGCGTCCGTTCGTCCATGATAATTTTTTCCGTGCGTCTGTTCGTCCGTGCGTCTATTCATCCGAGCGACTGTTCAACCGTGCGCCTGTTCGACCCTGCTTCCGTTCTTCCGTGCGTCCGTTCGTATGTGCGTATGTAGGTCCGTGCTATTTTCGTCCATGCGTCTGATCATACGAGTGATTGTTCTTCCGTGCGACTTTTCGACCGTGCGTTTTTTCGTCCGTGCATCATTTCGTCCTTGCGTCTGTTCGTCCGTGGGTCTGATCATTCAAGCCAATATTCGTCCGTGCGTCTGTTCGTCCGTGCGTCTGTTCATCCATGCGTCTGTTCATCCGTTTTTCTGTTCGTCTGTGCGTGTTTTTGTCCAAGCGTCTGTTCATCTGTTCATCTGTTTGCCCGAACAGAACCGTTTTCGAATGTTTTTGATCATACCATTAGAAAATAATGAAAATAAGGGCAAAATATTGGATAAAATTTAAATTTGGTGAAATTGTCCGTTTTCGAAATTTTTTTTCGATCATACCTCGCTGAAATTACGAAAATAGTGTCGATAAAGAGAAACATGATTGAAATATCGGTGAATTATTTCGTTTCTTAGCTTTTTTCGATCATACCTTAATAAGATGACGAAAAAAAGGTTCGACCGGGCGACTGATCGTCCGAGCGATTATTCCTTCATGCTTCAGTTCGTCCGTGCGTCTGTTCGTCCGCGCGACTACTCGTCTGTGCGTCTATTCGTCCATGCGTCTGTTCATCCGTACATCTATTTCTCCACACAGAACTAATTTCGAACATTTTTTTGATCATAGCTTGAGAAAATAACGAACATAAGGGCGAAATAGTAGATAAAAATTGAAATTTCAGTGACAATATACATTTTCGAAACCTTTTTCTATCATACCTCCCTTAAATGACGAAAAGTTAGGGGAAAATAGATGAACTAGATTGAAATATCGGTGAATTCATTCGTTTTTTACCATATTTAGATCATACCTCAATAAAAGGACGAAAATAAGGTTCGTCCGTGCGTCTGTTCGTCCGTGAGTTTGTTCGTCCGTGCATCTGTTTGTCCGTGCGTCTGTACCCCCGTGCATCTGTTCGTTCATGCGTATGTTCGTCCGAGCGTCTGTTCATCCGTGCGTCTGTTCGTCCGTGCGTGTGTTCGTCCGTGCGTCTGTTTGTCCGTGCGTCTGTACGTCCGTGCGTCTGTTTGTCCATGCGTCTGTTTGTCCGTGCGTCTGTTCGTCCGTGTTTCTGTTCGTCCGTACATCTGATTGTCTGAACAGAACCAATGTCGAACATTTTCGATCATAGCTTGAGAAAATAACGAAAATATGAGCGAAATAATGTTTAAAAAATGAAATTTCAGTGAAATTATCCATTTTCGAAACTTTTTTCGATCATACCTCTCTAATATGACGAAAAAAAAGGTGAAATAGATGAACAAGATTGAAATATTGTAAAATTCATTTGTTATTTTACCTTTTTTAGATCATACCTCGATAGAATGACGAAAATAAGGTTCGTCCGTGCATCTATTTGTCTGTGCGCCTGTTCGTCCGTGCATCTGTTCGTCCATGCGTTTGTTCATCCGTACATCTGTTTCTCCAAACAGAACCAATTTCGAACCTTAGTTGATCAAAGCTTGAGAAAATAACGAATATAAAGACGAAATAGTGGATAAAAATTGAAATTTCGGTGACAATATACATTTTCGAAACTTTTTTCAATCATACCACTCTAAAATGACGAAAAGTAAGGGATAAATAGATGAACAAGATTGAAATATCGTTGAATTCATTGGTTTTTTACCTTTTTTAGATCATACCTCGATAGCATGACGAAAATAAAGTTCGTCCGTGCGTCTGTTCGTCCATGCGTTTGTTCGTCCGTGCATCTGTTCGTTCGTGCGTCTTTTCGTCCGAGCGTCTGTTAATCTGTGCGTCTCTTCGACAGTGCGACCGTTCTTCCGTGCGTCTGTTCGTCCGAATGTCTGTTCGTCCGTTAGTCTGTCATCCGTTCGACTATTCGTCCGTGCGTCTGTTCATTCATGCGTCTGTTCGTCCGAGCGTCTGTTCATCCGTGCGTCTGTTTGTCCGTGCGTCTGTTTGTCCGTGCGTCTGTACGTCCGTGTGTCTGTTGTCCATGCGTCTGTTCGTCCGTGCGTCTGTTCATCCGTGCGTCTGTTCGTCCGTGCGTCTGTTTGTCTGTGCGTCGGTTCGTCCGTGCGTCTGTTCGTCCGTGCGTCTGTTCGTCCGTGCGTGTGTTCGTCCGTGCGTCTGTTTGTCCGTGCGTCTGTTTGTCCGTGCGTCTGTTTGTCCATGCGTCTGTTCGTCCGTGCGTCTGTTCATCCGTGCGTCAGTTCATCCGTGCGTCAGTTCGTCCGTGTGTCTGCGCGTCCGTGCGTCTGTTCGTCCGTGCGTCTGTTCGTCCGTGCGTCTGTTCGTTCCATGCGTCTGTTCATCCGTTCGTCTATTCGTCTGTGCGTGTTTTTGTCCATGCGTCTGTTCGTCAAACAGATGAAGATCTTTTAGTCCGAACAGAACCGTTTTCGAAATTTTTTTCGGTCATACCTTTAGAAAATAATAAAAATAAGGGCAAAATATTGGATTAAATATAAATTTGGTGAAATTGTCCGATTTAGAAATTTTTTTCCGATCATACCTCGCTAAAATTACGAAAATAGGGGCGATTAAAAGAAACAAGATTGAAATATCGGTGAATTATTTCGTTTCATAGCTTTTTACGATCAAACCTTAAAAAAATGACGAATATAAGGTTCGACTGGGCGTCAGATCGCCCAAGCGATTTTTCTTTCATGATTCAGTTCGTATGTGCGTCTGTTCGTCCATGCGTTTGTTCATCCGTACATCTGTTTCTCCAAACAGAACCAATTTCGAATCATATTTGATCATAGTTTGAGAAAATAACGAATATAATGGCGAAATAGTGGATAAAAATTGAAATTTCGGTGACAATATACATTTTCGAAACTTTTTTCAATCATACATCTCTAAAATGACGAATAGTAAGGGATAAATAGATGATCAAGATTGAAATATCGGTGTATTCCTTTTTTTTACCATATTTAGATCATACCTCGAGAAAATGACGAAAATAAGGTTCGTCCATGCGTCTGTTTGTCCGTGCGTGTGTTCGTCCGTGCGTCTGTTTGTCCGTGCGTCTGTACGTCCGTGTGTCTGTTGTCCATGCGACTGTTCGTCCGTGCGTCTGTTCATCCGTGCATCTGTTCATCCGTGCCTCTGTTCGTCCGTGCGTCTGTTTGTCTGTGCGTCGGTTCGTCCGTGCGTCTGTTCGTCCGTGCGTCTGTTCGTCCGTGAGTGTTTTCGTCCGTGCATCTGTTTGTCCGTGCGTTTGTTTGTCCGTGCGTCTGTTTGTCCATGCGTCTGTTCGTCCGTGCGTCTGTTCATCGGTGCGTCAGTTCATCCGTGCGTCTGTTCGTCCTTAGGTCTGATCGTCCGTGCGTCTGTTCGTCCGTGCGTCTGTTCGCTCATGCGTCTGTTCGTCCGCGCATCTGTTTGTCCGTGCGTCTGTTTGTCCGTGCGTCTGTTCGTGCTTGCGTCTTTTAGTCCATGCGTCTGTTCGTCCATGCGTCTGTTCATCCGTGCGTCTGTTCGACCGTGCGTCTGCTCGTCCGTGCGTCTGTTCGTCCGTGCGTCTGTTAGTCCGTGCGTCTGTTTGTCCGTGCGTCTGTTTGTCCGCGCATCTGTTTGTCCTTGCGTCTGTTTATCCGTGCGTCTGTTCGTCCTTGCGTCTTTTCTTCCGTGCGTCTGTTCGTCCATGCGTCTGTTCATCCGTGCGTCTTTTCGTCCGTGCGTCTGTTTGTCCATGCGTTTGTTCGTTAGTGCGTCTGTTCGTCCGTGTGTCTGTTCGTCCGTGCGTCTGTTCGCCTGTGCGTCTGTTTGTCCGTGCGTCTGTACGTCTGTGCGTCCGTTCGTCCGTGCGTCTGTTTGTCCGTGCGTCTGCTTTTCCGTGCGTCTGTTTGTCCGTGCGTCTGTTCATCCGAACGTTTGTTCGTCCGTGCGTCTGTTCGTCCGTGCGTCTATTCGTCCGTGCGTCTCTTCGTCCATGCGTCTGTTCCTCCGTGCGTCTGTTCGTCCATGTGTCTGTTTGTCAATGCGTCTGTTCGTCCATGTGTTTTTTTGTCCCTTCGTCTGTTTGTCCGTGCGTTTGTTCGTCCGTGCGTCTGTTTGTCCGTGCGTCTGTTCGTCCGTGCGTCTGCTCGTCCGTGCGTCTGTTCATCCGTATGTCTGTTCGTCCGTGCGTCTATTCGTCCGTGCGTCTGCTTTTCAGTGCGTCTGTTCGTCTGTGCGTCTGTTCGTCCGTGCGTCTGTTCGTCCGTGCGTCTGTTCGTCCGTGCGTCTGTTTTTCCGTGCGTCTGTTTGTCCGTGCATCTGTTCATCCAAACGTCTGTTCGTCCGTGCGTCTGTTCGTCCGTGCGTCTGTTCGTCCGTGCGTCTGTTCGTCCATGTTTCTGTTCGTCCGTGCATCTATTCGTCCGTGCGTCTGTTCGTCCGTGCGTCTGTTTGTCCGTGCGACTGTTTGTCCGTGCGTCTGTTTGTCCGTCCGTCTGTTCGTCTGTGCGTCTGTTTGTTCATGCGTTTGTTGGTCCGTACATCTGTTTGTCCGAACACAACCGTTTTCGAAATTTTTTTTGATCATACCTTTAGGAAATAATGATAATAAGGGCTAAATATTGAATATAAATACAAATTTGGTGAAATTGTCCGTTTTTGAAACTTTTTTTCGATCATACCTCGCTAAAATTACGAAAATAATGGCAAAAAAGGGGAACAAGTTTGAAATATCGGTGAATTAATTCGTTTTTTAGTTTTCTTCGGTCATACCTTAATAAAATGACGAAATTTAGGTTCGTCCGTAAGACTGATCGTCCGAGCGATTGTTCGTTCATGCTTCAGTTCGTCCGTGCGTCTGTTCGTCCGTGCGACTACTCGTCTGTGCGTCTATTCGTCCATGCGTCTTTTCATCCGTACATCTATTTCTCCACACAGAACTAATTTCGAACATTTTTTCGAACATAGCTTGAGAAAATAACGAACATAAGGGCGAAATAGAAGATAAAAATTGAAATTTCAGTGACAATATACATTTTCGAAACCTTTTTCTATCATACCTCCCTAAAACGACGAAAAGTTAGGGGAAAATAGATGAACTAGATTGAAATATCGGTGAATTCATTTGTTTTTTACCATATTTAGATCATACCTCAATAAAAGGACGAAAATAAGGTTCGTCCGTGCGTCTGTTCGTCCGTGAGTTTGTTCGTCCGTGCATCTGTTTGTCCGTGCGTCTGTACCCCCGTGCATCTGTTCGTTCATGCGTATGTTCGTCCGAGCGTCTGTTCATCCGTGCGTGTGTTCGTCCGTGCGTGTGTTCGTCCGTGCGTCTGTTTGTCCGTGCGTCTGTACGTCCGTGCGTCTGTTTGTCCATGCGTCTGTTCGTCCGTGCGTCTGTTCGTCATTGCGTCTGTTCGTCCGTACATCTGATTGTCTGAACAGAACCTATGTCGAACATTTTCGATCATAGCTTGAGAAAATAACGAAAATAAGAGCGAAATAATGTTTAAAAAATGAAATATCAGTGAAATTATCCATTTTCGAAACTTTTTTCGATCATACCTCTCTAATATGACGAAACAAAAGGGTGAAATAGATGAACAAGATTGAAATATTGTTGAATTCATTTGTTATTTTACCTTTTTTAGATCATACCTCGATAGAATGACGAAAATAAGGTTCGTCCGTGCGTCTATTCGTCCGTGCGTCTGTTCGTCCGTGCATCTGTTCGTTCGTGTGGTAGTTCGTCCGAGCGTCAGTTCATCCGTGCGTATGTTCGTCCGTGAGTCTGTTCGTCCGTGCGTCTGTTTTTCCGTGCGTCTGTTCGTCCATGCGTCTGTTTGTCCTTGCGTCTGTTCGTCCGTGCGTCTGTTCATCCGTGCGTCTGTTTGTCCGTGCGTCTGTTTGTCTGTTCGTAATGCGTCTGTTCGTCCGTGCATCTGTTTGTCCGTGCGTCTGTTCGTCCGTGCGTCTGTTCGTCCGTGCGTCTGTTCGTCCATGCGTCTGTTCACTCGTATGTCTGTTTGTCCGTGCGTCTGTTCGTACGTGCGTCTGTTCGTCTGTGCGTCTGTTCGTCAGTGTTTCTGTTCGTCCGTGCGTCTGTTCGTCCGTGCTTCTGTTCGTCTGTGCGTCTGTTCGTCCGTGCGTCTTTTCTTCCGTGCGTCTTTTCGTCCGTGCGTCTGTTCGCCTGTGCGTCTGTTCGTCCGTGCGTCTGTTCTTCCGTGCGTCTGTTCGTCCGTACATCTGATTGTCTGAACAGAACCAATGTCGAACATTTTCGATCATAGCTTGAAAAAATAACGAAAATAATCGCGAAATAATGTTTAAAAAATGAAATTTCGGTGACAATATACATTTTCGAAACTTTTTTCAATCATACCACTCTAAAATGACGAAAAGTCAGGGATAAATAGATGAACAAGATTGAAATATCGTTGAATTCATTGGTTTTTACCTTTTTTAGATCATACCTCGATAGCATGACGAAAATAAAGTTCGTCCGTGCGTCTGTTCGTACATGCGTTTGTTCGTCCGTGCATCTGTTCGTTCGTGCGTCTGTTCGTCCGAGCGTCTGTTAATCTGTGCGTCTCTTCGACAGTGCGACCGTTCTTAAGTGCGTCTGTTCGTCCGAATGTCTGTTCGTCCGTTAGTCTGTCATCCGTTCGACTATTCGTCCGTGCGTCTGTTCGTTCATGCGTCTGTTCATCCGTGCGTCTTTTTGTCCGTGCGTGTGTTCGTCCGTGCGTCTGTTTGTCCGTGCGTCTGTACGTCCGTGTGTCTGTTGTCCATGCGTCTGTTCGTCCGTGCGTCTGTTCATCCGTGCGTCTGTTCATCCGTGCGTCTGTTCGTCCGTGCGTCTGTTTGTCTGTGCGTCTGTTTGTCTGTGCGTCTGTACGTCCATGCGTCTGTTCGTCCGTGCATCTGTTTGTCCGTGCGTCTGTTCGTCCGTACGTCTGTTCGTCCGTGCGTCTGTTCGTCCATGCGTCTGTTCGTCCACTCGGCTGTTCGTCCGTTCATCTGTTCGACCGTTCGTCTGCTCTTCCGTGCGTCGGTTCATCCGTGCGTCTGTTCGACCGTAAATCTGTTTCTCTGAACAAGAATCCGCTTTCGAACCTTTTTTCGATCATAACTTGAAGAAGTTACGAACAGAAGGGCGACTGTTCGTCGCTGCGTCTGTTCATCTGTGCGTCTGTTCGTCCATGCGTCTATTTGTCCGTGCGTCTGTGCGTCTGTGACGCACGGACATACAGACGCACGGACGAACAGACGCTCAGGCGAACAGACTTATGGACGAACAAACGCAGGGATGAAAAGACGCACGGACGAGAAGACGCTCGGACAAACAGACGCACGGACGAACAGACGCACGAACGATCAGACGCACAGACGAACAGACGCACGGACGAACTGACGTACGGATGAAGAGACGCACGTACAAACAGACGAACGGAAAAACAGACGCACGGACGAACAGACGCACGGACGAACAGACGCACAGACGTACAGACGCACGGAGGAACAGACGCAAGGACGAACAGACGCATGCACGAACAGACGCACGGACGAACAGACGCACTGACAATCAGACGCACGGACAAACAGATGAACGGACGAACAGTCGCACGGACGAACAGACGCACGGACAAACAGAAGCACGGACGAACAGAGGCACAAACGAACAGACGCACGGATGAACAGAAAAACGGACGATCGGACGCACGGACGAACAGACGCACGGACAAACAGACGCACGGACAAACAGACGCACGGGAAAATAGACGCACGGACATACAGATGCGCCGACGAACACACGCACGGACAAACAGACGTACGGATGAACAGAAGCACGGACAAACAGACACACGTAAAATCAGACACACGTAAAAACAGACGCTCGGACGAACAGACGCACGGACGAACAGACGCACGGACGAACAGACATACGGTTGAATAGAAGCATGGACGAACAGACGCACGGACGAACAGACGCTTGGACGAACAGACGCACGGACAAACAGATGCACGGACGAACAGACGCATGGACGAACAAACGCACAGACAAACAGACAAACGGACAAACAGACGCACGGACGAATAGTCGCACGGACGAACAGACGCACAGACGAAAAGAAGCACAGACAAACAGACGCACGGACGAATAGACGCACGGACGAACCTTATTTTCGTCATTCTATCGAGGTATGATCTAAAAATGTAAAAAACCAATGAATTCAATGATATTTCAATCTTGTTCATCTATTTATCCCATACTTTTCGTCATTTTAGAGTGGTGTGATTGAAAAAAGTTTCGAAAATGTATAATGTCACCGAAATTTCAATTTTTATCCACTATTTCGCCCTTATATTCGTTATTTTCTCAAGCTTTGATCAAATAAGGTTCGAAATTAATTCTGTTTGGAGAAACAGATGTACGGATGAACAAACGCATGGACGAACAGACCCACAGAAGAACAGTCACACGAACGAAAAGACGCACGGACGAACTGAATCATGAAGGAACAATCGCTCGGACGATCTGACGCCCGGTCGAACCTTCTATTCGTCATTTTTTTAAGGTTTGATCGTAAAAAGCTATAAAAGGATGAACAAACGCACGGACGAACAAACGCACGGACGAACAGACGCACGGACGAACAGACGCACGGACGGACTGAATCATGAAAGAACAATCGCTCGGACGATCTGACTCCCGGTCGAACCTTATATTCGTCATTTTTTTAAGGTTTGATCGTAAAAAGCTATGAAACGAAATAATTCACCGATATTTCAGTCTTGTTTGTCTTAATCGCCCCTATATTCGTAATTTTAGCGAGGTATGATCGAAAAAAAATTTCGAAAAACGGACAATTTTACCAAATTTATATTTTATCCAATATTTTGCCCTTATTTTCATTATTTTCTAAAGGTATGATCGAATAAAATTTCGAAAATGGTTCTGTTCGGACAAAGTATGAAGAGACGAACAGACGCATGGACAAAGAAACGTGCAGACGATCAAACGAACGGATGAACAGACGCACGGACAAACAGATGCGCGGACGAACAGACGCACGGACGAACAGACGCACGGACATACAGACGCACGGACGAACAGACGCAATGGCGAACAGACTTACGGACGAACAAATGCAGGGATGAAAAGACGCACGGACGAACAGACGCTCGGACGAACAGACGCACGGACGAACAGACATACGGATGAACAGACGCACGGACGAACAGACGCCGGGACTAACAGACGCACGGACGAACAGACGCACGGACGTACAAACGCATGGACGAACAGACGCAAGGACGAACTTTCTTTTCGTCATGCTATCGAGGTATGATCTAAAAAAGGTAAGAAACCAATGAATTCAACGATATTTCAATCTTGTTCATCTATTTATCCCTTACTTTTCGTCATTTTAGAGTGGTATGATTGAAAAAAAATTCGAAAATGTATATTGTCACCGAAATTTCAATTTTTATCCACTATTTCGTCTTTATATTCGTTATTTTCTCAAGCTTTGATCAAATAAGGTTCGAAGTTGGTTCTGTTTGGAGAAACAGATGTACGGATGAACAAACGCATGGACGAACAGACGCAGAGAAGAACAGTCACACGGACGAACAGACGCACGGAGGAACTGAATCATAAACGAGCAATCGCTCGGACGATCTGACGCCCGGTCGAACCTTATATTCGTCATTTTTTTATGGTTTGATCGTAAAAAGCTATGAAACGAAATAATTCACCGATATTTCAATCTTGTTTCTCTTAATCGCCACTATTTTCGTAATTTTAGCGAGGTATGATCGAAAAAAAATTTCGAAAACGGACAATTTCACCAAATTTATATTTTATCCAATATTTTGCCCTTATTTTCATTATTTTCTAATGGTATGATCAAAAAAAATTTCGAAAACGGTTGTGTTCGGACAAACAGATGTACGGACCAACAGACGCATGAACAAACAGACGCACAGACGAACAGACGGACGGACAAACAGACGCACGGACAAAAAGTCGCACGGACAAACAGACGCACGGACGAACAGACGCACGGACGAATAGACGCACGGACGAACAGAAACATGGACGAACAGACGCACGGACGAACAGACGCACGGACGAAAAGACGCACGGACGAACAGACGTTCGGATGAACAGACGCACGGACAAACAGACGCACGGAAAAACAGACGCACGGACGAACAGACGCACGGACGAACAGACGCAAAGACGTACAGACGCACGGAAAAACAGACGCACCAACGAACAGACGCACGGACGAACAGACACACGGACGAACAGACGCACTAACGAACAAACGTACGGACGAACAGACGCATGGACGAACAGACGCACGGATGAACAGACGCATGGACGAACAGACGCACGGACGAACAGACGCTCTGAAAAGCAGACGCATGGACGAATAGACGCACGGACGAACAGACGCACGGAAAAACAGACGCACGGACGAACAGACGCACGGACGAACAGACGAAGGGACAAAAAAACACATGGACGAACAGACGCATTGACAAACAGACACATGGACGAACAGACGCACGGACGAACAGACGCACAGACGAACAGACGCACTGACGACCAGACGCACTGAAGAACAGACATACGGATGAACAGACACACGGAAGAACAGACGCACGGATGATCATACGCACGGACAAAAAGACGCACGGACGAACAGACGCACGGACGAACAGACGCACGAACGTACAGACGCACGGACGAACAGACGCACAGGCGAACAGACGCACGGACGAACAGACGCACGGAAGAAAAGACGCACGGACGAACAGACGCACAGACGAACAGACGCACGGACGAACAGACGCACGGACGAACAGACATACGGATGAACAGACGCATGGACGAACAGACGCACGGACGAACAGACGTACGGACGAACAGACGCACGGACAAACAGATGCACGGACGAACAGACGAATGGACGAACAGACGCACAGACAAACAGACGCACAGACAAGCAGACGCTCGGACGAACAGACGCACGGATGAACAGACGCACGGATGAACAGACGCACGGACGAACAGACGCATGGACAACAGACACACGGACGTACAGACGCACGGACAAACAGACGCACGGAAGAACACACGCACGGACAAACAGACGCACGGATGAAAAGACGCATGAACGAACAGACGCACGGACGAATAGTCGAACGGATGACAGACTAACGGACGAACAGACATTCGGAGGAACAGACACACGGAAGAACGGTCGCACTGTCGAAGAGACGCACAGATTAACAGACGCTCGGACGAACAGACGCACGAACGACTAGATGCACGGACGAACAAACGCATGGACGAACAGACGCACGGACGAACTTTCTTTTCGTCATGCTATCGAGGTATGATCTAAAAAAGGTAAGAAACCAATGAATTCAACGATATTTCAATCTTGTTCATCTATTTATCCCTTACTTTTCGTCATTTTAGAGTGGTATGATTGAAAAAAATTCGAAAATGTATATTGTCACCGAAATTTCAATTTTTATCCACTATTTCGTCTTTATATTCGTTATTTTCTCAAGCTTTGATCAAATAAGGTTCGAAATTGGTTCTGTTTGGAGAAACAGATGTACGGATGAACAAACGCATAGACGAACAGACGCAGAGAAGAACAGTCACACGGACGAACAGACGCACGGAGGAACTGAATCATAAACGAGCAATCGCTCGGACGATCTGACGCCCGGTCGAACCTTATATTCGTCATTTTTTTATGGTTTGATCGTAAAAAGCTATGAAACGAAATAATTCGGCGATATTTCAATCTTGTTTCTCTTAATCGCCACTATTTTCGTAATTTTAGCGAGGTATGATCGAAAAAAAATTTCGAAAACGGACAATTTCACCAAATTTATATTTTATCCAATATTTTGCCCTTATTTTCATTATTTTCTAATGGTATGATCAAAAAAAATTTCGAAAACGGTTGTGTTCGGACAAACAGATGTACGGACCAACAGACGCATGAACAAACAGACGCACAGACGAACAGACGGACGGACAAACAGACGCACGGACAAAAAGTCGCACGGACAAACAGACGCACGGACGAACAGACGCACGGACGAATAGACGCACGGACGAACAGAAACATGGACGAACAGACGCACGGACGAACAGACGCACGGACGAAAAGACGCACGGACGAACAGACGTTCGGATGAACAGACGCACGGACAAACAGACGCACGGAAAAACAGACGCACGGACGAACAGACGCACGGACGAACAGACGCAAAGACGTACAGACGCACGGAAAAACAGACGCACCAACGAACAGACGCACGGACGAACAGACACACGGACGAACAGACGCACTAACGAACAAACGTACGGACGAACAGACGCACGGACGAACAGACGCACGGATGAACAGACGCATGGACGAACAGACGCACGGACGAACAGACGCTCTGAAAAGCAGACGCATGGACGAATAGACGCACGGACGAACAGACGCACGGAAAAACAGACGCACGGACGAACAGACGCACGGACGAACAGACGAAGGGACAAAAAAACACATGGACGAACAGACGCATTGACAAACAGACACATGGACGAACAGACGCACGGACGAACAGACGCACAGACGAACAGACGCACTGACGACCAGACGCACGGAAGAACAGACATACGGATGAACAGACGCACGGAAGAACAGACGCACGGATGATCATACGCACGGACAAAAAGACGCACGGACGAACAGACGCACGGACGAACAGACGCACGAACGTACAGACGCACGGACGAACAGACGCACAGGCGAACAGACGCACGGACGAACAGACGCACGGAAGAAAAGACGCACGGACGAACAGACGCACAGACGAACAGACGCACGGGCGAACAGACGCACGGACGAACAGACATACGGATGAACAGACGCGTGGACGAACAGACGCACGGACGAACAGACGTACGGACGAACAGACGCACGGACAAACAGATGCACGGACGAACAGACGCATGGACGAACAGACGCACAGACAAACAGACGCACAGACAAACAGACGCACGGACGAACAGACGCACGGATGAACAGACGCACGGATGAACAGACGCACGGACGAACAGACGCATGGACAACAGACACACGGACGTACAGACGCACGGACAAACAGACGCACGGAAGAACACACGCACGGACGAACAGACGCACGGACGAACAGACGCAAAGACGTACAGACGCACGGAAAAACAGACGCACCAACGAACAGACGCACGGACGAACAGACACACGGACGAACAGACGCACTAACGAACAAACGTACGGACGAACAGACGCACGGACGAACAGACGCACGGATGAACAGACGCATGGACGAACAGACGCACTGACGAACAGACGCTCTGAAAAGCAGACGCATGGACGAATAGACGCACGGACGATCAGACGCACGGAAAAACAGACGCACGGACGAACAGACGCACGGACGAACAGACGAAGGGACAAAAAAACACATGGACGAACAGACGCATTGACAAACAGACACATGGACGAACAGACGCACGGACGAACAGACGCACAGACGAACAGACGCACTGACGACCAGACGCACGGAAGAACAGACATACGGATGAACAGACGCACGGAAGAACAGACGCACGGATGATCATACGCACGGACAAAAAGACGCACGGACGAACAGACGCACGGACGAACAGACGCACGAACGTACAGACGCACGGACGAACAGACGCACAGGCGAACAGACGCACGGACGAACAGACGCACGGAAGAAAAGACGCACGGACGAACAGACGCACAGACGAACAGACGCACGGGCGAACAGACGCACGGACGAACAGACATACGGATGAACAGACGCGTGGACGAACAGACGCACGGACGAACAGACGTACGGACGAACAGACGCACGGACAAACAGATGCACGGACGAACAGACGCATGGACGAACAGACGCACAGACAAACAGACGCACAGACAAACAGACGCACGGACGAACAGACGCACGGATGAACAGACGCACGGATGAACAGACGCACGGACGAACAGACGCATGGACAACAGACACACGGACGTACAGACGCACGGACAAACAGACGCATGGAAGAACACACGCACGGACAAACAGACGCACGGATGAAAAGACGCATGAACGAACAGACGCACGGACGAATAGTCGAACGGATGACAGATTAACGGACGAACAGACATTCGGAGGAACAGACACACGGAAGAACGGTCGCACTGTCGAAGAGACGCACAGATTAACAGACGCTCGGACGAACAGACGCACGAACGACAAGATGCACGGACGAACAAACGCATGGACGAACAGACGCACGGACGAACTTTATTTTCGTCATGCTATCGAGGTATGATCTAAAAAAGTTAAAAAACCAATGAATTCAACGATATTTCAATCTTGTTCATCTATTTATCCCTTACTTTTCGTCATTTTATAGTGGTATAATTGAAGAAAGTTTCGAAAATGTATATTGTCACCGAAATTTCATTTTTTAAACATTATTTTGCTATTATTTTCGTTATTTTCTCAAGCTATGATCGAAAATGTTCGACATTGGTTCTGTTCAGACAATCAGATGTACGGACGAACAGACGCACGGAAGAACAGACGCACGGACGAACAGACGCACAGGCGAACAGACGCACGGACGAACAGACGCACGGAAGAAAAGACGCACGGACGAACAGACGCACAGACGAACAGACGCACGGACGAACAGACGCACGGACGAACAGACATACGGATGAACAGACGCATTGACGAACAGACGCACGGACGAACAGACGCACGGACGTACAGACGCACGGACGAACAGACGCACAGGCGAACAGACGCACGGACGAACAGACGCACTGACGAACAGACGCACAGACGAACAGACGCACGTACGAACAGACGCATGGACAAACAGACATACGAGTGAACAGACGCATGGACGAACAGACGCACGGACGAACAGACGCACGGACGAACAGACGCAAGGACAAACAGATGCACGGACGAACAGACGCATGGACGAACAGATGCACAGACAAACAGACGCACGGACAAACAGACGCACGGATGAACAGACGCACGGACGAACAGACGCAAGGACAAACAGACGCACGGACGAACAGACGCACGGAAAAACAGACGCACGGACGAACAGACTCACGGACGAACAGACGCACGGATGAACTGACGCTCGGACGAACTACCACACGAACGAACAGATGCACGGACGAACAGACGCACGGACGAACAGACGCACGGACGAACCTTATTTTCGTCATTCTATCGAGGTATGATCTAAAAAAGGTAAAATAACAATTGAATTCAACAATATTTCAATCTTGTTCATCTATTTCACCCTTTTTTTTCGTCATATTAGAGAGGTATGATCGAAAAAAGTTTCGAAAATGGATAATTTCACTGATATTTCATTTTTTAAACATTATTTCGCTCTAATTTTCGTTATTTTCTCAAGCTATGATCGAAAATGTTCGACATTGGTTCTGTTCAGACAATCAGATGTACGGACGAACAGACGCAATGACGAACAGACGCACGGACGAACAGACGCATGGACAAACAGACGCACGGACGTACAGACACACGGACAAACAGACGCACGGACGAACACACGCACGGACGAACACACGCACGGATGAGCAGACGCTCGGACGAACATACGCATGAACGAACAGATGCACGGGGGTACAGACGCACGGACAAACAGATGCACGGACGAACAAACTCACGGACGAACAGACGCACGGACGAACCTTATTTTCGTCCTTTTATTGAGGTATGATCTAAATATTTTAAAAAACAAATGAATTCACCGATATTTCAATCTTGTTCATCTATTTTCCCCTAACTTTTCGTCGTTTTAGGGAGGTATGATAGAAAAAGGTTTCGAAAATGTATATTGTCACTGAAATTTCAATTTTTATCTACTATTTCGCCCTTATGTTCGTTATTTTCTCAAGCTATGATCAAAAAAATGTTCAAAATTAGTTCTGTGTGGAGAAATAGATGTACGGATGAAAAGACGCATGGACGAATAGACGCACAGACGAGTAGTCGCACGGACGAACAGACGCACGGACGAACTGAAGCATGAAGGAACAATCGCTCGGACGATCAGACTTACGGACGAACCTAATTTTCGTCATTTTATTAAGGTATGACCGAAGAAAACTAAAAAACGAATTAATTCACCGATATTTCAATCATGTTTCTCTTTATCGACCCTATTTTCGTAATTTCAGCGAGGTATGATCGAAAAAAAATTTCGAAAACGGACAATTTCACCAAATTTATATTTTATCCAATATTTTGCCCTTATTTTCATTATTTTTTAAAGGTATGATCGAAAACAATTTCGAAAACGGTTCTGTTCGGGCAAACAGATGAACAGACGAACAGACGCTTGGACAAAAACACGCACAGACGAACAAACGAACGGATGAACAGACGCATGGATGAACAGACGCACGGACGAACAGACGCACGGACGAATATTGGCACGAACGATCAGACCCACGGACGAACAGACGCAAGGACGAAATGATGCACGGACGAAAAGTCGCACGGTCGAAAAGACGCACGGAAGAACAATCACTCGTACGATCAGACGCATGGACGAAAATAGCACGGACGTACATACGCACATACGAACGGACGCACGGAAGAACGGATGCAGGGTCGAACAGGCGCACGGATGAACAGTCGCTCGGATGAATAGACACACGGACGAACAGACGCACGGAAGAACAGACGCACGGAAAAAATTATCATGGACGAACGGACGCATTGACGAACAGACACACTTACGAACAGACACACGGTTGAATAGAAGCATGGACGAACAGACGCACGGACGAAAAGACGCTTGGACGAACAGACGCACGGACAAACAGATGCGCGGACGAACAGACGCACGGACGAACAGACGCACGGATGAACAGACGCATGGACGAACGGACGTATAGACGAACAGACGCACGGATGAACAGACGCAAGGACAAACAGATGCGCGGACGAACAGACGCTCGGACGAACAGACGCACGAACGACTACATGCACGGACGAACAGACGCATGGACGAACAGACGCACGGACGAAAAGACATACGGAAGAACAGACGCACGGACGAACAGACGCACGGAAGAACATACGCATGGACGAACAGACGCAGAGACGAACAGACTCACGGACGAACAGACTCACAGACGAACAGACGCACAGGCGAACAGACGCAAGGTCGAACAGACGCACGGAAGAAAAGTCGCACGGACGAACAGACGCACAGACGAACAGACGCACGGACGAACAGACGCAAGGACGAACAGACATACGGATGAACAGAAGCATGAACGAACAGACAAACGGACGAACAGACGCACGGACGAACAGACGCACGGACAAACAGATGCACGGACGAATAGACGCATGAACGAACAGACGCACAGACAAAAAGACGCACGGACAAACAGACGCACGGACGAACAGACGCACGGACGAACAGACACACGGACGAACAGACGCACTAACGAACAAACGCACGGACGAACAGACGCACGGACGAACAGACGCACGGATGAACAGACGCATGGATGAACATACGCACGGACGAACAGACGCACAGACGAACAGACGCTCTGAAAAGCAGACGCACGGAGGAATAGACGCACGGACGAACAGACGCACGGACAAACAGAAGCACGGACGAACAGACGCACGGACTTACAGATGAAGGGACAAAAAAACACATGGACGAACAGACGCATTGACAATCAGACACATTGACGAACAGACGCACGGACGAACAGACGCATGGACGAAGAGATGCACGGACGAACAGACCCACGGACGAACAGACGCACGGACGAACAGACGTTCGGATGAACAGACGCACGGACAAACAGACGCACGGAAAAGCAGACGCACGGACGAACAGACCAACGGACGAACAGATGCACAGACGTACAGACGCAGGGACAAACAGACGCAGAGGCGAACAGACGCACGGACGAACAGACATACGGACGAACAGACGCACTAACGAACAAACGCATGGACGAACAGACGCACGGACGAACAGACGCACGGATGAACAGACGCATGGACAAACAGACGCACGGACGAATAGACGCACGGATGAACAGACTCTTTGACGAACAGACGGTGGACGTACAGACGCAAGGACGAACAGACGCACGGACAAAAAAAAGCACGGACAAACAGATGCGCTGACGAACAGACGGACGGACGAACAGACGCACGGACAAACAGACGTACGGACGAACAGACGCACGGACGAACAGACGAACGGACGAACAGACGCACGGTCGAACAGACGCACGGATGAACAGACGCATGGACGAACAGACGCATGGACGAACAGACGCAAGGACGAACAGAAGCACGGACAAACAGTCGCACGGACAAACAGATGCGCGGACGAACAGACGCACGGACGAACAGACGCACGGATGAACAGACGCATGGACGAACAGACGCACGGATGAACAGACATACGGAAGAACAGACGCACGGACGAACAGACGCACGGAAGAACATATGCATGGACGAACAGACGCAGAGACGAACAGACTCACGGACGAACAGACTCACGGACGTACAGACGCACGGACGAACAGACGCACAGACGATCAGACGCACTAACGAACAAACGCATAGACGAACAGACGCACGGACGAACAGAGGCACGGATAAAAAGACTCATGGACGAACTGACGCATGGACGTACAGACGCATGGACGAACAGACATACGGAAGAACAGACGAACGGACGAACAGACGTACGGAAGGACATACACATGGACGAACAGACGCACGGACGAACAGACTCACGGACGAACAGACGCACGGACAAACAGACGCACGGACGAACAGATGCACGGACGAACAGACGCACGGACGAACAGAAGCACGGACGAACAGATGCACCGACAAAAACACGCACGGACGAAAAGACTCACGGACGAACGGACGCACGGACGAACAAACGCACGGACGAACAGACGCAAGGACGAACTTTATTTTCGTAATTTTATCGAGTTATGATCTAAAAAAGCTAAAAAAAGAATGAATTCACCGATATTTCATTCTTGTTCATTTATTTCCTCCTTGAATTTCGACATTTTCGAGAGGTATGATTGAAAAAAGTTGCGAGAATGGATAATGTCACCAAAATTTCAATTTTTATCCAACATTTCGCCCTTATGCTCGTTAATTTCTCGAGCTATGATAAAAAAATGATCGAAATTGGTTCTGTTCGGACAAACAGATGTACGGACGAACAGATGCATGGAAGAACAGACGCACAGACGAACAGACGCACGGACGAACTGACGCACAGACGAACAGACGCACTGACGACCAGACGCACGGAAGAACAGACATACGGATGAACAGACGCACGGAAGAACAGACGCACGGAAGAACATACGCATGGACAAACAGACGCACGGACGAACAGACGCACGGACGAACAGACGCACGGACGTACAGACGCACGGACGAGAAGACGCACAGGCGAACAGACGCAAGGACGAACAGACGCACGGAAGAAAAGACGCACGGACGAACAGACGCACAGACGAACAGACATACGGATGAAAAGACGCATGGACGAGCAGACGCACGGACGAACAGACGTACGGACGAACAGACGCACGGACAAACAGATGCACGGACGAACAGACGCATGGACGAACAGACGCACAGACAAAAAAACGCACAGACAAACAGACGCACGGACGAACAGACGCACGGATGAACAGACGCACGGATGAACAGACGCACGGACGAACAGACGCATGGACAACAGACATACGGACGTACAGACGCACGGACAAACAGACGCACGGACGAACACACGCACGGACAAACAGACGCACGGATGAATAGACGCATGAACGAACAGACGCACGGACGAATAGTCGAACGGATGACAGACTAACGGACGAACAGACATTCGGACGAACAGACGCACGGAAGAACGGTCGCACTGTCGAAGAGTCGCACAGATTAACAGACGCTCGGACGAAAAAACGCACGAACGACTACATGCACGGACGAACAGACGCATGGACGAACAGACGCACGGACGAAAATACATACGGAAGAACAGACGCACGGACGAACAGACGCACGGAAGAACATACGCATGGACGAACAGACGCAGAGACGAACAGACTCACGGACGAGCAGACTCACGGACGTACAGACGCACGGACGAACAGACGCACAGATGAACAGACGCACAGGCGAACAGACGCACGGTCGAACAGACGCACGGAAGAAAAGTCGCACGGACGAACAGACGCACAGACGAACAGACGCACGGACGAACAGACGCAAGGACGAACAGACATACGGATGAACAGACGCATGGACGAACAGACAAACGGACGAACAGACGCACGGACGAACAGACGCAAGGACAAACAGATGCACGGACGAATAGACGCATGAACGAACAGACGCACAGACAAAAAGACGCACGGACAAGCAGACGCACGGACGAACAGTCGCACGGACGAACAGACGCATGGACGAACAGACGCACGGACGAACAGATGCGACGATAAAAACACGCACGGACGAACAGACTCACGGACGAAAAGACGCATGAACGAACAAACGCACGGACGAACAGACGCAAGGACGAACTTTATTTTCGTCATTTTATCGAGTTATGATCTAAAAAAGGTAAAAAAAGAATGAATTCACCGATATTTCATTCTTGTTCATTTATTTCCTCCTTGAATTTCGACATTTTAGAGAGGTATGATTGACAAAAATTGCGAGAATGGATGATGTCACCTAAATTTCAATTTTTATTCAACATTTCAGCCTTATGCTCGTTAATTTCTCGAGCTATGATAAAAAAAAATGTTCGAAATTGGTTCTGTTCGGATAAACAGATGTACGGACGAACAGATGCATGGACGAACAGACGCACAGACGAACAGACGCACGGACGAACAGACGCACGGGCGAACGGTCGCACGGATGAACAGACGCACAGACGAACAGCCACACGGACGAACAGACGCACAGACGAACAGACGTACTGACGACCAGACGCACGGAGGAGCAGACATACGGATGAACAGACGCACGGAAGAACAGACGTACGGATGACCATACGCACGGACAAACAGACGCACGGACGAACAGACGCACGGACGAACAGACGCACGGACGTACAGACGCACCGACGAACAGATGCACAGGCGAACAGACGCACGGAAGAACAGACGCACGGAAGAAAAGACGCACGGACGAACAGACGCACAGACGAACAGACGCACGGACGAACAGACGCATGGACGAACAGACGCACGGACGAACAGACGTACGGACGAACAGATGCACGGACAAACAGATGAACGGACGAACAGACGCATAGACGAACAGACGCACAGACAAACAGACGCACAGACAAACAGACGCACGGACGAACAGACGCACGGATGAACAGACGCACGGATGAACAGACGCACGGACGAACAGACGCATGGACAACAGACACACGGACGTACAGACGCACGGACAAACAGACGCACGGATGAACACACGCACGGACAAACAGACGCACGGATGAATAGACGCATGAACGAACAGACGCACGGACGAATAGTAGAACGGATGACAGATTAACGGACGAACAGACATTCGGAGGAACAGACACACGGAAGAACGGTCGCACTGTCGAAGAGACGCACAGATTAACAGTCGCTCGGACGAACAGACGCACGAACGACAAGATGCACGCACGAACAAACGCATGGACGAACAGACGCACGGACGAACTTTATTTTCGTCATGCTATCGAGGTATGATCTAAAAAAGTTAAAAAACCAATGAATTCAACGATATTTCAATCTTGTTCATCTATTTATCCCTTACTTTTCGTCATTTTAGAGTGGTATAATTGAAAAAAGTTTCGAAAATGTATATTGTCACCGAAATTTCATTTTTTAAACATTATTTCGCTATTATTTTCGTTATTTTCTCAAGCTATGATCGAAAATGTTCGACATTGGTTCTGTTCAGACAATCAGATGTACGGACGAACAGACGCACGGAAGAACAGACGCACGGACGAACAGACGCACAGGCGAACAGACGCACAGACGAACAGACGCACGGAAGAAAAGACGCACGGACGAACAGACGCACAGACGAACAGACGCACGGACGAACAGACGCACGGACGAACAGACATACGGATGAACAGACGCATTGACGAACAGACGCACGGACGAACAGACGCACGGACGTACAGACGCACGGACGAACAGACGCACAGGCGAACAGACGCACGGACGAACAGACGCACTGACGAACAGACGCACAGACGAACAGACGCACGTACGAACAGACGCACGGACAAACAGACATACGAGTGAACAGACGCATGGACGAACAGACGCACGGACGAACAGACGCACGGACGAACAGACGCACGGACAAACAGATGCACGGACGAACAGACGCATGGACGAACAGATGCACAGACAAACAGACGCACGGACAAACAGACGCACGGATGAACAGACGCACGGACGAACAGACGCAAGGACAAACAGACGCACGGACGAACAGACGCACGGAAAAACAGACGCACGGACGAACAGACTCACGGACGAACAGACGCACGGATGAACTGACGCTCGGACGAACTACCACACGAACGAACAGATGCACGGACGAACAGACGCACGGACGAACAGACGCACGGACGAACCTTATTTTCGTCATTCTATCGAGGTATGTTCTAAAAAAGGTAAAATAACAATTGAATTCAACAATATTTCAATCTTGTTCATCTATTTCACCCTTTTTTTTCGTCATATTAGAGAGGTATGATCGAAAAAAGTTTCGAAAATGGATAATTTCACTGATATTTCATTTTTTAAACATTATTTCGCTCTTATTTTCGTTATTTTCTCAAGCTATGATCGAAAATGTTCGAAATTGGTTCTGTTCAGACAATCAGATGTACGGACGAACAGACGCAATGACGAACAGACGCACGGACGAACAGACGCATGGACAAACAGACGCACGGACGTACAGACGCACGGACAAACAGACGCACGGACGAACACACGCACGGACGAACACACGCACGGATGAGCAGACGCTCGGACGAACATACGCATAAACGAACAGATGCACGGGGGTACAGACGCACGGACAAACAGATGCACGGACGAACAAACTCACGGACGAACAGACGCACGGACGAACCTTATTTTCGTCCTTTTATTGAGGTATGATCTAAGTATGGTAAAAAACAAATGAATTCACCGATATTTCAATCTTGTTCATCTATTTTCCCCTAACTTTTCGTTGTTTTAGGGAGGTATGATAGAAAAAGGTTTCGAGAATGTATATCGTCACTGAAATTTCAATTTTTATCTACTATTTCGCCCTTATGTTCGTTATTTTCTCAAGCTATGATCAAAAAAATGTTCGAAATTAGTTCTGTGTGGAGAAATAGATGTACGGATGAAAAGACGCATGGACGAATAGACGCACAGACGAGTAGTCGCACGGACGAACAGACGCACGGACGAACTGAAGCATGAACGAACAATCGCTCGGACGATCAGACTTACGGACGAACCTAATTTTCGTCATTTTATTAAGGTATGACCGAAGAAAACTAAAAAACGAATTAATTCACCGATATTTCAAACTTGTTCCCCTTTTTTGCCATTATTTTCGTAATTTTAGCGAGGTATGATCGAAAAAAAGTTTCAAAAACGGACAATTTCACCAAATTTGTATTTATATTCAATATTTAGCCCTTATTATCATCATTTCCTAAAGGTATGATCAAAAAAAATTTCGAAAACGGTTGTGTTCGGACAAACAGATGTACGGACCAACAAACGCATGAACACACAGACGCACAGACGAACAGACGGACGAACAAACAGACGCACGGACAAACAGTCGCACGGACAAACAGACGCACGGACGAACAGAAACACGGACGAATAGACGCACGGACGAACAGAAACATGGACGAACAGACGCACGGACGAACAGACGCACGGACGAACAGACGCACGGACGAACAGACGTTTGGATGAACAGACGCACGGACAAACAGACGCACGGAAAAACAGACGCACGGACGAACAGACGCACGGACGAACAGACGCACAGACGAACAGACGCACTGAAAAGCAGACGCACGGACGAATAGACGCACGGACGAACAGACATACGGATGAACAGTCGCACGGACGAACAGACGCATGGACGAACAGACGCACGGACAAACAGACGCACGGACGAACAAACGCACGGACGAACAGACGAAGGGACAAAAAAACACATGGACGAATAGACGCATTGAAAAACAGAAACATGGACGAACAGACGCACGGACGAACAGACGCATGGACGAAGAGACGCACGGACGAACAGAGGCACGGACGAACAGACGAACGGACGACCAGACGTTCGGATGAACAGACGCACGGACAAACAGACGCACGGAAAAGCAGACGCACGGACGAACAGACGCACGGACGAACGGACGCACAGACGTACAGACGCACGGACAAACAGACGCACAGGCGAACAGACGCACGGACGAACAGACACACGGACGAACAGACGCACTAACGAACAAACGCATGGACAAACAGACGCACGGACGAACAGACGCACGGATGAACAGACGCATGGACGAACAGACGCACGGACGAAAAGACGCAAGGACGAACAGACGCACGGATAAACAGACGCAAGGACAAACAGATGCGCGGACAAACAGACGCACGGACAAACAGACGCACGGACTAACAGACGCATGGACGAACAGACGCACGGACGAACAGACGCACGGTCGAACAGACGCACGGATGAACAGACGCATGGACGAACAGACGCATGGACTAACAGACGCAAGGACGAACAGACGCACGGACAAACAGACGCACGGACAAACAGATGCGCGGACGAACAGACGCACGGACGAACAGACGCACGGACAAACAGACGCACGGACGAACAGACGCATGGACAAACAGACACACGGACGTACAGACGCACGGACAAACAGACGCACGGACGAACACACGCACGGACAAACAGACGCACGGATGAACAGACGCTCGGATGAACAGACGCATCAACGAACAGATGCACGGACGAATAGTCGAACGGATGACAGACTAACGGACCAACAGACATTCGGACGAACAGACGCACGGAAGAACGGTCGCACTGTCGAAGAGACGCACAGATTAACAGACGCTCGGACGAACAGACGCACGAACGAACAGATGCACGGACGAACAAACGCATGGACGAACAGACGCACGGACGAACTTTATTTTCGTCATGCTATCGAGGTATGATCTAAAAAAGGTAAAAAACCAATGAATTCAACGATATTTCAATCTTGTACATCTATTTATCACTTACTTTTCGTCATTTTAGAGTGGTATGATTGAAAAAAAATTCGAAAATGTATATTGTCACCGAAATTTCAATTTTTATCCACTATTTCGTCTTTATATTCGTTATTTTCTCAAGCTTTGATCAAATAAGGTTCGAAATTGGTTCTGTTTGGAGAAACAGATGTACGGATGAACAAACGCATGGACGAACTGACACACATAAGAACAGTCACACGAACGAACAGCCGCACGGACGAACTGAATCATGAAAGAACAATCGCTTTGACGATCTGACGCCCAGGCGAACCTTATATTCGTCATTTTTTTATGGTTTGATCGTAAAAAGCTATGAAACGAAATAATTCACCGATATTTCAATCTTGTTTCTCTTAATCGCCCCTACTTTCGTAATTTTAGCGAGGTATGATCGAGAAAAAATTTCGAAAACGGACAATTTCACCAAATTTATATTTTATCCAATATTTTGCCCTTATTTTCATTATTTTCTAAAGGTATGATCGAAAAAAATTTCGAAAACGGTTCTGTTCGGACAAAAGTATGAAGAGACGAACAGACGCATGGACAAAAACACGACCAGACGATCAGACGAACGGATGAACAGACGCACGAACAAACAGATGCACGGACAAACAGACGCACGGACAAAGAGACGCACGGACATACAGACGCACGGACGAACAGACGCACAGGCGAACAGAATTACGGATGAACAGACGCACGGATGAAATGACGCACGGACGAACAGACGCACGGACGAACAGACGCACGGACGAACAGACACACGGTTGAATAGAATCATGGACGAACAGACGCACGGACGAACAGACACACGGTTGAATAGAAGCATGGACGAACAGACGCACGGACGAAAAGACGCTTGGACGAACAGACGCACGGACAAACAGATGCGCGGACGAACAGACGCACGGACGAACAGACGCACGGATGAACAGACGCATGGACGAACAGACGTACAGACGAACAGACGCACGGATGAACAGACGCATGGACGAACAGACGCACGGATGAACAGACATACGGAAGAACAGACGAACGGACGAACAGACGCACGGAAGAACATATGCATGGACGAACAGACGCAGAGACGAACGGACTCACGGACGAACAGACTCACGGACGTACATACGCACGGACGAACAGACGCACAGACGAACAGACGCACAGGCGAATAGACGCACGGAAGAAAAGTCGCACGGACGAACAGATGCACAGACGAACAGACGCACGGACGAACAGACGCAAGGACAAACAGACATACGGATGAACAGACGCATGGACGAACAGACAAACGGACGAACAGACGCACGGACGAACAGACGCACGGACAAACTGATGCACAGACGAATAGACGCATGAACGAACAGACGCACAGACAAAAAGACGCACGGACAAACAGACGCACGGACGAACAGACGCACGGACGAACAGACGCACGGACGAACAGATGCACCGACAAAAACACTCACGGACGAACAGACTCACGGACGAACAGACGCACGGACGAACAAACGCACGGACGAACAGACGCAAGGACGAACTTTATTTTCGTAATTTTATCGAGTTATGATCTAAAAAAGGTAAAAAAAGAATGAATTCACCGATATTTCATTCTTGTTCATTTATTTCCTCCTTGAATTTCGACATTTTAGAGAGGTATGATTGAAAAAAGTTGCGAGAATGGATAATGTCACCAAAATTTCAATTTTTATCCAACATTTCGCCCTTATGCTCGTTAATTTCTCGAGCTATGATAAAAAAAAATGTTCGAAATTGGTTCTGTTCGGACAAACAGATGTACGGACGAACAGATGCATGGACGAACAGACGCACAGACGAACAGACGCACGGACGAACAGACGCACGGGCGTACGGTCGGACGGATGAACAGACGCACAGACGAACAGACGCACGGACGAACAGACGCACAGACGAACAGACACACTGACGACCAGACGCACGGAAGAACAGACATTCGGATGAACAGACGCACGGAATAACAGACGCACGGATGAACATACGCATGGACAAACAGACGCACGGACGAACAGACGCACGGACGAACAGACGCACGGACGTACAGACGCACGGACGAACAGACGCACTGGCGAACAGACGCACGGACGAACAGACGCACGGAAGAAAAGACGCACGGACGAACAGACGCACAGACGAACAGACGCACGGACGAACAGACGCACGGACGAACAGACATACGGATGAACAGACGCATGGACGAACAGACGCACGGACGAACAGACGTACGGACGAACAGACGCACGGACAAACAGATGCACGGACGAACAGACGCATGGACGAACAGACGCACAGACAAACAGACGCACTGACAAACAGACGCACGGACGAACAGATGCACGGATGAACAGACGCACGGATGAACAGACGCTCGGACGAACAGACGCATGGACAACAGACACACGGACGTACAGACGCACGGACAACCAGACGCACGGACGAACACACGCACGGACAAACAGACGCACGGATGAATAGACGCATGAACGAACAGACGCACGGACGAATAGTAGAACGGATGACAGACTAACGGACGAACAGACATTCGGAGGAACAGACACACGGAAGAACGGTCGCACTGTCGAAGAGACGCACAGATTAACAGACGATCGGACGAACAGACGCACGAACGACTAGATGCACGGACGAACAAACGCATGGATGAACAGACGCACGGACGAACTTTATTTTCGTCATGCTATCGAGGTATGATCTAAAAAAGGTAAAAAACCAATGAATTCAACGATATTTCAATCTTGTTCATCTATTTATCCCTTACTTTTCGTCATTTTAGAGTGGTATGATTGAAAAAAGTTCCGAAAATGTATATAGTCACCGAAATTTCATTTTTTAAACATTATTTCGCTATTATTTTCGTTATTTTCTCAAGCTATGATCGAAAATGTTCGACATTGGTTCTGTTCAGACAATCAGATGTACGGACGAACAGACGCACGGAAGAACAGACGCACGGACGAACAGACGCACAGGCGAACAGACGCACGGACGAACAGACGCACGGAAGAAAAGACGCACGGACGAACAGACGCACAGACGAACAGACGCACGGACGAACAGACGCACGGACGAACAGACATACGGATGAACAGACGCATTGACGAACAGACGCACGGACGAACAGACGCACGGACGTACAGACGCACGGACGAACAGACATACGGATGAACAGACGCATTGACGAACAGACGCACGGACGAACAGACGCACGGACGTACAGACGCACGGACGAACAGACGCACAGGCGAACAGACGCACGGACGAACAGACGCACTGACGAACAGACGCACAGACGAACAGACGCACGTACGAACAGACGCACGGACAAACAGACATACGAGTGAACAGACGCATGGACGAACAGACGCACGGACGAACAGACGCACGGACGAACAGACGCACGGACAAACAGATGCACGGACGAACAGACGCATGGACGAACAGATGCACAGACAAACAGACGCACGGACAAACAGACGCACGGATGAACAGACGCACGGACGAACAGACGCAAGGACAAACAGACGCACGGAAAAACAGACGCACGGACGAACAGACTCACGGACGAACAGACGCACGGATGAACTGACGCTCGGACGAACTACCACACGAACGAACAGATGCACGGACGAACAGACGCACGGACGAACAGACGCACGGACGAACCTTATTTTCGTCATTCTATCGAGGTATGATCTAAAAAAGGTAAAATAACAATTGAATTCAACAATATTTCAATCTTGTTCATCTATTTCACCCTTTTTTTTCGTCATATTAGAGAGGTATGATCGAAAAAAGTTTCGAAAATGGATAATTTCACTGATATTTCATTTTTTAAACATTATTTCACTCTTATTTTCGTTATTTTCTCAAGCTATGATCGAAAATGTTCGACATTGGTTCTGTTCAGACAATCAGATGTACGGACGAACAGACGCAATGACGAACAGACGCACGGACGAACAGACGCATGGACAAACAGACGCACGGACGTACAGACGCACGGACAAACAGACGCACGGACGAACACACGCACGGACGAACACACGCACGGATGAGCAGACGCTCGGACGAACATACGCATAAACGAACAGATGCACGGGGGTACAGACGCACGGACAAACAGATGCACGGACGAACAAACTCACGGACGAACAGACGCACGGACGAACCTTATTTTCGTCCTTTTATTGAGGTATGATCTAAATATGGTAAAAAACAAATGAATTCACCGATATTTCAATCTTGTTCATCTATTTTCCCCTAACTTTTCGTCGTTTTAGGGAGGTATGATAGAAAAAGGTTTCGAAAATGTATATTGTCACTGAAATTTCAATTTTTATCTACTATTTCGCCCTTATGTTCGTTATTTTCTCAAGCTATGATCAAAAAAATGTTCGAAATTAGTTCTGTGTGGAGAAATAGATGTACGGATGAAAAGACGCATGGACGAATAGACGCACAGACGAGTAGTCGCACGGACGAACAGACGCACGGACGAACTGAAGCATGAACGAACAATCGCTCGGACGATCAGACTTACGGACGAACCTAATTTTCGTCATTTTATTAAGGTATGACCGAAGAAAACTAAAAAACGAATTAATTCACCGATATTTCAAACTTGTTCCCCTTTTTTGCCATTATTTTCGTAATTTTAGCGAGGTATGATCGAAAAAAAGTTTCAAAAACGGACAATTTCACCAAATTTGTATTTATATTCAATATTTAGCCCTTATTATCATCATTTCCTAAAGGTATGATCAAAAAAAATTTCGAAAACGGTTGTGTTCGGACAAACAGATGTACGGACCAACAAACGCATGAACAAACAGACGCACAGACGAACAGACGGACGAACAAACAGACGCACGGACAAACAGTCGCACGGACAAACAGACGCACGGACGAACAGACGCACGGACGAATAGACGCACAGACGAACAGAAACATGGACGAACAGACGCACGGACGAACAGACGCACGGACGAACAGACGCACGAACGAACAGACGTTTGGATGAACAGACGCACGGACAAACAGACGCACGGAAAAACAGACGCACGGACGAACAGACGCACGGACGAACAGACGCACGGACGAACAGACGAACAGACGAACAGACGCACTGAAAAGCAGACGCACGGACGAATAGACGCACGGACGAACAGACATACGGATGAACAGACGCACGGACGAGCAGACGCACGGACGAACAGACGCACGGACAAACAGACGCACGGACGAACAAACGCACGGACGAACAGACGAAGGGACAAAAAAACACATGGACGAATAGACGCATTGAAAAACAGAAACATGGACGAACAGACGCACGGACGAACAGACGCATGGACGAAGAGACGCACGGACGAACAGAGGCACGGACGAACAGACGAACGGACGACCAGACGTTCGGATGAACAGACGCACGGACAAACAGACGCACGGAAAAGCAGACGCACGGACGAACAGACGCACGGACGAACGGACGCACAGACGTACAGACGCACGGACAAACAGACGCACAGGCGAACAGACGCACGGACGAACAGACACACGGACGAACAGACGCACTAACGAACAAACGCATGGACAAACAGACGCACGGACGAACAGACGCACGGATGAACAGACGCATGGACGAACAGACGCACGGACGAAAAGACGCAAGGACGAACAGACGCACGGATAAACAGACGCAAGGACAAACAGATGCGCGGACAAACAGACGCACGGACAAACAGACGCACGGACTAACAGACGCATGGACGAACAGACGCACGGACGAACAGACGCACGGTCGAACAGACGCACGGATGAACAGACGCATGGACGAACAGACGCATGGACTAACAGACGCAAGGACGAACAGACGCACGGACAAACAGACGCACGGACAAACAGATGCGCGGACGAACAGACGCACGGACGAACAGACGCACGGACAAACAGACGCACGGACGAACAGACGCATGGACAAACAGACACACGGACGTACAGACGCACGGACAAACAGACGCACGGACGAACACACGCACGGACAAACAGACGCACGGATGAACAGACGCTCGGATGAACAGACGCATGAACGAACAGATGCACGGACGAATAGTCGAACGGATGACAGACTAACGGACCAACAGACATTCGGACGAACAGACGCACGGAAGAACGGTCGCACTGTCGAAGAGACGCACAGATTAACAGACGCTCGGACGAACAGACGCACGAACGAACAGATGCACGGACGAACAAACGCATGGACGAACAGACGCACGGACGAACTTTATTTTCGTCATGCTATCGAGGTATGATCTAAAAAAGGTAAAAAACCAATGAATTCAACGATATTTCAATCTTGTTCATCTATTTATCACTTACTTTTCGTCATTTTAGAGTGGTATGATTGAAAAAAAATTCGAAAATGTATATTGTCACCGAAATTTCAGTTTTAATCCACTATTTCGTCTTTATATTCGTTATTTTCTCAAGCTTTGATCAAATAAGGTTCGAAATTGGTTCTGTTTGGAGAAACAGATGTACGGATGAACAAACGCATGGACGAACTGACACACAGAAGAACAGTCACACGAACGAACAGCCGCACGGACGAACTGAATCATGGAAGAACAATCGCTTTGACGATCTGACGCCCAGGCGAACCTTATATTCGTCATTTTTTTATGGTTTGATCGTAAAAAGCTATGAAACGAAATAATTCACCGATATTTCAATCTTGTTTCTCTTAATCGCCCCTACTTTCGTAATTTTAGCGAGGTATGATCGAGAAAAAATTTCGAAAACGGACAATTTCACCAAATTTATATTTTATCCAATATTTTGCCCTTATTTTCATTATTTTCTAAAGGTATGATCGAAAAAAATTTCGAAAACGGTTCTGTTCGGACAAAAGTATGAAGAGACGAACAGACGCATGGACAAAAACACGACCAGACGATCAGACGAACGGATGAACAGACGCACGAACAAACAGATGCACGGACAAACAGACGCACGGACAAAGAGACGCACGGATGTACAGACGCACGGACGAACAGACGCACAGGCGAACAGAATTACGGATGAACAGACGCACGGATGAAATGACGCACGGACGAACAGACGCACGGACGAACAGACGCACGGACGAACAGACACACGGTTGAATAGAAGCATGGACGAACAGACGCACGGGCGAAAAGACGCTTGGACGAACAGACGCACGGACAAACAGATGCGCGGACGAACAGACGCACGGACGAACAGACGCACGGATGAACAGACGCATGGACGAACAGACGTATAGACGAACAGACGCACGGATGAACAGACGCAAGGACAAACAGATGCGCGGACGAACAGACGCTCGGACGAAAAGGACGCACGAACGACTACATGCACGGACGAACAGACGCATGGACGAACAGACGCACGGACGAAAAGACATACGGAAGAACAGACGCACGGACGAACAGACGCACGGAAGAACATACGCATGGACGAACAGACGCAGAGACGAACAGACTCACAACGAACAGACTCACAGACGAACAGACGCACAGGCGAACAGACGCAAGGTCGAACAGACGCACGGAAGAAAAGTCGCACGGACGAACAGACGCACAGACGAACAGACGCACGGACGAACAGACGCAAGGACGAACAGACATACGGATGAACAGACGCATGGACGAACAGACAAACGGACGAACAGACGCACGGACGAACAGACGCAAGGACAAACAGATGCACCGACAAAAACACGCAAGGACGAACAGACTCACGGACGAACAGACGCACGGACGAACAGACGCACGGACGAACAGACGCAAGGACGAACAGACATACGGATGAACAGACGCATGGACGAACAGACGCACGGACGAACAGACGCACGGACGAACAGACGCAAGGACAAACAGATGCACCGACAAAAACACGCACGGACGAACAGACTCACGGACGAACAGACGCACGGACGGACAAACGCACGGACGAACAGACGCAAGGACGAACTTTATTTTCGTCATTTTATCGAGTTATGATCTAAAAAAGGTAAAAAAGAATGAATTCACCGATATTTCATTCTTGTTCATTTATTTTCTCCTTGAATTTCGACATTTTAGAGAGGTATGATTGAAAAAAGTTGCGAGAATGGATAATGTCACCAAAATTTCAATTTTTATCCAACATTTCGCCCTTATGCTCGTTAATTTCTCAAACTATGATCAAAAAAAATGTTCGAAATTGGTTCTGTTCGGACAAACAGATATACGGACGAACAGATGCATGGACGAACAGACGAACAGACGATCAGACGCACGGACGAACAGACGCACGGGCGAATGGTCGCACGGATGAACAGACGCACGGAAGAACAGACGCACGGACGAACAGACGCACAGGCGAACAGACGCACGGACGAACAGACGCACGGAAGAAAAGACGCACGGACGAACAGACGCACAGACGAACAGACGCACGGACGAACAGACGCACGGACGAACAGACATACGGATAAACAGACGCATTGACGAACAGACGCACGGACGAACAGACGCACGGACGTACAGACGCACGGACGAACAGACGCACAGGCGAACAGACGCACGGACGAACAGACGCACTGACGAACAGACGCACAGACGAACTGACGCACGTACGAACAGACGCACGGACAAACAGACATACGAGTGAACAGACGCATGGACGAACAGACGCACGGACGAACAGACGCACGGACGAACAGACGCACGGACAAACAGATGCACGGACGAACAGACGCATGGACGAACAGACGCACAGACAAACAGACGCACGGACAAACAGACGCACGGATGAACAGACGCACGGACGAACAGACGCAAGGACAAACAGACGCACGGACGAACAGACGCACGGAAAAACAGACGCACGGACGAACAGACTCACGGACGAACAGACGCACGGATGAACTGTTGCTCGGACGAACTACCATACGAACGAACAGATGCACGGACGAACAGATGCACGGACGAACAGACGCACGGACGAAGCTTATTTTCGTCATTCTATCGAGGTATGATCTAAAAAAGGTAAAATAACAAATGAATTCAACAATATTTCAATCTTGTTCATCTATTTCACCCTTTTTTTTCGTCATATTAGACAGGTATGATCGAAAAAAGTTTCGAAAATGGAAAATTTCACTGATATTTCATTTTTTAAACATTATTTCGCTCTTATTTTCGTTATTTTCTCAAGCTATGATCGAAAATGTTCGACATTGGTTCTGTTCAGACAATCAGATGTACGGACGAATACACGCACGGACGAACAGACGCACGGACGAACAGACGCATGGACAAACAGACGCACGGACGTACAGACGCACGGACAAACAGACGCACGGACGAACACACGCACGGACGAACACACGCACGGATGAACAGACGCTCGGACGAACATACGCATGAACGAACAGATGCACGGGGGTACAGACGCACAGACAAACAGATGCACGGACGAACAAACTCACGGACGAACAGACGCACGGACGAACCTTATTTTCGTCCTTTTATTGAGGTATGATCTAAATATGGTAAAAAACAAATGAATTCACCGATATTTTAATCTAGTTCATCTATTTTCCCCTAACTTTTCGACGTTTTAGGGAGGTATGATAGAAAAAGGTTTCGAAAATGTATATTGTCACTGAAATTTCAATTTTTATCTACTATTTCGCCCTTATGTTCGTTATTTTCTCAAGCTATGATCAAAAAAATGTCCGAAATTAGTTCTGTGTGGAGAAATAGATGTACGGATGAAAAGACGCATGGACGAATAGACGCACAGACGAGTAGTCGCACGGACGAACAGACGCACGGACGAACTGAAGCATGAACGAACAATCGCTCGGACGATCAGACTTACGGACGAACCTAATTTTCGTCATTTTATTAAGGTATGACCGAAGAAAACTAAAAAACAAATTTATTCACCGATATTTCAAACTTGTTCCCCTTTTTTGCCATTATTTTCGTAATTTTAGCGAGGTATGATCGAAAAAAAGTTTCAAAAACGGACCATTTCACCAATTTTGTATTTATATTCAATATTTAGCCCTTATTATCATTATTTCCTAAAGGTATGATCAAAAAAAATTTCGAAAACGGTTGTGTTCGGACAAACAGATGTACGGACCAACAAACGCATGAACAAACAGACGCACAGACGAACAGACGGACGGACAAACAGACGCACGGACAAACAGTCGCATGGACAAACAGACGCACGGACGAACAGACGCACGGACGAATAGACGCACGGACGAACAGAAACATGGACGAAAAGACGCACGGACGAACAGACGCACGGACGAACAGACGCACGGACGAACAGACGTTTGGATGAACAGACGCACGGACAAACAGACGCACGGAAAAACAGACGCAAGGACGAACAGACGCACGGACGAACAGACGCACGGACGAACAGACGAACAGACGAACAGACGCACTGAAAAGCAGACGCAAGGACGAATAGACGCACGGACGAACAGACATACGGATGAACAGACGCACGGACGAACAGACGAACGGACGAACAGACGCACGGACAAACAGACGCACGGACGAACAAACGCACGGACGAACAGACGAAGGGACAAAAAAACACATGGACGAACAGACGCATTGACAAACAGACACATGGACGAACAGACGCACGGACGAACAGACGCATGGACGAAGAGACGCACGGACGAACAGACGCACGGACGAACAGACGCACGGACGAACAGACGTTCGGATGAACAGACGCACGGACAAACAGACGCACGGAAAAGCAGTCGCACGGACGAACAGACGCACAGACGAACGGACGCACGGACAAACAGACGCACAGGCGAACAGACGCACGGACGAACAGACACACGGACGAACAGACGCACTAACGAACAAACGCATGGACAAACAGACGCACGGACGAACAGACGCACGGATGAACAGACGCATGGACGAACAGACGCACGGACGAAAAGACGCAAGGACGAACAGACGCACGGATAAACAGACGCAAGGACAAACAGATGCGCGGACAAACAGACGCACGGACAAACAGACGCACGGACTAACAGACGCAAGGACGAACAGACGCACGGACGAACAGACGCACGGTCGAACAGACGCACGGGCGAATGGTCGCACGGATGAACAGACGCACAGACGAACAGACGCACGGACGAATAGACGCACAGACAAACAGACGCACGGACGAACAGACGCACGGATGAACAGACGCACGGATGAACAGACGCACGGACGAACAGACGCATGGACAACAGACACACGGACGTACAGACGCACTGACAAACAGACGCACGGACGAACACACGCACGGACAAACAGACGCACGGATGAATAGACGCATGAACGAACAGACGCACGGACGAATAGTCGAACGGATGACAGACTAACGGACGAACAGACATTCGAACGAACAGACGCACGGAAGAACGGTCGCACTGTCGAAGAGACGCACAGATTAACAGACGCTCGGACGAAAAGACGCACGAACGACTACATGCGCGGACGATTAGACGCATGGACGAACAGACGCACGGACGAAAAGACATACGGAAGAACAGACGCACGGACGAACAGACGCACGGAAGAACATACGCATGGACGAACAGACGCAGAGACGAACAGACTCACGGACGAGCAGACACACGGACGTACAGACGCACGGACGAACAGACGCACAGACGAACAGACGCTCAGGCGAACAGACGCACGGTCGAACAGACGCACGGAAGAAAAGTCGCACGGACGAACAAACGCACAGACGAACAGACGCACGGACGAACAGACGCAAGGACGAACAGACATACGCATGAACAGACGCATGGACGAACAGACAAACGGACGAACAGTCGCACGGACGAACAGACGCAAGGACAAACTGATGCACGGACGAATAGACGCATGAACGAACAGACGCACAGACAAAAAGACGCACGGACAAGAAGACGCACGGACGAACAGACGCACGGACGAACAGACGCACGGACGAACAGACGCACGGACGAACAGACGTACGGACGAACAGACGCACGGACAAACAGATGCACGGACGAACAGACGCATGGACGAACAGACGCACAGACAAACAGACGCACAGACAAACAGACGCACGGACGAACAGACGCACGGATGAACAGACGCACGGATGAACAGACGCACGGACGAACAGACGCATGGACAACAGACACACGGACGTACAGACGCACGGAAAAACAGACGCACGGACGAACACACGCACGGACAAACAGACGCACGGATGAATAGACGCATGAACGAACAGACGCACGGACGAACAGACGCACTGACGACCAGACGCACGGAAGAACAGACATACGGATGAACAGACGCACGGAAGAACAGACGCACGGATGAACATACGCACGGACAAACAGACGCACGGACGACTAGATGCACGGACGAACAAACGCATGGATCAACAGACGCACGGACGAACTTTATTTTCGTCATGCTATCGAGGTATGATCTAAAAAAGGTAAAAAACCAATGAATTCAATGATATTTCAATCTTGTTCATCTATTTATCCCTTACTTTTCGTCATTTTAGAGTGGTATAATTGGAAAAAGTTTCGAAAATGTATATTGTCACCGAAATTTCATTTTTTTAACATTATTTCGCTATTATTTTCGTTATTTTCTCAAGCTATGATCGAAAATGCTCGACATTGGTTCTGTTCAGACAATCAGATGTACGGACGAACAGACGCACGGAAGAACAGACGCACGGACGAACAGACGCACAGGCGAACAGACGCACGGACGAACAGACGCACGGAAGAAAAGACGCACGGACGAACAGACGCACAGACGAACAGACGCACGGACGAACAGACGCACGGACGAACAGACATACGGATGAACAGACGCATTGACGAACAGACGCACGGACGAACAGACGCACAGACGTACAGACGCACGGACGAACAGACGCACAGGCGAACAGACGCACGGACGAAGAGACGCACTGACGAACAGACGCACGAAAAACAGACGCACGGACGAACAGACGCACGGACGAACAGACGCACGGACGAACAGACGCACAGACGAACAGACGCACTGAAAAGCAGACGCACGGACGAATAGACGCACGGACGAACAGACATACGGATGAACAGACGCACGGACGAACAGACGCACGGACGAACAGACGCACGGACAAACAGACGCACGGACGAACAAACGCACGGACGAACAGACGAAGGGACAAAAAAACACATGGACGAACAGACGCATTAACAAACAGACACATGGACGAACAGACGCACGGACGAACAGACGCATGGACGAAGAGACGCACGGACGAACAGACGCACGGACGAACAGACGCACGGACGAACAGACGTTCGGATGAACAGACGCACGGACAAACAGACGCACGGAAAAGCAGACGCACGGACGAACAGACGCACGGACGAACGGACGCACAGACGTACAGACGCACGGACAAACAGACGCACAGGCGAACAGACGCACGGACGAACAGACACACGGACGAACAGACGCACTAACGAACAAACGCATGGACAAACAGACACACGGACGTACAGACGCACGGATGAACAGACGCATGGACGAACAGACGCACGGACGAAAAGACGCAAGGACGAACAGACGCACGGATAAACAGACGCAAGGACAAACAGATGCGCGGACAAACAGACGCACGGACAAACAGACGCACGGACTAACAGACGCATGGATGAACAGACGCACGGACGAACAGACGCACGGTTGAACAGACGCACGGATGAACAGACGCATGGACGAACAGATGCATGGACTAACAGACGCAAGGACGAACAGACGCACGGACAAACGATGCACGGACAAACAGATGCGCGGACGAACAGACGCACGGACGAACAGACGCACGGACGAACAGACGTATGGACAAACAGACACTCGGACGTACAGACGCACGGACAAACAGACGCACGGACGAACACACGCACGGACAAACAGACGCACGGATGAACAGACGCTTGGACGAACAGACGTATGAACGAACAGATGCACGGACGAAAAGTCGAACGGATGACAGACTAACGGACGAACAGACATTCGGACGAACAGACGCACGGAAGAACGGTCGCACTGTCGAAGAGACGCACAGATTAACAGACGCTCGGACGAACAGACGCACGAACGAACAGATGCACGGACGAACAAACGCATGGACGAACAGACGCACGGACGAACTTTATTTTCGTCATGCTATCGAGGTATGATCTAAAAAAGGTAAAAAACCAATGAATTCAACGATATTTCAATCTTATTCATCTATTTATCCCTTACTTTTCGTCATTTTAGAGTGGTATGATTGAAAAAAAATTCGAAAATGTATATTGTCACCGAAATTTCAATTTTTATCCAACATTTCGCCCTTATGCTCGTTAATTTCTCGAGCTATGATCAAAAAAAATGTTCGAAATTGGTTCTGTTCGGACAAACAGATGAACGGACTAACAGATGCATGGACGAACAGACGCACAGGCGAAAAGACGCACGGACGAACAGACGCACGGGCGAACGGTCGCACGGATGAACAGACGCACAAACGAACAGACGCACGGACGAACAGACGCACAGACGAACAGACGCACTGACGACCAGACGCACGGAAGAACAGACATACGGATGAACAGACGCACGGAAGAACAGACGCACGGATGAACATACGCACGGACAAACAGACGCACGGACGAACAGACGCACGGACGAACAGACGCACGGACGTACAGACGCATGGACGAACAGACGCACAGGCGAACAGACGCACGGACGAACAGACGCACGGAAGAAAAGACGCACGGACGAACAGACGCACAGACGAACAGACGCACGGACGAACAGACGCACGGACGAACAGACATACGGATGAACAGACGCATGGACGAACAGACGCACGGACGTACAGACGTACGGACGAACAGACGCACGGACAAACAGATGCACGGACTAACAGACGCATGGACGAACAGACGCACAGACAAACAGACGCACAGACAAACAGACGCACGGACGAACAGACGCACGGATGAACAGACGCACGGATGAACAGACGCACGGACGAACAGACGCATGGACAAAAGACACACGGACGTACAGACGCACGGACAAACAGACGCAAGGACAAACAGATGCGCGGACAAACAGACGCACGGACAAACAGACGCACGGACTAACAGACGCAAGGACGAACAGACGCACGGACGAACAGACGCACGGTCGAACAGACGCACGGATGAACAGACGCATGGACGAACAGACGCATGGACTAACAGACGCAAGGACGAACAGACGCACGGACAAACAGACCCACGGACAAACAGATGCGCGGACGAACAGACGCACGGACTAACAGACGCACGGACAAACAGACGCTCGGACGAACAGACGCACCGACGAACAGACGCATGGACAAACAGACACACGGACGTACAGGCACACGGACAAACAGACGCAAGGACGAACACACGCACGGACAAACAGACGCACGGATGAACAGACGCTCGGACGAACAGACGCATGAACGAACAGATGCACGGACGAATAGTCGAACGGATGACAGAGTAACGGACGAACAGACATTCGGACGAACAGACGCACGGACGAACAGACGCACAGGCGAACAGACGCACGGACGAACAGACGCACGGAAGAAAAGTCGCACGGTCGAACAGACGCACAGACGAACAGACGCACGGACGAACAGACGCAAGGACGAACAGACATACGAATAAACAGACGCATGGACGAACAGACAAACGGACGAGCAGACGCACGGACGAACAGACGCACGGACAAACAGATGCATGGACGAACAGACGTATGAACGAACAGACGCACAAACAAAAAGACGCACGGACAAACAGACGCACGGACGAACAGACGCACGGACGAACAGACACACGGACGAACAGACGCAAGAAGGATTAGATGCACGGACAAAAACACGCACGGACGAACAGACTCACGGACGAACAGACGCAAGGACGAAGTTTATTTTCGTCATTTTATCGAGTTATGATCTAAAAAAGGTAAAAAAACGAATGAAATCACCGATATTTCATTCTTGTTCATTTATTTCCTCCTTGTATTTCGACATTTTATAGAGGTATGATTGAAAAAAGTTGCGAATATGGATAATGTCACCAAAATTTCAATTTTTATCCAACATTTCGCCCTTATGTTCGTAAATTTCTCGAGCTATGATCAAAAAAAAATTTCGAAAACGGACAATTTCACCAAATTTATATTTTATCCAATATTTTGCCCTTATTTTCATTATTTTCTAAAGGTATGATCGAAAACAATTTCGAAAACGGTTCTGTTCGGGCAAACAGATGAACAGACGAACAGACGCTTGGACAAAAACACGCACAGACGAACAGAAAAACGGATGAACAGACGCATGGATGAACAGACGCACGGACGAACAGACGCACGGACGAATATTTGTACGAACGATCAGATCCACGGACGAACAGACGCAAGGACGAAATGATGCACGGACGAAAAGACGTACGGTTGAAAAGACGCACGGAAGAACAATCACTCGTATGATCAGACGCATGGACGAAAATAGCACGGACGTACATACGCACATACGAACTGACGCACGGAAGAACGGAAGCAGGGTCGAACAGGCGCACGGTTGAACAGTCGCTCGGATGAATAGACGCACGGACGAACAGACGAACGGACGAACAGACGCAAGGACGAACAGACGCACGATTAAACAGACGCACGGAAGAACAGACGCACGGACGAACAGACGCACGGACGAACAGACGCACGGTCGAACAGACTCACGGATGAACAGACGCATGGACGAACAGACGCATGGACGAACAGACGCAAGGACGAACAGACGCACGGAAAAACAGACGCACGGACAAACAGATGCGCGGACGAACAGACGCACGGACGAACAGACGCTCGGACAAACAGACGCACGGACGAACAGACGCACGGTCGAACAGACGCACGGATGAACAGACATACGGAAGAACAGACGCACGGACGAACAGACGCACGGAAGAAGATACGCATGGACGAACAGACGCACGGTCGAACAGACAAACGGACGAACAGACGCAAGGACGAACAGACGCACGGACAAACAGATGCACGGACGAATAGACGCATGAACGAACAGACGCACAGACAAAAAGACGCACGGACAAACAGACGCACGGACGAACAGACGCACGGACGAACAGACGCACGGACGAACAGACGCACGGACGAACAGACGCACGGACGAACAGATGCACGGACAAAAACACGCACGGACGAACAGACTCAGTGACGAACAGACGCACGGATGAACTGACGCTCGGACGAACTACCACACGAACGAACAGATGCTCGGACGAACAAACGCACGGACGAACAGACGCAAGGACGAACTTTATTTTCGTCATTTTATCGAGTTATGATCTAAAAAAGGTAAAAAACGAATGAATTAACCGATATTTCATTCTTGTTCATTTATTTCCTCCTTGTATTTCGACATTTTAGAGAGGTATGATTGAAAAAAGTTGCGAAAATAGATAATGTCACCAAAATTTCAATTTTTATCCAACATTTCGCCCTTATGCTCGTTAATTTCTCGAGCTATGATCAAAAAAAATGTTCGTAATTGGTTCTGTTCGGACAAACAGATGTACGGACGAACAGACGCATGGACGAACAGACGCACAGACGAACAGACGCACGGACGAACAGACGCACGGGCGAACAGTCGCACGGATGAACAGACGCACAGACGAACAGACGCACGGACGAACAGACGCACAGACGAACAGACGCACTGACGAACAGACGCACGGACGAACAGACATACGGATGAAAAGACGCACGGATGAACATACGCATGGACGAACAGACGCACGGACGAACAGACGCACGGACGAACAGACGCACGGACGTACAGACGTATGGACGAACAGTTGCACAGGCGAACAGACGCACGGACCAACAGACGCACGGAAGAAAAGACGCACGGACGAACAGACGCACGGACGAACAGACGCACGGACGAACAGACGCACGGACGAACAGATGCACGGACAAAAACACGCACGGACAAACAGACTCACGGACGAACAGACGTACGGATGAACTGACGCTCTGACGAACTACCACACGAACGAACAGATGCACGGACGAACAAACGCACGGACGAACAGACGCAAGGACGAACTTTATTTTCGTCATTTTATCGAGTTATGATCTAAAAAAGGTAAAAAACGAATGAATTCACCGATATTTCATTCTTGTTCATTTATTTCCTCCTTGTATTTCGACATTTTAGAGAGGTATGATTGAAAAAAGTTGCGAAATTGGATAATGTCACCAAAATTTCAATTTTTATCCAACATTTCGCCCTTATGCTCGTTAATTTCTCGAGCTATGATCAAAAAAAATGTTCGAAATTGGTTCTGTTCGGACAAACAGATGTACGGACGAACAGACAAATGGACGAACAGACGCACGGGCGAACAGTCGCACGGTAGAACAGACGCACAGACGAACAGACGCACGGACGAACAGACGCACAGACCAACAGACGCACTGACGAACAGACGCACGGACGAACAGACATACGGATGAACAGACGCACGGATGAACAGACGCACGGATGAACATACGCATGGACGAACAGACGCACGGACAAACAGTCATACGGAAGAACAGACGCACGGACGAACAGACGCACGGAAGAACAGACGCACGGTCGAAATAACGCACGGATGAACAGACGCATGGACGAACAGACGCGCAGACGAACAGACGCACGGAAGAACAGATGCATGGACGAACAGACGCACGGACGTACAGACGCACGGACGAATAGACGCACAGGTGAACAGACGCACGGACGAACAGACGCACGGAAGAAAAGTCGCACGGACGAACAGACTTACGGACGAACCTAATTTTCGTCATTTTATTAGGGTATGACCGAAGAAAACTAAAAAACGAATTAATTCACCGATATTTCAATCTTGTTACCCTTTTTTGCCATTATTTTCGTAATTTTAGCGAGGTATGATCGAAAAAAGGTTCAAAAACAGGCAATTTCACCAAATTTGTATTTATATTCAATATTAAGCCCTTATTATAATTATTTCCTAAAGGTATGATCAAAAAAAATTTCGAAAACGGTTGTGTTCGGACAAACAGATGTACGGACCAACAAACGCATGAACAAACAGACGCACAGACGAACAGACGGACGGACAAACAGACGCACGGACAAACAGTCGCTCGGACAAACAGACGCATGGACGAACAGACGCACGGACGAATAGACGCACGGACGAACAGACGCACGGAAAAACAGACGCACGGACGAACAGACGCACGGACGAACAGACGCACGGACTAACAGACGCAAGGACGAACAGACGCACGGACGAACAGACGCACGGTCGAACAGACGCACGGATGAACAGACGCATGGACGAACAGACGCATGGACTAACAGACGCAAGGACGAACAGACGCACGGACAAACAGACCCACGGACAAACAGATGCGCAGACGAACAGACGCACGGACTAACAGACGCACGGACAAACAGACGCTCGGACGAACAGACGCACCGACGAACAGACGCATGGACAAACAGACACACGGACGTACAGGCACACGGACAAACAGACGCAAGGACGAACACACGCACGGACAAACAGACGCACGGATGAACAGACGCTCGGACGAACAGACGCATGAACGAACAGATGCACGGACGAATAGTCGAACGGATGACAGAGTAACGGACGAACAGACATTCGGACGAACAGACGCACGGACGAACAGACGCACAGGCGAACAGACGCACGGACGAACAGACGCACGGAAGAAAAGTCGCACGGTCGAACAGACGCACAGACGAACAGACGCACGGACGAACAGACGCAAGGACGAACAGACATACGAATAAACAGACGCATGGACGAACAGACAAACGGACGAGCAGACGCACGGACGAACAGACGCACGGACGAACAGACATACGGAAGAACAGACGCACGGACGAACAGACGCACGGACGACCAGACGAACGGAAGAACATACGCATGGACGAACAGACGCACGGACGTACAGACGCACGGAAGAAAAGTCGCACGGACGAACAGACGCAAAGACGAACAGACGCACGGACGAACAGACGCAAGGACGAACAGACATACGGATGAACAGACGCATGAACGAACATACAAACGGACGAACAGACGCACGGACGAACAGACGCACGGACGAACAGACGCACGGACGACCAGACGCACGGACGAACAGATGCACGGACAAAAACACGCACGGACGAACAGACTCACGGACGAACAGACGCACGGATGAACTGACGCTCGGACGAACTACCACACGAACGAACAGATGCACGGACGAACAAACGCACGGACGAACAGACGCAAGGACGAACTTTATTTTCGTCATTTTATCGAGTTATGATCTAAAAAAGGTAAAAAACGAATGAATTCACCGATATTTCATTCTTGTTCATTTATTTCCTCCTTGTATTTCGACATTTTAGAGAGGTATGATTGAAAAAAGTTGCGAAAATGGATAATGTCACCAGAATTTCAATTTTTATCCAACATTTCGCCCTTATGCTCGTTAATTTCTCGAGCTATGAGCAAAAAAAATATTCGAAATTGCTTCTGTTCGGACAAACAGATGTACGGACGAACAGACGCATTTACGAAAAGACGCACATACGAATAGACGCACGGACGAACAGACGCACGGGCGAACAGACGCACAGACGAACAGACGCACTGACGAACAGACGCACGGACGAACAGACATACGGATGAACAGACGCACGGAAGAACAGACGCACGGATGAACATACGCACGGACGAACAGACGCACGGACGAACAGACGCACGGACGTACAGACGCACGGACGAACAGACGCACAGGCGAACAGACGCACGGACGAACAGACGCACGGACAAACAGATGCATGGACGAACAGACGCATGGCCGAACAGACATACGGAAGAACAGACGCACGGACGAACAGACGCACGGAAGATCATACGCATGGACGAACAGACGCACGGACGAACAGACTCACGGACGAACAGACGCACGGACGTACAGACGCACGGACGAATAGACGCACAGGCGAACAGACGCTCGGACGAACAGACGCACGGAAGAAAAGTCGCACGGACGAACAGACGCACAGACGAACAGACGCACGAACGAACAGACGCAAGGACGAACAGACATACGGATGAACAGACGCACGGAAGAACAGACGCACGGATGAACATACGCACGGACGAACAGACGCACGGACGAACAGACACACGGACGTACAGACGCACGGACGAACAGACGCACAGGCGAACAGACGCACGGACGAACAGACGCACGGACAAACAGATGCATGGACGAACAGACGCATGGCCGAACAGACATACGGAAGAACAGACGCACGGACGAACAGACGCACGGAAGATCATACGCATGGACGAACAGACGCACGGACGAACAGACTCACGGACGAACAGACGCACGGACGTACAGACGCACGGACGAATAGACGCACAGGCGAACAGACGCTCGGACGAACAGACGCACGGAAGAAAAGTCGCACGGACGAACAGACGCACAGACGAACAGACGCACGAACGAACAGACGCAAGGACGAACAGACATACGGATGAACAGACGCATGGACGAACAGACAAACGGACGAAAAGACGCTCGGACGAATAGTCGCACAGACAAACAGATGCACGGACGAATAGACGCATGAACGAACAGACGCACAGACAAAAATACGCACGGACAAACAGACGCACGGACGAACAGACGCACGGACGAACAGACGCACGGTCGAACAGACGCACGGACGAACAGATGCACGGACAAAAACACGCACGGACGAACAGGCTCACGGACGAACAGATGCACGGACGAACAAACGCACGGACTAACAGACGCAAGGACGAACTTTATTTTCGTCATTTTATCGAGTTATGATCTAAAAAAGGTAAAAAACGAATGAATTCACCGATATTTCATTCTTGTTCATTTATTTCCTCCTTGTATTTCGACATTTTAGAGAGGTATGATTGAAAAAAGTTGCGAAAATGGATAATGTCACCTAAATTTCAATTTTTATCCAACATTTCGCCCTTATCCTCGTTAATTTCTCGAGCTATGAGCAAAAAAAATGTACGAAATTGGTTCTGTTCGGACAAACAGATGTACGGACGAACAGACGCATGGATGAACAGACGCACATACGAACAGACGCACGGACGAACAGACGCACGGGCGAACAGTCGCACGGATGAACAGACGCACAGACGAACAGACGCACGGACGAACAGACGCACAGACGAACAGACGCACTGACGAACAGACGCACGGACGAACAGACGCATGGACGAACAGACGCACAGACAAACAGACGCACGGACAAACAGACGCACGGATGAACAGACGCACGGAAGAACAGAGGCACGGATGAACATACGCATGGACGAAAAGACGCACGGACGAACAGACGCACGGACGAACAGACGCACGGACGTACAGACGCACGGACGAACAGACGCACAGGAAAACAGACGCACGGACGAACAGACGCACGGAAGGAAAGACGCACGGACGAACAGTCGCACAGTTGAAAAGACGCACGGACGAACAGACGCACGGACGAACAGACATACGGATGAACAGACGCATGGACGAACAGACGCACGGACGAACAGACGCACGGACGAACAGACGCACGGACAAACAGATGCACGGACGAACAGACGCATGGACGAACAGACGCACAGACAAACAGACGCACGGACAAACAGATGCACGGATGAACAGACGCACGGACGAACAGACGCACGGACGAACAGACGCACGTACGAACAGACGCTCGGACGAACTGTCACAAGAACGAACAGATGCACGGACGAACAGACGCACGGACGAACAGACGCACGGACGAACCTTATTTTCGTCATTTTATCGAGGTATAATCTAAATATGGTTAAAAAATTGAATACGCCGATATTTCAATCTTGATCATCTATTTATCCCTTACTTTTCGTCATTTTAGAGATGTATGATTGAAAAAAGTTTCGAAAAAATATATTGTCACCGAAATTTCAATTTTTATCCACTATTTCGCCATTATATTCGTTATTTTCTCAAACTATGATCAAATAAGGTTCGAAATTGGTTCTGTTTGGAGAAACAGATGTACGGATGAACAAACGCATGGACGAACAGACGCACATACGAACTGAATCATGAAAGAAAAATTGCTTGGACGATCTGACGCCCGGTCGAACCTTATATTCGTCATTTTTTTAAGGTTTGATCGTAAAAAGCTATGAAACGAAATAATTCACCGATATTTCAATCTTGTTTCTCTTAATCGCCCCTATTTTCGTAATTTTAGCGAGGTATGATCGGAAAAAAATTTCTAAATCGGACAATTTCACCAAATTTATATTAAATCCAATATTTTGCCCTTATTATTATTATTTTTTAAAGGTATGGCCGAAAAAAATTTCGAAAACGGTTCTGTTCGGACAAACAGATCTTCATCTGTTTGACGAACAGACGCATGGACAAAAACACGCACAGACGAACAGACGAACGGATGAACAGACGCATGGAGGAACAGACGCACGGACGAACAGACGCACGGACGAACAGACGCACGGACGAACAGACATACGGATGAACATACGCACGGAAGAACAGACGCACGGACGAACAGACGCACGGACGAACAGACGCACGGACGTACAGACGCACGGACGAACAGACGCACAGGCAAACAGACGCACGGACGAACAGACGCACGAAAGAAAAGACGCACGGACGAACAGACGCACAGACGAACAGACGCACGGACGAACAGACGCACGGACGAACAGACATACGGATGAACAGACGCATGGACGAACAGACGCACGGACGAACAGACGCACGGACGAACAGACGCACGGACAAACAGATGCACGGACGAACACACGCACGGACGAACAGACTCACGGACGAACAGACGCACGGACGGACAAACGCACGGACGAACAGACGCAAGGACGAACTTTATTTTCGTCATTTTATCGAGTTATGATCTAAAAAAGGTAAAAAAGAATGAATTCACCGATATTTCATTCTTGTTCATTTATTTTCTCCTTGAATTTCGACATTTTAGAGAGGTATGATTGAAAAAAGTTGCGAGAATGGATAATGTCACCAAAATTTCAATTTTTATCCAACATTTCGCCCTTGTGCTCGTTAATTTCTCGAGCTATGATCAAAAAAAATGTTCGAAATTGGTTCTGTTCGGACAAACAGATATACGGACGAACTGATGCACGGACGAACAGACGCACGGGCGAATGGTCGCACGGATGAACAGACGCACAGACGAACAGACGCACGGACGAACAGACGCACAGACGAACAGACGCACTGACGACCAGACGCACGGAAGAACAGACATACGGATGAACAGACGCACAGAAGAACAGACGCACGGAAGAATATACGCAAGGATAAACAGACGCACGGACGAACAGACGCACGGACGAACAGACGCACGGACGTACAGACGCACGGACGAACAGACGCACAGGCGAACAGACGCACGGACGAACAGACGCACGGAAGAAAAGACGCACGGACGAACAGACGCACAGACGAACAGACGCACGGACGAACAGACGCACGGACGAACAGTAATACGGATGAAAAGACGCATGGACGAACAGACGCACGGACGAACAGACGTACGGACGAACAGACGCACGGACAAAGAGATGCACGGACGAACAGACGCATGGACGAACAGACGCACAGACAAAAAAACGCACAGACAAACAGACGCACGGACGAACAGACGCACGGATGAACAGACGCACGGATGAACAGACGCACGGACGAACAGACGCATGGACAACAGACACACGGACGTACAGACGCACGGACAAACAGACGCACGGAAGAACACACGCACAGACAAACAGACGCACGGATGAATAGACGCATGAACGAACAGACACACGGACGAATAGTCGAACGGATGACAGACTAACGGACGAACAGACATTCGGACGAACAGACGCACGGAAGAACGGTCGTACTGTCGAAGAGACGCACAGATTAACAGACGCTCGGACGAACAGACGCACGAACGACTACATGCGCGGACGAACAGACGCATGGACGAACAGACGCACGGACGAAAAGACATACGGAAGAACAGACACACGGACGAACAGACGCACGGACGTACAGACGCAGAGACGAACAGACTCACGGACGAGCAGACACACGGACGTACAGACGCACGGACGAACAGACGCACAGACGAACAGACGCACAGGCGAACAGACGCACGGTCGAACAGACGTTTGGATGAACAGACGCACGGACAAACAGACGCACGGAAAAACAGACGCACGGACGAACAGACGCACGGACGAACAGACTCACGGACGTACAGACGCACGGACGAACAGACGCACAGACGAACAGACGCACAGGCGAACAGACGCACGGTCGAATAGACGCACGGAAGAAAAGTCGCACGGACGAACAGACGCACAGACGAACAGACGCACGGACGAACAGACGCAAGGACGAACAGACATACGGATGAACAGATGCATGGACGAACAGACAAACGGACGAACAGACGCACGGACGAACAGACGCAAGGACAAACAGATGCACCGACAAAAACACGCACCGACGAACAGACTCACGGAAGAACAAACGCACGGACGGACAAACGCACGGACGAACAGACGCAAGGACGAACTTTATTTTCGTCATTTTATCGAGTTATGATCTAAAAAAGGTAAAAAAGAATGAATTCACCGATATTTCATTTTGTTCATTTATTTTCTCCTTGAATTTCGACATTTTAGAGAGGTATGATTGAAAAAAGTTGCGAGAATGGATAATGTCACCAAAATTTCAATTTTTATCCAACCTTTCGCCCTTATGCTCGTTAATTTCTCGAGGTATGATCAAAAAAAATGTTCGAAATTGGTTCTGTTCGGACAAACAGATATACGGACGAACAGATGCATGGACGAACAGACGAACAGACGATCAGACGCACGGACGAACAGACGCACGGGCGAATGGTCGCACAGACGAACAGACGCACAGACGAACAGACGCACGGACGAACAGACGCACAGACGAACAGACGCACTGACGACCAGACGCACGGAAGAACAGACATACGGATGAACAGACGCACAGAAGAACAGACGCACGGAAGAATATACGCATGGACAAACAGACGCCCGGACGAACAGACGCACGGACGAACAGACGCACGGACGTACAGACGCACGGACGAACAGACGCACAGATGAACAGACGCACGGACGAACAGACGCTCGGAAGAAAAGACGCACGGACGAACAGACGCACAGACGAACAGACGCACGGACGAACAGACGCACGGACGAACAGACATACGGATGAAAAGACGCATGGACGAACAGACGCACGGACGAACAGACGTACGGACGAACAGACGCACGGACAAAGAGATGCACGGACGAACAGACGCATGGACGAACAGACGCACAGACAAAAAAACGCACAGACAAACAGACGCACGGACGAACAGACGCACGGATGAACAGACGCACGGATGAACAGACGCACGGACGAACAGACGCATGGACAACAGACACACGGACGTACAGACGCACGGACAAACAGACGCACGGACGAACACACGCACGGACAAACAGACGCACGGATGAATAGACGCATGAACGAACAGACGCACGGAGGAATAGTCGAACGGATGACAGACTAAAGGACGAACAGACATTCGGACGAACAGACGCACGGAAGAACGGTCGCACTGTCGAAGAGACGCACAGATTAACAGACGCTCGGACGAACAGACGCACGAACGACTACATGCGCGGACGAACAGACGCATGGACGAACAGACGCACGGACGAAAAGACATACGGAAGAACAGACGCACGGACGAACAGACGCACGGAAGAACATACGCATGGACGAACAGACGCAGAGACGAACAGACTCACGGACGAGCAGACACACGGACGTACAGACGCACGGACGAACAGACGCACAGACGAACAGACGCACAGGCGAACAGACGCACGGTCGAACAGACGCACGGAAGAAAAGTCGCACGGACGAACAGACGCACAGACGAACAGACGCACGGACGAACAGACGCAAGGACGAACAGACATACGGATGAACAGACGCATGGACGAACAGACGCACGGACGAACAGACGCACGGACGAACAGACGCACGGAAGAACATACGCATGGACGAACAGACGCAGAGACGAACAGACTCACGGACGAGCAGACACACGGACGTACAGACGCACGGACGAACAGACGCACAGACGAACAGACGCACAGGCGAACAGACGCACGGTCGAACAGACGCACGGAAGAAAAATCGCACGGACGAACAGACGCACAGACGAACAGACGCACGGACGAACAGACGCAAGGACGAACAGACATACGGATGAACAGACGCATGGACGAACAGACGCACGGACGAACAGACGCACGGACGAACAGACGCACGGACAAACAGATGCACGGACGAACACACGCACGGACGAACAGACTCACGGACGAACAGACGCACGGACGGACAAACGCACGGACGAACAGACGCAAGGACGAACTTTATTTTCGTCATTTTATCGAGTTATGATCTAAAAAAGGTAAAAAAGAATGAATTCACCGATATTTCATTCTTGTTCATTTATTTTCTCCTTGAATTTCGACATTTTAGAGAGGTATGATTGAAAAAAGTTGCGAGAATGGATAATGTCACCAAAATTTCAATTTTTATCCAACATTTCGCCCTTGTGCTCGTTAATTTCTCGAGCTATGATCAAAAAAAATGTTCGAAATTGGTTCTGTTCGGACAAACAGATATACGGACGAACTGATGCACGGACGAACAGACGCACGGGCGAATGGTCGCACGGATGAACAGACGCACAGACGAACAGACGCACGGACGAACAGACGCACAGACGAACAGACGCACTGACGACCAGACGCACGGAAGAACAGACATACGGATGAACAGACGCACAGAAGAACAGACGCACGGAAGAATATACGCAAGGACAAACAGACGCACGGACGAACAGACGCACGGACGAACAGACGCACGGACGTACAGACGCACGGATGAACAGACGCACAGGCGAACAGACGCACGGACGAACAGACGCACGGAAGAAAAGACGCACGGACGAACAGACGCACAGACGAACAGACGCACGGACGAACAGACGCACGGACGAACAGTAATACGGATGAAAAGACGCATGGACGAACAGACGCACGGACGAACAGACGTACGGACGAACAGACGCACGGACAAAGAGATGCACGGACGAACAGACGCATGGACGAACAGACGCACAGACAAAAAAACGCACAGACAAACAGACGCACGGACGAACAGACGCACGGATGAACAGACGCACGGATGAACAGACGCACGGACGAACAGACGCATGGACAACAGACACACGGACGTACAGACGCACGGACAAACAGACGCACGGACGAACACACGCACAGACAAACAGACGCACGGATGAATAGACGCATGAACGAACAGACACACGGACGAATAGTCGAACGGATGACAGACTAACGGACGAACAGACATTCGGACGAACAGACGCACGGAAGAACGGTCGTAGTGTCGAAGAGACGCACAGATTAACAGACGCTCGGACGAACAGACGCACGAACGACTACATGCGCGGACGAACAGACGCATGGACGAACAGACGCACGGACGAAAAGACATACGGAAGAACAGACACACGGACGAACAGACGCACGGACGTACAGACGCAGAGACGAACAGACTCACGGACGAGCAGACACACGGACGTACAGACGCACGGACGAACAGACGCACAGACGAACAGACGCACAGGCGAACAGACGCACGGTCGAACAGACGTTTGGATGAACAGACGCACGGACAAACAGACGCACGGAAAAACAGACGCACGGACGAACAGACGCACGGACGAACAGACTCACGGACGTACAGACGCACGGACGAACAGACGCACAGACGAACAGACGCACAGGCGATCAGACGCACGGTCGAATAGACGCACGGAAGAAAAGTCGCACGGACGAACAGACGCACAGACGAACAGACGCACGGACGAACAGACGCAAGGACGAACAGACATACGGATGAACAGATGCATGGACGAACAGACAAACGGACGAACAGACGCACGGACGAACAGACGCAAGGACAAACAGATGCACCGACAAAAACACGCACCGACGAACAGACTCACGGAAGAACAAACGCACGGACGGACAAACGCACGGACGAACAGACGCAAGGACGAACTTTATTTTCGTCATTTTATCGAGTTATGATCTAAAAAAGGTAAAAAAGAATGAATTCACCGATATTTCATTTTGTTCATTTATTTTCTCCTTGAATTTCGACATTTTAGAGAGGTATGATTGAAAAAAGTTGCGAGAATGGATAATGTCACCAAAATTTCAATTTTTATCCAACCTTTCGCCCTTATGCTCGTTAATTTCTCGAGGTATGATCAAAAAAAATGTTCGAAATTGGTTCTGTTCGGACAAACAGATATACGGACGAACAGATGCATGGACGAACAGACGAACAGACGATCAGACGCACGGACGAACAGACGCACGGGCGAATGGTCGCACGGATGAACAGACGCACAGACGAACAGACGCACGGACGAACAGACGCACAGACGAACAGACGCACTGACGACCAGACGCACGGAAGAACAGACATACGGATGAACAGACGCACAGAAGAACAGACGCACGGAAGAATATACGCATGGACAAACAGACGCCCGGACGAACAGACGCACGGACGAACAGACGCACGGACGTACAGACGCACGGACGAACAGACGCACAGGCGAACAGACGCACGGACGAACAGACGCTCGGAAGAAAAGACGCACGGACGAACAGACGCACAGACGAACAGACGCACGGACGAACAGACGCACGGACGAACAGACATACGGATGAAAAGACGCATGGACGAACAGACGCACGGACGAACAGACGTACGGACGAACAGACGCACGGACAAAGAGATGCACGGACGAACAGACGCATGGACGAACAGACGCACAGACAAAAAAACGCACAGACAAACAGACGCACGGACGAACAGACGCACGGATGAACAGACGCACGGATGAACAGACGCACGGACGAACGGACGCATGGACAACAGACACACGGACGTACAGACGCACGGACAAACAGACGCACGGACGAACACACGCACGGACAAACAGACGCACGGATGAATAGACGCATGAACGAACAGACGCACGGAGGAATAGTCGAACGGATGACAGACTAACGGACGAACAGACATTCGGACGAACAGACGCACGGAAGAACGGTCGCACTGTCGAAGAGACGCACAGATTAACAGACGCTCGGACGAACAGACGCACGAACGACTACATGCGCGGACGAACAGACGCATGGACGAACAGACGCACGGACGAAAAGACATACGGAAGAACAGACGCACGGACGAACAGACGCACGGAAGAACATACGCATGGACGAACAGACGCAGAGACGAACAGACTCACGGACGAGCAGACACACGGACGTACAGACGCACGGACGAACAGACGCACAGACGAACAGACGCACAGGCGAACAGACGCACGGTCGAACAGACGCACGGAAGAAAAGTCGCACGGACGAACAGACGCACAGACGAACAGACGCACGGACGAACAGACGCAAGGACGAACAGACATACGGATGAACAGACGCATGGACGAACAGACAAACGGACGAACAGTCGCACGGACGAACAGACGCAAGGACAAACAGATGCACGGACGAATAGACGCATGAACGAACAGACGCACAGACAAAAAGACGCACGGACAAGCAGACGCACGGACGAACAGACGCACGGACGAACAGACGCACGGACGAACAGACGCACGGACGAACAGATGCACCGACAAAAACACGCACGGATGAACAGACTCACGGACGAACAGACGCACGGACGAACAAACGCACGGACGAACAGACGCAAGGACGAACTTTTTTTACGTCATTTTATCGAGTTATGATCTAAAAAAGGTAAAAAAAGAATGAATTCACCGATATTTCATTCTTGTTCATTTATTTCCTCCTTGAATTTCGACATTTTAGAGAGGTATGATTGAAAAAAGTTGCGAGAATGGATAAATGGAGAATGTCACCAAAATTTCAATTTTTATCCAGCATTTCGCCCTTATGCTCGTTAATTTCTCGAGCTATGATAAAAAAAAATGTTCGAAATTGGTTCTGTTTGGATAAACAGATGTACGGACGAACAGATGCATGGACGAACAGACGCACAGACGAACAGACGCACGGACGAACAGACGCACGGGCGAACGGTCGCACGGATGAACAGACGCACAGACGAACAGACGCACGGACGAACAGACGCACAGACGAACAGACGCACTGACGACCAGACGCACGGAAGAACAGACATACGGATGAACAGACGCACGGAAGAACAGACGCACGGATGAACATACGCACGGACAAACAGACGCACGGACGAACAGACGCACAGACGAACAGACGCACGGACGTACAGACGCACGGACGAACAGACGCACAGTCGAACAGACGCACGGACGAACAGATGCACGGAAGAAAAGACGCACGGACGAACAGACGCACAGACGAACAGACGCACGGACGAACAGACGCACGGACGAACAGACATACGGATGAACAGACGCATGGACGAACAGACGCACGGACGAACAGACGTACGGACGAACAGACGCACGGACAAACAGATGCACGGACGAACAGACGCATGGACGAACAGACGCGCAGACAAACAGACGCACAGACAAACAGACGCACGGACGAACAGACGCACGGATGAACAGACGCACGGATGAACAGACGCACGGACGAACAGACGCATGGACAACAGACACACGGACGTATAGAGGCACGGACAAACAGACGCACGGACGAACACACGCACGGACAAACAGACGCACGGATGAATAGACGCATGAACGAACAGACGCACGGACGAAGAGTCGAACGGATGACAGATTAACGGACGAACAGACATTCGGAGGAACAGACACACGGAAGAACGGTCGCACTGTCGAAGAGACGCACAGATTAACAGACGCTCGGACGAACAGACGCACGAACGAACAGATGCACGGACGAACAAACGCATGGACGAACAGACGCACGGACGAACTTTATTTTCGTCATGCTATCGAGGTATGATCTAAAAAAGGTAAAAAACCAATGAATTCATTGATATTTCAATCTTGTTCATCTATTTATCCCTTACTTTTCGTCATTTTAGAGTGGTATGATTGAAAAAAAACTCGAAAATGTATATTGTCACCGAAATTTAAATTTTTATCCACTATCTCGTCTTTATATTCGTTATTTTCTCAAGCTTTGATCAAATAAGGTTCGAAATTGGTTCTGTTTGGAGAAACAGATGTACGGATGAACAAACGCATGGACGAACAGACGCACAGAAGAACAGTCACACGAACGAACAGCCGCACGGACGAACTGAATCATGAAAGAACAATCGCTTTGACGATCTGACGCCCGGTCGAACCTTATATTCGTCATTTTTTTATGGTTTGATCGTAAAAAGCTATGAAACGAAATAATTCACCGATATTTCAATCTTGTTTCTCTTAATCGCCCCTACATTCGTAATTTTAGCGAGGTATGATCGAGAAAAAATTTCGAAAACGGACAATTTCACCAAATTTATATTTTATCCAATATTTTGCCCTTATTTTCATTATTTTCTAAAGGTATGATCGAAAAAAATTTCGAAAACGGTTCTGTTCGGACAAAAGTATGAAGAGACGAACAGACGCATGTACAAAAACACGACAAGACGATCAGACGAACGGATGAACAGACGCACGAACAAACAGATGCACGGACAAACAGACGCACGGACAAAGAGACGCACGGACGTACAGACGAAAGGACGAACAGACGCACAGGCGAACAGAATTACGGATGAACAGACGCACGGATGAAAAGACGCACGGACGAACAGACGCACGGACGAACAGACGCACGGACGAACAGACACACGGTTGAATAGAAGCATGGACGAACAGACGCACGGACGAAAAGACGCTTGGACGAACAGACGCACGGACAAACAGATGCGCGGACGAACAGACGCACGGACGAACAGACGCACGGATGAACAGACGCATGGACGAACAGACGTACAGACGAACAGACGCACGGATGAACAGACGCAAGGACAAACAGATGCGCGGACGAACAGACGCTCGGACGAACAGACGCACGAACGACTACATGCACGGACGAACAGACGCTTGGACGAACAGACGCACGGACGAAAAGACATACGGAAGAACAGACGCACGGACGAACAGACGCACGGAAGAACATACGCATGGACGAACACACGCAGAGACGAACAGACTCACGGTCGAACAGACTCACGGACGTACAGACGCACGGACGAACAGACGCACAGACGAACAGACGCACAGGCGAACAGACGCACGGTCGAACAGACGCACGGTAGAAAAGTCGCACGGACGAACAGACGCACAGACGAACAGACGCACGGACGAACAGACGCAAGGTCGAACAGACATACGGATGAACAGACGCATGGACGAACAGACAAACGGACGAACAGACGCACGGACGAACAGACATACGGATGAACAGACGCATGGACGAACAGACGCACGGACGAAGAGACGTACGGACGAACAGACGCACGGACAAACAGATGCACGGACTAACAGACGCATGGACGAACAGACGCACAGACAAACAGACGCACAGACAAACAGACGCACGGACGAACAGACGCACGGATGAACAGACGCACGGATGAACAGACGCACGGACGAACAGACGCATGGACAAAAGACACACGGACGTACAGACGCACGGACAAACAGACGCACGGAAGAACACACGCACGGACAAACAGACGCACGGATGAATAGACGCATGAACGAACAGACGCACGGACGAATAGTCGAACGGATGACAGACTTACGGACGAACAGACCTTCGGAGGAACAGAACCACGGAAGTACGGTCGCACTGTCGAAGAGACGCACAGATTAACAGACGCTCGGACGAACAGACGCACGAACGACTAGATGCACGGACGAACAAACGCATGGACGAACAGACGCACGGACGAACTTTATTTTCGTCATGCTATCGACGTATGATCTAAAAAAGGTAAAAAACCAATGAATTCAACGATATTTCAATCTTGTTCATCTATTTATCCCTTACTTTTCGTCATTTTAGAGTGGTATAATTGAAAAAAGTTTCGAAAATGTATATTGTCACCGAAATTTCATTTTTTAAACATTATTTCGCTATTATTTTCGTTATTTTCTCAAGCTATGATCGAAAATGTTCGACATTGGTTCTGTTCAGACAATCAGATGTACGGATGAACAGACGCACGGAAGAACAGACGCACGGACGAACAGACGCACAGGCGAACAGACGCACGGACGAACAGACGCACGGAAGAAAAGACGCACGGACGAACAGACGCACAGACGAACAGACGCACGGACGAACAGACGCACGGACGAACAGACATACGGATGAACAGACGCATTGACGAACAGACGCACGGACGAACAGACGCACGGACGAACAGACGCATGGACAACAGACACACGGACGTACAGACGCACGGACAAACAGACGCACGGACGAACACACGCACAGACAAACAGACGCACGGATGAATAGACGCATGAACGAACAGACACACGGACGAATAGTCAAACGGATGACAGACTAACGGACGAACAGACATTCGGACGAACAGACGCACGGAAGAACGGTCGTACTGTCGAAGAGACGCACAGATTAACAGACGCTCGGACGAACAGACGCACGAACGACTACATGCGCGGACGAACAGACGCATGGACGAACAGACGCACGGACGAAAAGACATACGGAAGAACAGACACACGGACGAACAGACGCACGGACGTACAGACGCAGAGACGAACAGACTCACGGACGAGCAGACACACGGACGTACAGACGCACGGACGAACAGACGCACAGACGAACAGACGCACAGGCGAACAGACGCACGGTCGAACAGACGTTTGGATGAACAGACGCACGGACAAACAGACGCACGGAAAAACAGACGCACGGACGAACAGACGCACGGACGAACAGACTCACGGACGTACAGACGCACGGACGAACAGACGCACAGACGAACAGACGCACAGGCGAACAGACGCACGGTCGAATAGACGCACGGAAGAAAAGTCGCACGGACGAACAGACGCACAGACGAACAGACGCACGGACGAACAGACGCAAGGACGAACAGACATACGGATGAACAGATGCATGGACGAACAGACAAACGGACGAACAGACGCACGGACGAACAGACGCAAGGACAAACAGATGCACCGACAAAAACACGCACCGACGAACAGACTCACGGAAGAACAAACGCACGGACGGACAAACGCACGGACGAACAGACGCAAGGACGAACTTTATTTTCGTCATTTTATCGAGTTATGATCTAAAAAAGGTAAAAAAGAATGAATTCACCGATATTTCATTTTGTTCATTTATTTTCTCCTTGAATTTCGACATTTTAGAGAGGTATGATTGAAAAAAGTTGCGAGAATGGATAATGTCACCAAAATTTCAATTTTTATCCAACCTTTCGCCCTTATGCTCGTTAATTTCTCGAGGTATGATCAAAAAAAATGTTAGAAATTGGTTCTGTTCGGACAAACAGATATACGGACGAACAGATGCATGGACGAACAGACGAACAGACGATCAGACGCACGGACGAACAGACGCACGGGCGAATGGTCGCACGGATGAACAGACGCACAGACGAACAGACGCACGGACGAACAGACGCACAGACGAACAGACGCACTGACGACCAGACGCACGGAAGAACAGACATACGGATGAACAGACGCACAGAAGAACAGACGCACGGAAGAATATACGCATGGACAAACAGACGCCCGGACGAACAGACGCACGGACGAACAGACGCACGGACGTACAGACGCACGGACGAACAGACGCACAGGCGAACAGACGCACGGACGAACAGACGCTCGGAAGAAAAGACGCACGGACGAACAGACGCACAGACGAACAGACGCACGGACGAACAGACGCACGGACGAACAGACATACGGATGAAAAGACGCATGGACGAACAGACGCACGGACGAACAGACGTACGGACGAACAGACGCACGGACAAAGAGATGCACGGACGAACAGACGCATGGACGAACAGACGCACAGACAAAAAAACGCACAGACAAACAGACGCACGGACGAACAGACGCACGGATGAACAGACGCACGGATGAACAGACGCACGGACGAACAGACGCATGGACAACAGACACACGGACGTACAGACGCACGGACAAACAGACGCACGGACGAACACACGCACGGACAAACAGACGCACGGATGAATAGACGCATGAACGAACATACGCACGGAGGAATAGTCGAACGGATGACAGACTAACGGACGAACAGACATTCGGACGAACAGACGCACGGAAGAACGGTCGCACTGTCGAAGAGACGCACAGATTAACAGACGCTCGGACGAACAGACGCACGAACGACTACATGCGCGGACGAACAGACGCATGGACGAACAGACGCACGGACGAAAAGACGTACGGAAGAACAGACGCACGGACGAACAGACGCACGGAAGAACATACGCATGGACGAACAGACGCAGAGACGAACAGACTCACGGACGAGCAGACACACGGACGTACAGACGCACGGACGAACAGACGCACAGACGAACAGACGCACTGGCGAACAGACGCACGGTCGAACAGACGCACGGAAGAAAAGTCGCACGGACGAACAGACGCACAGACGAACAGACGCACGGACGAACAGACGCAAGGACGAACAGACATACGGATGAACAGACGCATGGACGAACAGACAAACGGACGAACAGTCGCACGGACGAACAGACGCAAGGACAAACAGATGCACGGACGAATAGACGCATGAACGAACAGACGCACAGACAAAAAGACGCACGGACAAGCAGACGCACGGACGAACAGACGCACGGACGAACAGACGCACGGACGAACAGACGCACGGACGAACAGATGCACCGACAAAAACACGCACGGATGAACAGACTCACGGACGAACAGACGCACGGACGAACAAACGCACGGACGAACAGACGCAAGGACGAACTTTTTTTACGTCATTTTATCGAGTTATGATCTAAAAAAGGTAAAAAAAGAATGAATTCACCGATATTTCATTCTTGTTCATTTATTTCCTCCTTGAATTTCGACATTTTAGAGAGGTATGATTGAAAAAAGTTGCGAGAATGGATAAATGGAGAATGTCACCAAAATTTCAATTTTTATCCAACATTTCGCCCTTATGCTCGTTAATTTCTCGAGCTATGATAAAAAAAAATGTTCGAAATTGGTTCTGTTTGGATAAACAGATGTACGGACGAACAGATGCATGGACGAACAGACGCACAGACGAACAGACGCACGGACGAACAGACGCACGGGCGAACGGTCGCACGGATGAACAGACGCACAGACGAACAGACGCACTGACGACCAGACGCACGGAAGAACAGACATACGGATGAACAGACGCACGGAAGAACAGACGCACGGATGAACATACGCACGGAAGAACAGACGCACGGATGAACATACGCACGGACAAACAGACGCACGGACGAACAGACGCACAGACGAACAGACGCACTGACGACCAGACGCACGGAAGAACAGACATACGGATGAACAGACGCACGGAAGAACAGACGCACGGATGAACATACGCACGGACAAACAGACGCACGGACGAACAGACGCACAGACGAACAGACGCACGGACGTACAGACGCACGGACGAACAGACGCACAGTCGAACAGACGCACGGACGAACAGATGCACGGAAGAAAAGACGCACGGACGAACAGACGCACAGACGAACAGACGCACGGACGAACAGACGCACGGACGAACAGACATACGGATGAACAGACGCATGGACGAACAGACGCACGGACGAACAGACGTACGGACGAACAGACGCACGGACAAACAGATGCACGGACGAACAGACGCATGGACGAACAGACGCGCAGACAAACAGACGCACAGACAAACAGACGCACGGACGAACAGACGCACGGATGAACAGACGCACGGATGAACAGACGCACGGACGAACAGACGCATGGACAACAGACACACGGACGTATAGACGCACGGACAAACAGACGCACGGACGAACACACGCACGGACAAACAGACGCACGGATGAATAGACGCATGAACGAACAGACGCACGGACGATGAGTCGAACGGATGACAGATTAACGGACGAACAGACATTCGGAGGAACAGACACACGGAAGAACGGTCGCACTGTCGAAGAGACGCACAGATTAACAGACGCTCGGACGAACAGACGCACGAACGAACAGATGCACGGACGAACAAACGCATGGACGAACAGACGCACGGACGAACTTTATTTTCGTCATGCTATCGAGGTATGATCTAAAAAAGGTAAAAAACCAATGAATTCAACGATATTTCAATCTTGTTCATCTATTTATCCCTTACTTTTCGTCATTTTAGAGTGGTATGATTGAAAAAAAACTCGAAAATGTATATTGTCACCGAAATTTCAATTTTTATCCACTATCTCGTCTTTATATTCGTTATTTTCTCAAGCTTTGATCAAATAAGGTTCGAAATTGGTTCTGTTTGGAGAAACAGATGTACGGATGAACAAACGCATGGACGAACAGACGCACAGAAGAACAGTCACACGAACGAACAGCCGCACGGACGAACTGAATCATGAAAGAACAATCGCTTTGACGATCTGACGCCCGGTCGAACCTTATATTCGTCATTTTTTTATGGTTTGATCGTAAAAAGCTATGAAACGAAATAATTCACCGATATTTCAATCTTGTTTCTCTTAATCGCCCCTACATTCGTAATTTTAGCGAGGTATGATCGAGAAAAAATTTCGAAAACGGACAATTTCACCAAATTTATATTTTATCCAATATTTTGCCCTTATTTTCATTATTTTCTAAAGGTATGATCGAAAAAAATTTCGAAAACGGTTCTGTTCGGACAAAAGTATGAAGAGACGAACAGACGCATGTACAAAAACACGACAAGACGATCAGACGAACGGATGAACAGACGCACGAACAAACAGATGCACGGACAAACAGACGCACGGACAAAGAGACGCACGGACGTACAGACGAAAGGACGAACAGACGCACAGGCGAACAGAATTACGGATGAACAGACGCACGGATGAAAAGACGCACGGACGAACAGACGCACGGACGAACAGACGCACGGACGAACAGACACACGGTTGAATAGAAGCATGGACGAACAGACGCACGGACGAAAAGACGCTTGGACGAACAGACGCACGGACAAACAGATGCGCGGACGAACAGACGCACGGACGAACAGACGCACGGATGAACAGACGCATGGACGAACAGACGTACAGACGAACAGACGCACGGATGAACAGACGCAAGGACAAACAGATGCGCGGACGAACAGACGCTCGGACGAACAGACGCACGAACGACTACATGCACGGACGAACAGACGCTTGGACGAACAGACGCACGGACGAAAAGACATACGGAAGAACAGACGCACGGACGAACAGACGCACGGAAGAACATACGCATGGACGAACACACGCAGAGACGAACAGACTCACGGTCGAACAGACTCACGGACGTACAGACGCACGGACGAACAGACGCACAGACGAACAGACGCACAGGCGAACAGACGCACGGTCGAACAGACGCACGGTAGAAAAGTCGCACGGACGAACAGACGCACAGACGAACAGACGCACGGACGAACAGACGCAAGGTCGAACAGACAAACGGACGAACAGACGCACGGACGAACAGACATACGGATGAACAGACGCATGGACGAACAGACGCACGGACGAAGAGACGTACGGACGAACAGACGCACGGACAAACAGATGCACGGACTAACAGACGCATGGACGAACAGACGCACAGACAAACAGACGCACAGACAAACAGACGCACGGACGAACAGACGCACGGATGAACAGACGCACGGATGAACAGACGCACGGACGAACAGACGCATGGACAAAAGACACACGGACGTACAGACGCACGGACAAACAGACGCACGGAAGAACACACGCACGGACAAACAGACGCACGGATGAATAGACGCATGAACGAACAGACGCACGGACGAATAGTCGAACGGATGACAGACTTACGGACGAACAGACCTTCGGAGGAACAGAACCACGGAAGTACGGTCGCACTGTCGAAGAGACGCACAGATTAACAGACGCTCGGACGAACAGACGCACGAACGACTAGATGCACGGACGAACAAACGCATGGACGAACAGACGCACGGACGAACTTTATTTTCGTCATGCTATCGACGTATGATCTAAAAAAGGTAAAAAACCAATGAATTCAACGATATTTCAATCTTGTTCATCTATTTATCCCTTACTTTTCGTCATTTTAGAGTGGTATAATTGAAAAAAGTTTCGAAAATGTATATTGTCACCGAAATTTCATTTTTTAAACATTATTTCGCTATTATTTTCGTTATTTTCTCAAGCTATGATCGAAAATGTTCGACATTGGTTCTGTTGAGACAATCAGATGTATGGACGAACAGACGCACGGAAGAACAGACGCACGGACGAACAGACGCACAGGCGAACAGACGCACGGACGAACAGACGCACGGAAGAAAAGACGCACGGACGAACAGACGCACAGACGAACAGACGCACGGACGAACAGACGCACGGACGAACAGACATACGGATGAACAGACGCATTGACGAACAGACGCACGGACGAACAGACGCACGGACGTACAGACGCACGGACGAACAGACGCACAGGCGAACAGACGCACGGACGAACAGACGCACTGACGATCAGACGCACAGACGAACAGACGCACGTACGAACAGACGCACGGACAAACAGACATACGAGTGAACAGACGCATGGACGAACAGACGCACGGACGAACAGACGCACGGACGAACAGACGCACGGACAAACAGATGCACGGACGAACAGACGCATGGACGAACAGACGCACAGACAAACAGACGCACGGACAAACAGACGCACGGATGAACAGACGCACGGACGAACAGACGCACGGACAAACAGACGCACGGACGAACAGACGCACGGAAAAACAGACGCACGAACGAACAGACTCACGGACGAACAGACGCACGGTTGAACTGACGCTCGGACGAACTACCATACGAACGAACAGATGCACGGACGAACAGACGCACGGACGAACACACGCACGGACGAACCTTATTTTCGTCATTCTATCGAGGTTTGATCTAAAAAAGGTAAAATAACAATTGAATTCAACAATATTTCAATCTTGTTCATCTATTTTCCCCTAACTTTTCGTCGTTTTAGGGAGGTATGATAGAAAAAGGTTTCGAAAATGTATATTGTCACTGAAATTTCAATTTTTATCTACTATTTCGCCCTTATGTTCGTTATTTTCTCAAGCTATGATCAAAAAAATGTTCGAAATTAGTTCTGTGTGGAGAAATAGATGTACGGATGAAAAGACGCATGGACAAATAGACGCACAGACGAGTAGCCGCACGGACGAACAGACGCACGGACGAACTGAAGCATGAACGAACAATCGCTCGGACGATCAGACTTACGGACGAACCTAATTTTCGTCATTTTATTAAGGTATGACCGAAGAAAACTAAAAAACGAATTAATTCACCGATATTTCAAACTTGTTCCCCTTTTTTGCCATTATTTTCGTAATTTTAGCGAGGTATGATCGAAAAAAAGTTTCAAAAACGGACAATTTCACCAAATTTGTATTTATATTCAATATTTAGCCCTTATTATCATTATTTCCTAAAGGTATGATCAAAAAAAATTTCGAAAACGGTTGTGTTCGGACAAACAGATGTACAGACCAACAAACGCATGAATAAACAGACGCACAGACGAACAGACGGACGGACAAACAGACGCACGGACAAACAGTCGCACGGACAAACAGACGCACGGACGAACAGACGCACGGACGAATAGACGCACGGACGAACAGAAACATGGACGAACAGACGCACGGACGAACAGACGCACGGACGAACAGTCGCACGGACGAACAGACGTTTGGATGAACAGACGCACGGACAAACAGACGCACGGAAAAACAGACGCACGGACGAACAGACGCACGGACGAACAGACTCACGGACGTACAGACGCACGGACGAACAGACGCACAGACGAACAGACGCACAGGCGAACAGACGCACGGTCGAACAGACGCAAGGAAGAAAAGTTGCACGGACGAACAGACGCACAGACGAACAGACGCACGGACGAACAGACGCAAGGACGAACAGACATACGGATGAACAGACGCATGGACGAACAGACAAACGGACGAACAGACGCACGGACGAACAGACGCAAGGACAAACAGATGCACCGACAAAAACACGCACCGACGAACAGACTCACGGAAGAACAAACGCACGGACGGACAAACGCACGGACGAACAGACGCAAGGACGAACTTTATTTTCGTCATTTTATCGACTTATGATCTAAAAAAGGTAAAAAAGAATGAATTCACCGATATTTCATTCTTGTTCATTTATTTTCTCCTTGAATTTCGACATTTTAGAGAGGTATGATTGAAAAAAGTTGCGAGAATGGATAATGTCACCAAAATTTCAATTTTTATCCAACCTTTCGCCCTTATGCTCGTTAATTTCTCGAGCTATGATCAAAAAAAAATGTTCGAAATTGGTTCTGTTCGGACAAACAGATATACGGTTGAACAGATGCATGGACGAACAGACGAACAGACGATCAGACGCACGGACGAACAGACGCACGGGCGAATGGTCGCACGGATGAACAGACGCACAGACGAACAGACGCACGGACGAACAGACGCACAGACGAACAGACGCACTGACGACCAGACGCACGGAAGAACAGACATACGGATGAACAGACGCACAGAGGAACAGACGCACGGAAGAATATACGCATGGACAAACAGACGCACGGACGAACAGACGCACGGACGAACAGACGCACGAACGTACAGACGCACGGACGAACAGACGCACAGGCGAACAGACGCACGGACGAACAGACGCTCGGAAGAAAAGACGCACGGACGAACAGACGCACAGACGAACAGACGCACGGACGAACAGACGCACGGACGAACAGACATACGGATGAAAAGACGCATGGACGAACAGACGCACGGACGAACAGACGTACGGACGAACAGACGCACGGACAAAGAGATGCACGGACAAACAAACGCATGGACGAACAGACGCACAGACAAAAAAAACGCACAGACAAACAGACGCACGGACGAACAGACGCACGGATGAACAGACGCACGGATGAACAGACGCACGGACGAACAGACGCATGGACAACAGACACACGGACGTACAGACGCACGGACAAACAGACGCACGGACGAACACACGCACGGACAAACAGACGCACGGATGAATAGACGCATGAACGAACAGACGCACGGACGAATAGTCGAACGGATGACAGACTAACGGACGAACAGACATTCGGACGAACAGACGCACGGAAGAACGGTCGCACTGTCGAAGAGACGCACAGATTAACAGACGCTCGGACGAACAGACGCACGAACGACTACATGCGCGGACGAACAGACGCATGGACGAACAGACGCACGGACGAAAAGACATACGGAAGAACAGACGCACGGACGAACAGACGCACGGAAGAACATACGCATGGACGAACAGACGCAGAGACGAACAGACTCACGGACGAGCAGACACACGGACGTACAGACGCACGGACGAACAGACGCACAGACGAACAGACGCACAGGCGAACAGACGCACGGTCGAACAGACGCACGGAAGAAAAGTCCTACGGACGAACAGACGCACAGACGAACAGACGCACGGACGAACAGACGCAAGGACGAAAAGACATACGGATGAACAGACGCATGGACGAACAGACAAACGGACGAACAGTCGCACGGACGAACAGACGCAAGGACAAACAGATGCACGGACGAATAGACGCATGAACGAACAGACGCACAGACAAAAAGACGCACGGACAAGCAGACGCACGGACGAACAGACGCACGGACGAACAGACGCACGGACGAACAGACGCACGGACGAACAGATGCACCGACAAAAACACGCACGGACGAACAGACTCACGGACGAACAGACGCACGGACGAACAAACGCACGGACGAACAGACGCAAGGACGAACTTTATTTTCGTCATTTAATCGAGTTATGATCTAAAAAAGGTAAAAAAAGAATGAATTCACCGATATTTCATTCTTGTTCATTTATTTCTTCCTTGAATTTCGACATTTTAGAGAGGTATGATTGAAAAAAGTTGCGAGAATGGATAATGTCACCAAAATTTCAATTTTTATCCAACATTTCGCCCTTATGCTCGTTAATTTCTCGATCTATGATCAAAAAAAATGTTCGAAATTGGTTCTGTTCGGATAAACAGATGTACGGACGAACAGATGCATGGACGAACAGACGCACAGACGAACAGACGCACGGACGAACAGACGCGCGGGCGAACGGTCGCACGGATGAACAGACGCACAGACGAACAGACGCACGGACGAACAGACGCACAGACGAACAGACGCACTGACGACCAGACGCACGGAAGAACAGACATTCGGATGAACAGACGCACGGAAGAACAGACGCACGGATGAACATACGCACGGACAAACAGACGCACGGACGAACAGACGCACGGACGAACAGACGCACGGACGTACAGACGCACGGACGAACAGACGCACAGTCGAACAGACGCACGGACGAACAGATGCACGGAAGAAAAGACGCACGGACGAAAAGACGCACAGACGAACAGACGCACGGACGAACAGACGCACGGACGAACAGACATACGGATGAACAGACGCATGGACGAACAGACGCACGGACGAACAGACGTACGGACAAACAGACGCACGGACAAACAGATGCACGGACGAACAGACGCATGGACGAACAGACGCGCAGACAAACAGACGCACAGACAAACAGACGCACGGACGAACAGACGCACGGATGAACAGACGCACGGATGAACAGACGCACGGACTAACAGACGCATGGACAACAGACACACGGACGTATAGACGCACGGACAAACAGACGCACGGACGAACACACGCACGGACAAACTGACGCACGGATGAATAGACGCATGAACGAACAGACGCACGGACGAAGAGTCGAACGGATGACAGATTAACGGACGAACAGACATTCGGAGGAACAGACACACGGAAGAACGGTCGCACTGTCGAAGAGACGCACAGATTAACAGACGCTCGGACGAACAGACGCACGAACGAACAGATGCACGGACGAACAAACGCATGGACGAACAGACGCACGGACGAACTTTATTTTCGTCATGCTAACGAGGTATGATCTAAAAAAGGTAAAAAACCAATGAATTCAACGATATTTCAATCTTGTTCATCTATTTATCCCTTACTTTTCGTCATTTTAGAGTGGTATGATTGAAAAAAAACTCGAAAATGTATATTGTCACCGAAATTTCAATTTTTATCCACTATTTCGTCTTTATATTCGTTATTTTCTCAAGCTTTGATCAAATAAGGTTCGAAATTGGTTCTGTTTGGAGAAACAGATGTACGGATGAACAAACGCATGGACGAACAGACGCACAGAAGAACAGTCACACGAACGAACAGCCGCACGGACGAACTGAATCATGAAAGAACAATCGCTTTGACGATCTGACGCCCGGTCGAACCTTATATTCGTCATTTTTTTATGGTTTGATCGTAAAAAGCTATGAAACGAAATAATTCACCGATATTTCAATCTTGTTTCTCTTAATCGCCCCTACTTTCGTAATTTTAGCGAGGTATGATCGAGAAAAAATTTCGAAAACGGACAATTTCACCAAATTTATATTTTATCCAATATTTTGCCCTTATTTTCATTATTTTCTAAAGGTATGATCGAAAAAAATTTCGAAAACGGTTCTGTTCGGACAAAAGTATGAAGAGACGAACAGACGCATGTACAAAAACACGACCAGACGATCAGACGAACGGATGAACAGACGCACGAACAAACAGATGCACGGACAAACAGACGCACGGACAAAGAGACGCACGGACGTACAGACGAAAGGACGAACAGACGCACAGGCGAACAGAATTACGGATGAACAGACGCACGGATGAAAAGACGCACGGACGAACAGACGCACGGACGAACAGACGCACGGACGAACAGACACACGGTTGAATAGAAGCATGGACGAACAGACGCACGGACGAAAAGACGCTTGGACGAACAGACGCACGGACAAACAGATGCGCGGACGAACAGACGCACGGACGAACAGACGCACGGATGAACAGACGCATGGACGAACAGACGTACAGACGAACAGACGCACGGATGAACAGACGCAAGGACAAACAGATGCGCGGACGAACAGACGCTCGGACGAACAGACGCACGAACGACTACATGCACGGACGAACAGACGCATGGACGAACAGACGCACGGACGAAAAGACATACGGAAGAACAGACGCACGGACGAACAGACGCACGGAAGAACATACGCATGGACGAACACACGCAGAGACGAACAGACTCACGGTCGAACAGACTCACGGACGTACAGACGCACGGACGAACAGACGCACAGACGAACAGACGCACAGGCGAACAGACGCACGGTCGAACAGACGCACGGTAGAAAAGTCGCACGGACGAACAGACGCACAGACGAACAGACGCACGGACGAACAGACGCAAAGTCGAACAGACATACGGATGAACAGACGCATGGACGAACAGACAAACGGACGAACAGACGCACGGACGAACAGACATACGGATGAACAGACGCATGGACGAACAGACGCACGGACGAAGAGACGTACGGACGAACAGACGCACGGACAAACAGATGCACGGACTAACAGACGCATGGACGAACAGACGCACAGACAAACAGACACACAGACAAACAGACGCACGGACGAACAGACGCACGGATGAACAGACGCACGGATGAACAGACGCACGGACGAACAGACGCATGGACAAAAGACACACGGACGTACAGACGCACGGACAAACAGACGCACGGAAGAACACACGCACGGACAAACAGACGCACGGATGAATAGACGCATGAACGAACAGACGCACGGACGAATAGTCGAACGGATGACAGACTTACGGACGAACAGACCTTCGGAGGAACAGACACACGGAAGTACGGTCGCACTGTCGAAGAGACGCACAGATTAACAGACGCTCGGACGAACAGACGCACGAACGACTAGATGCACGGACGAACAAACGCATGGACGAACAGACGCACGGACGAACTTTATTTTCGTCATGCTATCGAGGTATGATCTAAAAAAGGTAAAAAACCAATGAATTCAACGATATTTCAATCTTGTTCATCTATTTATCCCTTACTTTTCGTCATTTTAGAGTGGTATAATTGAAAAAAGTTTCGAAAATGTATATTATCACCGAAATTTCATTTTTTAAACATTATTTCGCTATTATTTTCGTTATTTTCTCAAGCTATGATCGAAAATGTTCGACATTGGTTCTGTTCAGACAATCAGATGTACGGATGAACAGACGCACGGAAGAACAGACGCACGGACGAACAGACGCACAGGCGAACAGACGCACGGACGAACAGACGCACGGAAGAAAAGACGCACGGACGAACAGACGCACAGACGAACAGACGCACGGACGAACAGACGCACGGACGAACAGACATACGGATGAACAGACGCATTGACGAACAGACGCACGGACGAACAGACGCACGGACGTACAGACGCACGGACGAACAGACGCACAGGCGAACAGACGCACGGACGAACAGACGCACTGACGAACAGACGCACAGACGAACAGACGCACGTACGAACAGACGCACGGACAAACAGACATACGAGTGAACAGACGCATGGACGAACAGACGCACGGACGAACAGACGCACGGACGAACAGACGCACGGACAAACAGATGCACGGATGAACAGACGCATGGACGAACAGACGCACAGACAAACAGACGCACGGACAAACAGACGCACGGATGAGCAGACGCACGGACGAACAGACGCAAGGACAAACAGACGCACGGACGAACAGACGCACGGAAAAACAGACGCACGGACGAACAGACTCACGGACGAACAGACGCACGGATGAACTGACGCTCGGACGAACTACCATTCGAACGAACAGATGCACGAACGAACAGACGCATGGACGAACAGACGCACGGACGAAGCTTATTTTCGTCATTCTATCGAGGTATGATCTAAAAAAGGTAAAATAACAAATGAATTCAACAATATTTCAATCTTGTTCATCTATTTCACCCTTTTTTTTCGTCATATTAGAGAGGTATGATCGAAAAAAGTTTCAAAAATGGAAAATTTCACTGATATTTCATTTTTTAAACATTATTTCGCTCTTATTTTCGTTATTTTCTCAAGCTATGATCGAAAATGTTCGACATTGGTTCTGTTCAGACAATCAGATGTACGGACGAACAGACGCACGGACGAACAGACGCACGGACGAACAGACGCATGGACAAACAGACGCACGGACGTACAGACGCACGGACAAACAGACGCACGGACGAACATACGCACGGACGAACACACGCTCGGACGAACAAACGCATGAACGAACAGATGCACGGGGGTACAGACGCACGGACAAACAGATGCACGGACGAACAAACTCACGGACGAACAGACGCACGGACGAACCTTATTTTCGTCCTTTTATTGAGGTATGATCTAAATATGGTAAAAAACAAATGAATTCACCAATATTTCAATATAGTTCATCTATTTTCCCCTAACTTTTGGTCGTTTTAGGGAGGTATGATAGAAAAAGGTTTCGAAAATGTATATTGTCACTGAAATTTCAATTTTTATCTACTATTTCGCCCTTATGTTCGTTATTTTCTCAAGCTATGATCAAAAAAATGTCCGAAATTAGTTCTGTGTGGAGAAATAGATGTACGGATGAAAAGACGCATGGACAAATAGACGCACAGACGAGTAGTCGCACGGACGAACAGACGCACGGACGAACTGAAGCATGAACGAACAATCGCTCGGACGATCAGACTTACGGACGAACCTAATTTTCGTCATTTTATTAAGGTATGACCGAAGAAAACTAAAAAACGAATTAATTCACCGATATTTCAAACTTGTTCCCCTTTTTTGCCATTATTTTCGTAATTTTAGCGAGGTATGATCGAAAAAAAGTTTCAAAAACGGACAATTTCACCAAATTTGTATTTATATTCAATATTTAGCCCTTATTATCATTATACCCTAAAGGTATGATCAAAAAAAATTTCGAAAACGGTTGTGTTCGGACAAACAGATGTACGGACCAACAAACGCATGAATAAACAGACGCACAGACGAACAGACGGACGGACAAACAGACGCACGGACAAACAGTCGCACGGACAAACAGACGCACGGACGAACAGACGCACGGACGAATAGACGCACGGACGAACAGAAACATGGACGAACAGACGCACGGACGAACAGACGCACGGACGAACAGTCGCACGGACGAACAGACGTTTGGATGAACAGACGCACGGACAAACAGACGCACGGAAAAACAGACGCACGGACGAACAGACGCACGGACGAACAGACTCACGGACGTACAGACGCACGGACGAACAGACGCACAGACGAACAGACGCACAGGCGAACAGACGCACGGTCGAACAGACGCACGGAAGAAAAGTCGCACGGACGAACAGACGCACAGACGAACAGACGCACGGACGAACAGACGCAAGGACGAACAGACATACGGATGAACAGACGCATGGACGAACAGACAAACGGACGAACAGACGCACGGACGAACAGACGCAAGGACAAACAGATGCACCGACAAAAACACGCACCGACGAACAGACTCACGGAAGAACAAACGCACGGACGGACAAACGCACGGACGAACAGACGCAAGGACGAACTTTATTTTCGTCATTTTATCGAGTTATGATCTAAAAAAGGTAAAAAAGAATGAATTCACCGATATTTCATTCTTGTTCATTTATTTTCTCCTTGAATTTCGACATTTTAGAGAGGTATGATTGAAAAAAGTTGCGAGAATGGATAATGTCACCAAAATTTCAATTTTTATCCAACCTTTCGCCCTTATGCTCGTTAATTTCTCGAGCTATGATCAAAAAAAATGTTCGAAATTGGTTCTGTTCGGACAAACAGATATACGGACGAACAGATGCATGGACGAACAGACGAACAGACGATCAGACGCACGGACGAACAGACGCACGGGCGAATGGTCGCACGGATGAACAGACGCACAGACGAACAGACGCACGGACGAACAGACGCACAGACGTACAGACGCACTGACGACCAGACGCACGGAAGAACAGACATACGGATGAACAGACGCACAGAATAACAGACGCACGGAAGAATATACGCATGGACAAACAGACGCACGGACGAACAGACGCAAGGACGAACAGACGCACGGACGTACAGACGCACGGACGAACAGACGCACAGGCGAACAGACGCACGGACGAACAGACGCACGGAAGAAAAGACGCACGGACGAACAGACGCACAGACGAACAGACGCACGGACGAACAGACGCACGGACGAACAGACATACGGATGAAAAGACGCATGGACGAACAGACGCACGGCCGAACAGACGTACGGACGAACAGACGCACGGACAAAGAGATGCACGGACGAACAGACGCATGGACGAACAGACGCACAGACAAAAAAACGCACAGACAAACAGACGCACGGACGAACAGACGCACGGATGAACAGACGCACGGATGAACAGACGCACGGACGAACAGACGCATGGACAACAGACACACGGACGTACAGACGCACGGACAAACAGACGCACGGACGAACACACGCACGGACAAACAGACGCACGGATGAATAGACGCATGAACGAACAGACGCACGGACGAATAGTCGAACGGATGACAGACTAACGGACGAACAGACATTCGGACGAACAGACGCACGGAAGAACGGTCGCACTGTCGAAGAGACGCACAGATTAACAGACGCTTGGACGAACAGACGCACGAACGACTACATGCGCGGACGAACAGACGCATGGACGAACAGACGCACGGACGAAAAGACATACGGAAGAACAGACGCACGGACGAACAGACGCACGGAAGAACATACGCATGGACGAACAGACGCAGAGACGAACAGACTCACGGACGAGCAGACACACGGACGTACAGACGCACGGACGAACAGACGCACAGACGAACAGACGCACAGGCGAACAGACGCACGGTCGAACAGACGCACGGAAGAAAAGTCGCACGGACGAACAGACGCACAGACGAACAGACGCACGGACGAACAGACGCAAGGACGAACAGACATACGGATGAACAGACGCATGGACGAACAGACAAACGGACGAACAGTCGCACGGACGAACAGACGCAAGGACAAACAGATGCACGGACGAATAGACGCATGAACGAACAGACGCACAGACAAAAAGACGCACGGACAAGCAGACGCACGGACGAACAGACGCACGGACGAACAGACGCACGGACGAACAGACGCACGGACGAACAGATGCACCGACAAAAACACGCACGGACGCACAGACTCACGGACGAACAGACGCACGGACGAACAAACGCACGGACGAACAGACGCAAGGACGAACTTTATTTTCGTCATTTTATCGAGTTATGATCTAAAAAAGGTAAAAAAAGAATGAATTCACCGATATTTCATTCTTGTTCATTTATTTCCTCCTTGAATTTCGACATTTTAGAGAGGTATGATTGAAAAAAGTTGCGAGAATGGATAATGTCACCAAAATTTCAATTTTTATCCAACATTTCGCCCTTATGCTCGTTAATTTCTCGAGCTATGATCAAAAAAAATGTTCGAAATTGGTTCTGTTCGGATAAACAGATGTACGGACGAACAGATGCATGGACGAACAGACGCACAGACGAACAGACGCACGGACGAACAGACGCACGGGCGAACGGTCGCACGGATGAACAGACGCACAGACGAACAGACGCACGGACGAACAGACGCACAGACGAACAGACGCACTGACGACCAGACGCACGGAAGAACAGACATACGGATGAACAGACGCACGGAAGAACAGACGCACGGATGAACATACGCACGGACAAACAGACGCACGGACGAACAGACGCACGGACGGACAGACGCACGGACGTACAGACGCACGGACGAACAGACGCACAGTCGAACAGACGCACGGACGAACAGATGCACGGAAGAAAAGACGCACGGACGAACAGACGCACAGACGAACAGACGCACGGACGAACAGACGCACGGACGAACAGACATACGGATGAACAGACGCATGGACGAACAGACGCACGGACGAACAGACGTACGGACGAACAGACGCACGGACAAACAGATGCACGGACGAACAGACGCATGGACGAACAGACGCGCAGACAAACAGACGCACAGACAAACAGACGCACGGACGAACAGACGCACGGATGAACAGACGCACGGATGAACAGACGCACGGACGAACAGACGCATGGACAACAGACACACGGACGTATAGACGCACGGACAAACAGACGCACGGACGAACACACGCACGGACAAACAGACGCACGGATGAATAGACGCATGAACGAACAGACGCACGGACGAATAGTCGAACGGATGACAGATTAACGGACGAACAGACATTCGGAGGAACAGACACACGGAAGAATGGTCGTACTGTCGAAGAGACGCACAGATTAACAGACGCTCGGACGAACAGACGCACGAACGAACAGATGCACGGACGAACAAACGCTTGGACGAACAGACGCACGGACGAACTTTATTTTCGTCATGCTATCGAGGTATGATCTAAAAAAGGTAAAAAACCAATGAATTCAACGATATTTCAATCTTGTTCATCTATTTATCCCTTACTTTTCGTCATTTTAGAGTGGTATGATTGAAAAAAAACTCGAAAATGTATATTGTCACCGAAATTTCAATTTTTATCCACTATTTCGTCTTTATATTCGTTATTTTCTCAAGCTTTGATCAAATAAGGTTCGAAATTGGTTCTGTTTGGAGAAACAGATGTACGGATGAACAAACGCATGGACGAACAGACGCACAGAAGAACAGTCACACGAACGAACAGCCGCACGGACGAACTGAATCATGAAAGAACAATCGCTTTGACGATCTGACGCCCGGTCGAACCTTATATTCGTCATTTTTTTATGGTTTGATCGTAAAAAGCTATGAAACGAAATACTTCACCGATATTTCAATCTTGTTTCTCTTAATCGCCCCTACTTTCGTAATTTTAGCGAGGTATGATCGAGAAAAAATTTCGAAAACGGACAATTTCACCAAATTTATATTTTATCCAATATTTTGCCCTTATTTTCATTATTTTCTAAAGGTATGATCGAAAAAAATTTCGAAAACGGTTCTGTTCGGACAAAAGTATGAAGAGACGAACAGACGCATGGACAAAAACACGACCAGACGATCAGACGAACGGATGAACAGACGCACGAACAAACAGATGCACGGACAAACAGACGCACGGACGAAGAGACGCACGGACGTACAGACGAAAGGACGAACAGACGCACAGGCGAACAGAATTACGGATGAACAGACGCACGGATGAAAAGACGCACGGACGAACAGACGCACGGACGAACAAACGCACGGACGAACAGACACACGGTTGAATAGAAGCATGGACGAACAGACGCACGGACGAAAAGACGCTTGGACGAACAGACGCACGGACAAACAGATGCACGGACGAACAGACGCACGGACGAACAGACGCACGGATGAACAGACGCATGGACGAACAGACGTACAGACGAACAGACACACGGATGAACAGACGCAAGGACAAACAGATGCGCGGACGAACAGACGCTCGGACGAACAGACGCACGAACGACTACATGCACGGACGAACAGACGCATGGACGAACAGACGCACGGACGAAAAGACATACGGAAGAACAGACGCACGGACGAACAGACGCACGGAAGAACATACGCATGGACGAACACACGCAGAGACGAACAGACTCACGGTCGAACAGACTCACGGACGTACAGACGCACGGACGAAGAGACGCACAGACGAACAGACGCACAGGCGAACAGACGCACGGTCGAACAGACGCACGGTAGAAAAGTCGCACGGACGAACAGACGCACAGACGAACAGACGCACGGACGAACAGACGCAAGGTCGAACAGACATACGGATGAACAGACGCATGGACGAACAGACAAACGGACGAACAGACGCACGGACGAACAGACGCAAGGACAAACAGATGCACGGACGAATAGACGCATGAACGAACAGACGCACAGACAAAAATACGCTCGGACAAACAGACGCACGGACGAACAGACGCACGGAAGAACAGACGAACGGACGAAAAAACGCACGGACGAACAGATGCACCGACAAAAACACGCACGGACGAACAGACTCACGGACGAACAGACGCACGGACGAACAAACACACGGACGAACAGACGCAAGGACGAACTTTATTTTCGTCATTTTATCGAGTTATGATCTAAAAAAGGTAAATAAGAATGAATTCACCGATATTTCATTCTTGTTCATTTATTTCCTCCTTGAATTTCGACATTTTAGAGAGGTATGATTGAAAAAAGTTGCGAGAATGGATAATGTCACCAAAATTTCAATTTTTATCCAACATTTCGCCCTTATGCTCGTTAATTTTTCGAGCTATGATCAAAAGAAATGTTCGAAATTGGTTCTGTTCGGACAAACAGATGTACGGACGAACAGATGCATGGACGAACAGACGCACAGACGAACAGACGCACGGACGAACAGACGCACGGGCGAACGGTCGCACGGATGAACAGACGCACAAACGAACAGACGCACAGACGAACAGACGCACTGACGACCAGACGCACGGAAGAACAGACATACGGATGAACATACGCACGGAAGAACAGACGCACGGATGAACACACGCACGGACAAACAGACGCACGGACGAACAGACGCACGGACGAACAGACGCACGGACGTACAGACGCACGGACGAACAGACGCACAGGCGAACAGACGCACGGACGAACAGACGCACGGAAGAAAAGACGCACGGACGAACAGACGCACAGACGATCAGACGCACGGTCGAACAGACGCACGGACGAACAGACATACGGATGAACAGACGCATGGACGAACAGACGCACGGACGAACAGACGTACGGACGAACAGACGCACGGACAAACAGATGCACGGACTAACAGACGCATGGACGAACAGACGCACAGACAAACAGACGCACAGACAAACAGACGCACGGACGAACAGACGCACGGATGAACAGACGCACGTATGAACAGACGCACGGACGAACAGACGCATGGACAAAAGACACACGGACGTACAGACGCACGGACAAACAGACGCACGGAAGAACACACGCACGGACAAACAGACGCACGGATGAATAGACGCATGAACGAACAGACGCACGGACGAATAGTCGAACGGATGACAGACTTACGGACGAACAGACCTTCGGAGGAACAGACACACGGAAGTACGGTCGCACTGTCGAAGAGACGCACAGATTAACAGTCGCTCGGACGAACAGACGCACGAACGACTAGATGCACGGACGAACAAACGCATGGACGAACAGACGCACGGACGAACTTTATTTTCGTCATGCTATCGAGGTATGATCTAAAAAAGGTAAAAAACCAATGAATTCAACGATATTTCAATCTTGTTCATCTATTTATCCCTTACTTTTCGTCATTTTAGAGTGGTATAATTGAAAAAAGTTTCGAAAATGTATATTGTCACCGAAATTTCATTTTTTAAACATTATTTCGCTATTATTTTCGTTATTTTCTCAAGCTATGATCGAAAATGTTCGACATTGGTTCTGTTCAGACAATCAGATGTACGGACGAACAGACGCACGGAAGAACAGACGCACGGACGAACAGACGCACAGGCGAACAGACGCATGGACGAACAGACGCACGGAAGAAAAGACGCACGGACGAACAGACGCACAGACGAACAGACGCACGGACGAACAGACGCACGGACGAACAGACATACGGATGAACAGACGCATTTATCGAACAGACGCACGGACGAACAGACGCACGGACGTACAGACGCACGGACGAACAGACGCACAGGCGAACAGACGCACGGACGAACAGACGCACTGACGAACAGACGCACAGACGAACAGACGCACGTACGAACAGACGCACGGACAAACAGACATACGAGTGAACAGACGCATGGACGAACAGACGCACGGACGAACAGACGCACGGACGAACAGACGCACGGACAAACAGATGCACGGACGAACAGACGCATGGACGAACAGACGCACAGACAAACAGACGCACGGACAAACAGACGCACGGATGAACAGACGCACGGACGAACAGACGCAAGGACAAACAGACGCACGGACGAACAGACGCACGGAAAAACAGACGCACGGACGAACAGACTCACGGACGAACAGACGCACGGATGAACTGACGCTCGGACGAACTACCATACGAACGAACAGATGCACGGACGAACAGACGCATGGACGAACAGACGCACGGACGAAGCTTATTTTCGTCATTCTATCGAGGTATGATCTAAAAAAGGTAAAATAACAAATGAATTCAACAATATTTCAATCTTGTTCATCTATTTCACCCTTTTTTTTCGTCATATTAGAGAGGTATGATCGAAAAAAGTTTCAAAAATGGAAAATTTCACTGATATTTCATTTTTTAAACATTATTTCGCTCTTATTTTCGTTATTTTCTCAAGCTATGATCGAAAATGTTCGACATTGGTTCTGTTCAGACAATCAGATGTACGGACGAACAGACGCACGGACGAACAGACGCACGGACGAACAGACGCATGGACAAACAGACGCACGGACGTACAGACGCACGGACAAACAGACGCACGGACGAACATACGCACGGACGAACACATGCTCGGACGAACATACGCATGAACGAACAGATGCACGGGGGTACAGACGCACGGACAAACAGATGCACGGACGAACAAACTCACGGACGAACAGACGCACGGACGAACCTTATTTTCGTCCTTTTATTGAGGTATGATCTAAATATGGTAAAAAACAAATGAATTCACCGATATTTCAATATAGTTCATCTATTTTCCCCTAACTTTTCGTCGTTTTAGGGAGGTATGATAGAAAAAGGTTTCGAAAATGTATATTGTCACTGAAATTTCAATTTTTATCTACTATTTCGCCCTTATGTTCGTTATTTTCTCAAGCTATGATCAAAAAAATGTCCGAAATTAGTTCTGTGTGGAGAAATAGATGTACGGATGAAAAGACGCATGGACGAATAGACGCACAGACGAGTAGTTGCACGGACGAACAGACGCACGGACGAACTGAAGCATGAACGAACAATCGCTCGGACGATCAGACTTACGGACGAACCTAATTTTCGTCATTTTATTAACGTATGACCGAAGAAAACTAAAAAACAAATTTATTCACCGATATTTCAAACTTGTTCCCCTTTTTTGCCATTATTTTTGTAATTTTAGCGAGGTATGATCGAAAAAAAGTTTCAAAAACGGACAATTTCACCAATTTTGTATTTATATTCAATATTTAGCCCTTATTATCATTATTTCCTAAAGGTATGATCAAAAAAAATTTCGAAAACGGTTGTGTTCGGACAAACAGATGTACGGACCAACAAACGCATGAATAAACAGACGCACAGACGAACAGACGGACGGACAAACAGACGCACGGACAAACAGTCGCACGGACAAACAGACGCACGGACGAACAGACGCACGGACGAACAGACGCACAGGCGAACAGACGCACGGACGAACAGACGCACGGAAGAAAAGACGCACGGACGAACAGACGCACAGACGAACAGACGCACGGACGAACAGACGCACGGACGAACAGACATACGGATGAACAGACGCATTGACGAACAGACGCACGGACGAACAGACGCACGGACGTACAGACGCACGGACGAACAGACGCACAGGCGAACAGACGCACGGACGAACAGACGCACTGACGAACAGACGCACAGACGAACAGACGCACGTACGAACAGACGCACGGACAAACAGACATACGAGTGAACAGACGCATGGACGAACAGACGCACGGACGAACAGACGCACGGACGAACAGACGCACGGACAAACAGATGCACGGATGAACAGACGCATGGACGAACAGACGCACAGACAAACAGACGCACGGACAAACAGACGCACGGATGAGCAGACGCACGGACGAACAGACGCAAGGACAAACAGACGCACGGACGAACAGACGCACGGAAAAACAGACGCACGGACGAACAGACTCACGGACGAACAGACGCACGGATGAACTGACGCTCGGACGAACTACCATTCGAACGAACAGATGCACGAACGAACAGACGCATGGACGAACAGACGCACGGACGAAGCTTATTTTCGTCATTCTATCGAGGTATGATCTAAAAAAGGTAAAATAACAAATGAATTCAACAATATTTCAATCTTGTTCATCTATTTCACCCTTTTTTTTCGTCATATTAGAGAGGTATGATCGAAAAAAGTTTCAAAAATGGAAAATTTCACTGATATTTCATTTTTTAAACATTATTTCGCTCTTATTTTCGTTATTTTCTCAAGCTATGATCGAAAATGTTCGACATTGGTTCTGTTCAGACAATCAGATGTACGGACGAACAGACGCACGGACGAACAGACGCACGGACGAACAGACGCATGGACAAACAGACGCACGGACGTACAGACGCACGGACAAACAGACGCACGGACGAACATACGCACGGACGAACACACGCTCGGACGAACAAACGCATGAACGAACAGATGCACGGGGGTACAGACGCACGGACAAACAGATGCACGGACGAACAAACTCACGGACGAACAGACGCACGGACGAACCTTATTTTCGTCCTTTTATTGAGGTATGATCTAAATATGGTAAAAAACAAATGAATTCACCAATATTTCAATATAGTTCATCTATTTTCCCCTAACTTTTGGTCGTTTTAGGGAGGTATGATAGAAAAAGGTTTCGAAAATGTATATTGTCACTGAAATTTCAATTTTTATCTACTATTTCGCCCTTATGTTCGTTATTTTCTCAAGCTATGATCAAAAAAATGTCCGAAATTAGTTCTGTGTGGAGAAATAGATGTACGGATGAAAAGACGCATGGACAAATAGACGCACAGACGAGTAGTCGCACGGACGAACAGACGCACGGACGAACTGAAGCATGAACGAACAATCGCTCGGACGATCAGACTTACGGACGAACCTAATTTTCGTCATTTTATTAAGGTATGACCGAAGAAAACTAAAAAACGAATTAATTCACCGATATTTCAAACTTGTTCCCCTTTTTTGCCATTATTTTCGTAATTTTAGCGAGGTATGATCGAAAAAAAGTTTCAAAAACGGACAATTTCACCAAATTTGTATTTATATTCAATATTTAGCCCTTATTATCATTATACCCTAAAGGTATGATCAAAAAAAATTTCGAAAACGGTTGTGTTCGGACAAACAGATGTACGGACCAACAAACGCATGAATAAACAGACGCACAGACGAACAGACGGACGGACAAACAGACGCACGGACAAACAGTCGCACGGACAAACAGACGCACGGACGAACAGACGCACGGACGAATAGACGCACGGACGAACAGAAACATGGACGAACAGACGCACGGACGAACAGACGCACGGACGAACAGTCGCACGGACGAACAGACGTTTGGATGAACAGACGCACGGACAAACAGACGCACGGAAAAACAGACGCACGGACGAACAGACGCACGGACGAACAGACTCACGGACGTACAGACGCACGGACGAACAGACGCACAGACGAACAGACGCACAGGCGAACAGACGCACGGTCGAACAGACGCACGGAAGAAAAGTCGCACGGACGAACAGACGCACAGACGAACAGACGCACGGACGAACAGACGCAAGGACGAACAGACATACGGATGAACAGACGCATGGACGAACAGACAAACGGACGAACAGACGCACGGACGAACAGACGCAAGGACAAACAGATGCACCGACAAAAACACGCACCGACGAACAGACTCACGGAAGAACAAACGCACGGACGGACAAACGCACGGACGAACAGACGCAAGGACGAACTTTATTTTCGTCATTTTATCGAGTTATGATCTAAAAAAGGTAAAAAAGAATGAATTCACCGATATTTCATTCTTGTTCATTTATTTTCTCCTTGAATTTCGACATTTTAGAGAGGTATGATTGAAAAAAGTTGCGAGAATGGATAATGTCACCAAAATTTCAATTTTTATCCAACCTTTCGCCCTTATGCTCGTTAATTTCTCGAGCTATGATCAAAAAAAATGTTCGAAATTGGTTCTGTTCGGACAAACAGATATACGGACGAACAGATGCATGGACGAACAGACGAACAGACGATCAGACGCACGGACGAACAGACGCACGGGCGAATGGTCGCACGGATGAACAGACGCACAGACGAACAGACGCACGGACGAACAGACGCACAGACGTACAGACGCACTGACGACCAGACGCACGGAAGAACAGACATACGGATGAACAGACGCACAGAATAACAGACGCACGGAAGAATATACGCATGGACAAACAGACGCACGGACGAACAGACGCAAGGACGAACAGACGCACGGACGTACAGACGCACGGACGAACAGACGCACAGGCGAACAGACGCACGGACGAACAGACGCACGGAAGAAAAGACGCACGGACGAACAGACGCACAGACGAACAGACGCACGGACGAACAGACGCACGGACGAACAGACATACGGATGAAAAGACGCATGGACGAACAGACGCACGGCCGAACAGACGTACGGACGAACAGACGCACGGACAAAGAGATGCACGGACGAACAGACGCATGGACGAACAGACGCACAGACAAAAAAACGCACAGACAAACAGACGCACGGACGAACAGACGCACGGATGAACAGACGCACGGATGAACAGACGCACGGACGAACAGACGCATGGACAACAGACACACGGACGTACAGACGCACGGACAAACAGACGCACGGACGAACACACGCACGGACAAACAGACGCACGGATGAATAGACGCATGAACGAACAGACGCACGGACGAATAGTCGAACGGATGACAATTCGGACGAACAGACGCACGGAAGAACGGTCGCACTGTCGAAGAGACGCACAGATTAACAGACGCTTGGACGAACAGACGCACGAACGACTACATGCGCGGACGAACAGACGCATGGACGAACAGACGCACGGACGAAAAGACATACGGAAGAACAGACGCACGGACGAACAGACGCACGGAAGAACATACGCATGGACGAACAGACGCAGAGACGAACAGACTCACGGACGAGCAGACACACGGACGTACAGACGCACGGACGAACAGACGCACAGACGAACAGACGCACAGGCGAACAGACGCACGGTCGAACAGACGCACGGAAGAAAAGTCGCACGGACGAACAGACGCACAGACGAACAGACGCACGGACGAACAGACGCAAGGACGAACAGACATACGGATGAACAGACGCATGGACGAACAGACAAACGGACGAACAGTCGCACGGACGAACAGACGCAAGGACAAACAGATGCACGGACGAATAGACGCATGAACGAACAGACGCACAGACAAAAAGACGCACGGACAAGCAGACGCACGGACGAACAGACGCACGGACGAACAGACGCACGGACGAACAGACGCACGGACGAACAGATGCACCGACAAAAACACGCACGGACGCACAGACTCACGGACGAACAGACGCACGGACGAACAAACGCACGGACGAACAGACGCAAGGACGAACTTTATTTTCGTCATTTTATCGAGTTATGATCTAAAAAAGGTAAAAAAAGAATGAATTCACCGATATTTCATTCTTGTTCATTTATTTCCTCCTTGAATTTCGACATTTTAGAGAGGTATGATTGAAAAAAGTTGCGAGAATGGATAATGTCACCAAAATTTCAATTTTTATCCAACATTTCGCCCTTATGCTCGTTAATTTCTCGAGCTATGATCAAAAAAAATGTTCGAAATTGGTTCTGTTCGGATAAACAGATGTACGGACGAACAGATGCATGGACGAACAGACGCACAGACGAACAGACGCACGGACGAACAGACGCACGGGCGAACGGTCGCACGGATGAACAGACGCACAGACGAACAGACGCACGGACGAACAGACGCACAGACGAACAGACGCACTGACGACCAGACGCACGGAAGAACAGACATACGGATGAACAGACGCACGGAAGAACAGACGCACGGATGAACATACGCACGGACAAACAGACGCACGGACGAACAGACGCACGGACGGACAGACGCACGGACGTACAGACGCACGGACGAACAGACGCACAGTCGAACAGACGCACGGACGAACAGATGCACGGAAGAAAAGACGCACGGACGAACAGACGCACAGACGAACAGACGCACGGACGAACAGACGCACGGACGAACAGACATACGGATGAACAGACGCATGGACGAACAGACGCACGGACGAACAGACGTACGGACGAACAGACGCACGGACAAACAGATGCACGGACGAACAGACGCATGGACGAACAGACGCGCAGACAAACAGACGCACTGACAAACAGACGCACGGACGAACAGACGCACGGATGAACAGACGCACGGATGAACAGACGCACGGACGAACAGACGCATGGACAACAGACACACGGACGTATAGACGCACGGACAAACAGACGCACGGACGAACACACGCACGGACAAACAGACGCACGGATGAATAGACGCATGAACGAACAGACGCACGGACGAATAGTCGAACGGATGACAGATTAACGGACGAACAGACATTCGGAGGAACAGACACACGGAAGAATGGTCGTACTGTCGAAGAGACGCACAGATTAACAGACGCTCGGACGAACAGACGCACGAACGAACAGATGCACGGACGAACAAACGCTTGGACGAACAGACGCACGGACGAACTTTATTTTCGTCATGCTATCGAGGTATGATCTAAAAAAGGTAAAAAAACCAATGAATTCAACGATATTTCAATCTTGTTCATCTATTTATCCCTTACTTTTCGTCATTTTAGAGTGGTATGATTGAAAAAAAACTCGAAAATGTATATTGTCACCGAAATTTCAATTTTTTATCCACTATTTCGTCTTTATATTCGTTTATTTTCTCAAGCTTTGATCAAATAAGGTTCGAAAATTGGTTCTGTTTGGAGAAACAGATGTACGGATGAACAAACGCATGGACGAACAGACGCACAGAAGAACAGTCACACGAACGAACAGCCGCACGGACGAACTGAATCATGAAAGAACAATCGCTTTGACGATCTGACGCCCGGTCGAACCTTATATTCGTCATTTTTTTATGGTTTGATCGTAAAAAGCTATGAAACGAAATACTTCACCGATATTTCAATCTTGTTTCTCTTAATCGCCCCTACTTTCGTAATTTTAGCGAGGTATGATCGAGAAAAAATTTCGAGAAAACGGACAATTTCACCAAATTTATATTTTATCCAATATTTTGCCCTTATTTTCATTATTTTCTAAAGGTATGATCGAAAAAAATTTCGAAAACGGTTCTGTTCGGACAAAAGTATGAAGAGACGAACAGACGCATGGACAAAAAACACGACCAGACGATCAGACGAACGGATGAACAGACGCACGAACAAACAGATGCACGGACAAACAGACGCACGGACGAAGAAGAGACGCACGGACGTACAGACCGAAAGGACGAACAGACGCACAGGCGAACAGAATTACGGATGAACAGACGCACGGATGAAAAGACGCACGGACGAACAGACGCACGGGACGAACAAACGCACGGACGAACAGACACACGGTTGAATAGAAGCATGGACGAACAGACGCACGGACGAAAAGACGCTTGGACGAACAGACGCACGGACAAACAGATGCACGGACGAACAGACGCACGGACGAACAGACGCACGGATGAACAGACGCATGGACGAACAGACGTACAGACGAACAGACACACGGATTGAACAGACGCAAGGACAAACAGATGCGCGGACGAACAGACGCTCGGACGAACAGACGCACGAACGACTACATGCACGGACGAACAGACGCATGGGACGAACAGACGCACGGACGAAAAGACATACGGAAGAACAGACGCACGGACGAACAGACGCACGGAAGAACATACGCATGGACGAACACACGCAGAGACGAACAGACTCACGGTCGAACAGACTCACGGACGTACAGACGCACGGACGAAGAGACGCACAGACGAACAGACGCACAGGCGAACAGACGCACGGTCGAACAGACGCACGGTAGAAAAGTCGCACGGACGAACAGACGCACAGACGAACAGACGCACGGACGAACAGACGCAAGGTCGAACAGACATACGGATGAACAGACGCATGGACGAACAGACAAACGGACGAACAGACGCACGGACGAACAGACGCAAGGACAAACAGATGCACGGACGAATAGACGCATGAACGAACAGACGCACAGACAAAAATACGCTCGGACAAACAGACGCACGGACGAACAGACGCACGGAAGAACAGACGAACGGACGAAAAAACGCACGGACGAACAGATGCACCGACAAAAACACGCACGGACGAACAGACTCACGGACGAACAGACGCACGGACGAACAAACACACGGACGAACAGACGCAAGGACGAAACTTTATTTTTCGTCATTTTATCGAGTTATGATCTAAAAAAAGGTAAATAAGAATGAATTCACCGATATTTCATTCTTGTTCATTTATTTCCTCCTTGAATTTCGACATTTTAGAGAGGTATGATTGAAAAAAAGTTGCGAGAATGGATAATGTCACCAAAATTTCAATTTTTATCCAACATTTCGCCCTTATGCTCGTTAATTTTTCGAGCTATGATCAAAAGAAATGTTCGAAATTGGTTCTGTTCGGACAAACAGATGTACGGACGAACAGATGCATGGACGAACAGACGCACAGACGAACAGACGCACGGACGAACAGACGCACGGGCGAACGGTCGCACGGATGAACAGACGCACAAACGAACAGACGCACAGACGAACAGACGCACTGACGACCAGACGCACGGAAGAACAGACATACGGATGAACATACGCACGGAAGAACAGACGCACGGATGAACACACGCACGGACAAACAGACGCACGGACGAACAGACGCACGGACGAACAGACGCACGGACGTACAGACGCACGGACGAACAGACGCACAGGCGAACAGACGCACGGACGAACAGACGCACGGAAGAAAAGACGCACGGACGAACAGACGCACAGACGATCAGACGCACGGTCGAACAGACGCACGGACGAACAGACATACGGATGAACAGACGCATGGACGAACAGACGCACGGACGAACAGACGTACGGACGAACAGACGCACGGACAAACAGATGCACGGACTAACAGACGCATGGACGAACAGACGCACAGACAAACAGACGCACAGACAAACAGACGCACGGACGAACAGACGCACGGATGAACAGACGCACGTATGAACAGACGCACGGACGAACAGACGCATGGACAAAAGACACACGGACGTACAGACGCACGGACAAACAGACGCACGGAAGAACACACGCACGGACAAACAGACGCACGGATGAATAGACGCATGAACGAACAGACGCACGGACGAATAGTCGAACGGATGACAGACTTACGGACGAACAGACCTTCGGAGGAACAGACACACGGAAGTACGGTCGCACTGTCGAAGAGACGCACAGATTAACAGTCGCTCGGACGAACAGACGCACGAACGACTAGATGCACGGACGAACAAACGCATGGACGAACAGACGCACGGACGAACTTTATTTTCGTCATGCTATCGAGGTATGATCTAAAAAAGGTAAAAAACCAATGAATTCAACGATATTTCAATCTTGTTCATCTATTTATCCCTTACTTTTCGTCATTTTAGAGTGGTATAATTGAAAAAAGTTTCGAAAATGTATATTGTCACCGAAATTTCATTTTTTAAACATTATTTCGCTATTATTTTCGTTATTTTCTCAAGCTATGATCGAAAATGTTCGACATTGGTTCTGTTCAGACAATCAGATGTACGGACGAACAGACGCACGGAAGAACAGACGCACGGACGAACAGACGCACAGGCGAACAGACGCATGGACGAACAGACGCACGGAAGAAAAGACGCACGGACGAACAGACGCACAGACGAACAGACGCACGGACGAACAGACGCACGGACGAACAGACATACGGATGAACAGACGCATTTATCGAACAGACGCACGGACGAACAGACGCACGGACGTACAGACGCACGGACGAACAGACGCACAGGCGAACAGACGCACGGACGAACAGACGCACTGACGAACAGACGCACAGACGAACAGACGCACGTACGAACAGACGCACGGACAAACAGACATACGAGTGAACAGACGCATGGACGAACAGACGCACGGACGAACAGACGCACGGACGAACAGACGCACGGACAAACAGATGCACGGACGAACAGACGCATGGACGAACAGACGCACAGACAAACAGACGCACGGACAAACAGACGCACGGATGAACAGACGCACGGACGAACAGACGCAAGGACAAACAGACGCACGGACGAACAGACGCACGGAAAAACAGACGCACGGACGAACAGACTCACGGACGAACAGACGCACGGATGAACTGACGCTCGGACGAACTACCATACGAACGAACAGATGCACGGACGAACAGACGCATGGACGAACAGACGCACGGACGAAGCTTATTTTCGTCATTCTATCGAGGTATGATCTAAAAAAGGTAAAATAACAAATGAATTCAACAATATTTCAATCTTGTTCATCTATTTCACCCTTTTTTTTCGTCATATTAGAGAGGTATGATCGAAAAAAGTTTCAAAAATGGAAAATTTCACTGATATTTCATTTTTTAAACATTATTTCGCTCTTATTTTCGTTATTTTCTCAAGCTATGATCGAAAATGTTCGACATTGGTTCTGTTCAGACAATCAGATGTACGGACGAACAGACGCACGGACGAACAGACGCACGGACGAACAGACGCATGGACAAACAGACGCACGGACGTACAGACGCACGGACAAACAGACGCACGGACGAACATACGCACGGACGAACACACGCTCGGACGAACATACGCATGAACGAACAGATGCACGGGGGTACAGACGCACGGACAAACAGATGCACGGACGAACAAACTCACGGACGAACAGACGCACGGACGAACCTTATTTTCGTCCTTTTATTGAGGTATGATCTAAATATGGTAAAAAACAAATGAATTCACCGATATTTCAATATAGTTCATCTATTTTCCCCTAACTTTTCGTCGTTTTAGGGAGGTATGATAGAAAAAGGTTTCGAAAATGTATATTGTCACTGAAATTTCAATTTTTATCTACTATTTCGCCCTTATGTTCGTTATTTTCTCAAGCTATGATCAAAAAAATGTCCGAAATTAGTTCTGTGTGGAGAAATAGATGTACGGATGAAAAGACGCATGGACGAATAGACGCACAGACGAGTAGTTGCACGGACGAACAGACGCACGGACGAACTGAAGCATGAACGAACAATCGCTCGGACGATCAGACTTACGGACGAACCTAATTTTCGTCATTTTATTAACGTATGACCGAAGAAAACTAAAAAACAAATTTATTCACCGATATTTCAAACTTGTTCCCCTTTTTTGCCATTATTTTTGTAATTTTAGCGAGGTATGATCGAAAAAAAGTTTCAAAAACGGACAATTTCACCAATTTTGTATTTATATTCAATATTTAGCCCTTATTATCATTATTTCCTAAAGGTATGATCAAAAAAAATTTCGAAAACGGTTGTGTTCGGACAAACAGATGTACGGACCAACAAACGCATGAATAAACAGACGCACAGACGAACAGACGGACGGACAAACAGACGCACGGACAAACAGTCGCACGGACAAACAGACGCACGGACGAACAGACGCACGGACGAATAGACGCACGGACGAACAGAAACATGGACGAACAGACGCACGGACGAACAGACGCACGGACGAACAGACGCACGGACGAACAGACGTTTGGATGAACAGACGCACGGACAAACAGACGCACGGAAAAACAGACGCACGGACGAACAGACGCACGGACGAACAGACGCACGGACGAACAGACGCACAGACGAACAGACGCACTGAAAAGCAGACGCAAGGACGAATAGACGCACGGACGAACAGACATACGGATGAACAGACGCACGGACGAACAGACGAACGGACGAACAGACGCACGGACAAACAGACGCACGGACGAACAAACGCACGGACGAACAGACGAAGGGACAAAAAAACACATGGACGAACAGACGCATTGACAAACAGACACATGGACGAACAGACGCGCGGACGAACAGACGCATGGACGAAGAGACGCACGGACGAACAGACGCACGGACAAACAGACGCACGGACGAACAGACGTTCGGATGAACAGACGCACGGACAAACAGACGCACGGAAAAGCAGACGCACGGACGAACAGACGCACAGACGAACGGACGCACAGACGTACAGACGCACGGACAAACAGACGCACAGGCGAACAGACGCACGGACGAACAGACACACGGACGAACAGACGCACTAACGAACAAACGCATGGACAAACAGACGCACGGACGAACAGACGCACGGATAAACAGACGCATGGACGAACAGACGCACGGACGAAAAGACGCAAGGACGAACAGACGCACGGATAAACAGACGCAAGGAAAAACAGATGCGCGGACAAACAGACGCACGGACAAACAGACGCACGGACTAACAGACGCACGGACGAACAGACGCACGGACGAACAGACGCACGGTCGAACAGACGCACGGATGAACAGACGCATGGACGAACAGACGCATGGACTAACAGACGCAAGGACGAATAGACGCACGGACAAACAGACATACGGATGAACAGACGCATGGACGAACAGACAAACGGACGAACAGACGCACGGACGAACAGACGCACGGACAAACAGATGCACGGACGAATAGACGCATGAACGAACAGACGCACAGACAAAAAGACGCACGCACCTTATTTTCGTCATTCTATCGAGGTATGATCTAAAAAAGATAAAATAACAATTGAATTCAACAATATTTCAATCTTGTTCATCTATTTCACCCTTTTTTTTCGTCATATTAGAGAGGTATGATCAAAAAAAGTTTCGAAAATGGATAATTTCACTGATATTTCATTTTTTAAACATTATTTCGCTCTTATTTTCGTTACTTTCTCAAGCTATGATCGAAAATGTTCGACATTGGTTCTGTTCAGACAATCAGATGTACGGACGAACAGACGCACGGACTAACAGACGCACGGACGAACAGACGCATGGACAAACAGACGCACGGACGTACAGACGCACGGACAAACAGACGCACGGACGAACACACGCACGGACGAACACACGCACGGACGAACAGACGCACGGACGAATAGACGCACCGACGAACAGAAACATGGACGAACAGACGCACGGACGAACAGACGCACGGACGAACAGACGCACGGTCGAACAGACTTTCGGATGAACAGACGCACGGAAAAACAGACGCACGGAAAAACAGACGCACGGACGAACGGACGCACGGACGAACAGACGCACGGACGAACAGACGCACAGACGAACAGACGCACTGAAAAGCAGACGCACGGACGAATAGACGCACGGACGAACAGACATACGGATGAACAGAAGCACGGACGAACAGACGCACGGACGAACAGACGCACGGACAAACAGACGCACGGACGAACAAACGCACGGACGAACAGACGAAGGGACAAAAAAACTCATGGACGAACAGACGCATTGACAAACAGACACATGGACGAACAGACGCACGGACGAACAGACGCATGGACGAAGAGACGCACGGACGAACAGACGCACGGACGAACAGACGCACGGACGTACAGACGCACGGACGAACAGACGCACAGGCGAACAGACGCACGGACGAACAGACGCACGGAAGAAAAGTCGAACGGACGAACGGACGCACAGACGAGCAGACGCACGACGAACAGACGAAAGGACGAACAGACGCACGGACGAACCTTATTTTCGTCCTTTTATTGAGGTATGATCTAAATATGGTAAAAAACGAATGAATTCACCGATATATCAATCTAGTTCATCTATTTTCCCCTAACTTTTCGTCATTTTAATGTTCGATATAAAAATGACTCACGGACGAAAAGACGCACGGACGTACAGACGCACGGACGAACAGACGCACAGGCGAACAGACGCACGGACGAACAGACGCACGGAAGAAAAGTCGAACGGACGAACAGACGCACAGACGAACAGACGCACGACGAACAGACGAATGGACGAACAGACATACGGATGAACAGACCCATGGACGAACAGACAAACGGACGAACAGACGCACGGACGAACAGACGCACGGACAAACAGATGCACGGACGAATAGACGCATGAACGAACAGACGCACAGACAAAAAGACGCACGGACAAACAGACGCACGGACGAAAAGACGCACGGACGAACAGATGCACGGACAAAAACACGCACGGACGAACCCACTCACGGACGAACAGACGCACGGACGAACAGACGCACAGACGAAGAGACGCACGGACGAACCGACGCAAGGACGAACAGACATACGGATGAACAGACTCATGGACGAACAGACAAACGGACGAACAGACGCACGGACGAACAGACGCACGGACAAACAGATGTACGGACGAATAGACGCATGAACGAACAGACGCACAGACAAAAAGACGCACGGACAAACAGACGCACGGACGAACAGACGCACGGACGAACAGATGCACGGACAAAAACACGCACGGACGAACAGACTCACGGACGAACAGACGCACGGATGAACTTCCGCTCGGACGAACTACCACACGAACGAACAGATGCACGGACGAACAAACGCACGACGAACAGACGCAAGGACGAACTTTATTTTCGTCATTTTATCGAGTTATGATCTAAAAAAGGTAAAAAACGAATGAATTCACCGATATTTCACTCTTGTTCATTTATTTCCTCCTTGTATTTTGACATTTTAGAGAGGTATGATTGAAAAAAGTTGCGAAATTGGATAATGTCACCAAAATTTCAATTTTTATCCAACATTTCTCCCTTTTGCTCGTTAATTTCTGGAGCTATGATCATAAAAAATGTTCGAAATTGGTTCTGTTCGGACAAACAGATCTATGGACGAACAGACGCATGGACGAACAGACGCACATACGAACACACGCACGGACCAACAAACGCACGGGCGAACAGTCGCACGGATGAACAGACGCACAGACGAAAACGAAAGGACGAACAGACGCACAGACGAACAGACGCACTGACGAACAGACGCACAGACGAACAGACATACGGATGAACAGACGCACGGAAAAAGAGACGCACTGATGAAAATACGCATGGACGAACAGACGTACGGACGAACAGACGCACGGACGAACAGACGCAAGGACGAACAGACATACGGATGAACAGACGCATGGACGAACAGACGCATGGACGAACAGACGCACGGACGAACAGACGCACGGACAAACAGATGCACGGACGAACAGACGCATGGACGAACAGACGCACAGACAAACAGACGCACGGACAAACAGACGAACGGATGAACAGACGCACGGACGAACAGACGCACGGACGAACAGAAGCACGGACAAACAGACGCACGGATGAACAGACGCACGGACGAACAGACGCACGGACGAACAGACGCACGGACGAACAGACGCACGGACAAACAGACGCACGGACGAACAGACGCACGGACGAACAGACGCACGGACGAACCTTATTTTCGTCATTTTCTCGAGGTATGATCTAAATATGGTAAAAAAAAGGAATACACCGATATTTCAATCTTGATCATCTATTTATCCCTTACTTTTCGTCATTTAAGAGATGTATGATTGAAAAAAGTTTCGAAAATGTATATTGTCACCGAAATTTCAATTTTTATCCACTATTTCGCCATTATATTCGTTATTTTCTCAAACTATGATCAAATAAGGTTCAAAATTGGTTCTGATTGGAGAAACAGATGTACGGATGAACAAACGCATGGACGAACAGACGCACGGACGAAGAGACGCATGCACGAACAGACGCACGGACGAACAGACGCATTGACAATCAGACGCACGGACAAACAGATGAACCGACGAACAGACGCACGGACAAACAGAAGCACGGACGAACAGAGGCACAAACGAACAGACGCACGGATGACCAGACGCATGGACGAACTGACGCACGGACGAACAGACGCACGGACGATCGGACGCACGGACGAACAGACGCACGGACGAACAGACGCACGGACAAACAGACGCACGGGCAAATAGAAGCACGGACATACAGATGCGCGGACCAACAGACGCACGGACAAACAGACGCACGGACAAACAGCCGTCCGGACGAACAGATGCACGGACGAACAGGCGCACGGAGGAACAGACGCAAGGACGAACAGACGCACGGAAGAACAGACGTACGGATGAACAGAACCACGGACAAACAGACACACGTAAAAACAGACGCACGGACGAACAGACGCACGGACGAACAGACATACGGTTGAATAGAAGCATGGACGAACAGACGCACGGACGAACAGTCGCTTGGACGAACAAATGCACGGACAAACAGATGCACGGACGAACAGACGCATGGACGAACAGACGCACAGACAAACAGACAAACGGACAAACAGACGCACGGACGAATAGTCGCACGGACGAACAGACGCACGGACGAAAAGAAGCACAGACAAACAGACGCACGGAAGAACAGACACACGGATGAACAGACGCACGGACAAACAGACGTACGGACGAACCTTATTTTCGTCATTCTATCGAGGTATGATCTAAAAATTTAAAAAACCAATGAATTCAATGATATTTCAATCTTGTTCATCTATTTCCCCCTGTATTTTCGTCATATTAGAGAGGTATGATCGAAAAAAGTTTCGAAAATGGTAATTTCACCGAAATTTTAATTTTTATACATTATTTCGCTCTTCTGTTCGTTATTTTCTCAGGCTATGATCAAAAAATGTTCGACATAGGTTCTCTTTGGATAATCAGATGTACGGACGAACAGACGCACGGATGAGCAGACGCACGGATGAACAGAGCCACGGATGAACAGACGCTGGGACAAACAGACGAACGGACGAACAGATGCACGGAGGAAGAGACACACATACGTACAGACATACGTACGAACAGACACACGGACGAACAGACGCACGGATGAACAGACGTACGGATAAACATACGCACCGAAAAACAGATGCACGGACGAACAGACGCACGGACGAAGAGACGCAAAGAAGTACAGACTCACGGACGAGCAGGCACACAGGCGAACAGACGCACGGACAAACAGACGCACGGACGAACAGACGCACGGAAGAACAGATGTACGAACGAAAAGAGGCTAGGACAAACAGACGCACGGATAAAAGACACACGGACGAGCAGGCACACAGGCGAACAGACGCACGGACGAACAGACGCACGGACGAACAGACGCACAGACGTACAGACGCTCGGACGAACAGACGCAAAGACGATGAAACGCACGGACAAACAAACGCACGGACGAATAGACGAACGGACGAACAAACGCAGGGACGAACAAACGCACGGACGAACAGACGCACGGACGAACAGACGCTCGGATGAACAGATGCATGGACGAACAGACGCACGGACGAACAGACGCACGGACAAACAGACGCCCGGACAAACAGATGCACGGAAGAACAGACGCACGGACGAAGAGACGCACGGACAAACAGACGCAAGGACGAACAGACGCACGGACGAACAGTTGCACGGACGATCAGACGCACGGACGAACAGACGATCGGACGAACTGACATACGGATGAAGAGACGCACGGACAAACAGACGAACGGAAAAACAGACACACGGACGAACAGACGCACGGACGAACAGACGCACAGACGTACAGACGCACGGACCAACAGACGCACGGACGAACAGAAGCATGCACGAACAGACGCACGGACGAACAGACGCACTGACAATCAGACGCACGGACAAACAGAAGCACGGACGAACAGAGGCACAAACGAATAGACGCACGGATGAACAGACGCATGGACGAACTGACGCACGGACGAACAGACGCACGGACGATTGGACGCACAGACGAACAGACGCACGGACGAACAAACGCATGGACGAACAGACGCACGGACAAACTGACACACGGGCAAATAGACGCACGGGCAAATAGACGCACGGACATACAGATGCGCGGACGAACAGACGCACGGACAAACAGACGAACGGACAAACAGCCGTCCGGACGAACAGATGCACGGACGAACAGGCGCACGGAGGAACAGACGCAAGTACGAACAGACGCACGGACGAACAGACGTACGGATGAACAGAAGCACGGACAAACAGACACACGTAAAAACAGACGCACGGACGAACAGACGCACGGACGAACAGACGCAAAGACGTACAGACGCACTGACGAACAGAGGCACAGACGAACAGACGCACGGACGATTAGACCCACGGACGAACAGACGCATGGACGATCAGACGCACGGACGAATAGAGGCACGGAGGAACAGACGCACGGACGAACAGACTCACGGACGAACAGACGCACGGACAAACAGATGCACGGACTAACAGACGCATGGACGAACAGACGCACGGACAAACAGACGCACGGACGAACAGACGCACGGACGAACAGACGCACGGACGAACCTTATTTTCGTCATTTTATCTAGGTATGATCTAAATATGGTAAAAAACGAATGAATACACCGACATTTCAATCTTGTTCATCTATTTATCCCTTACTTTTCGTCATTTTAGAGTGGTATGATTGAAAAAAGTTTCAATTTTTATCCACTATTTCGCCCTTATATTCGTTATTTTCTCAAGCTTTGATCAAATAAGGTTCGAAATAGGTTCTGTTTGGAGAAATAGATGTACGGATGAACAAACGCATGGACGAACAGACGCACAGAAGAACAGTCACACGAACGAAAAGACGCACGGACGAACTGAATCATGAAGGAACAATCGCTCGGACGATCTTACGCCCGGTCGAACCTTCTATTCGTCATTTTTTTAAGGTTTGATCGTAAAAAGCTATAAAAGGACGAACAGACGCACGGACGAACAAACGCACGGACGAACAGACGCACGGACGAACAGACGCACGGACGAACTGAATCATGAAAGAACAATCGCTCGGACGATCTGACGCCCGGTCGAACCTTATATTCGTCATTTTTTTAAGGTTTGATCGTAAAAAGCTATGAAACGAAATAATTCACTGATATTTCAGTCTTGTTTCATTTAATCGCCCCTATTTTCGTAATTTTAGCGAGGTATGATCGAAAAAAAATTTCGAAAAACCTACAATTTCACCAAATTTATATTTTATCCAATATTTTGCCCTTATTTTCATTATTTTCTAAAGGTATGATCGAAAAAAATTTCGAAAATGGTTCTGTTCGGACAAAAGTATGAAGAGACGAACAGACGCATGGACAAAGAAACGCACAGACGATCAAACGAACGGATGAAGAGACGCACGGACAAACAGATGCGCGGAAGAACAGACGCACGGACGAACAGACGCACGGACATACAGTCGCACGGACGAACAGACGCACAGGCGAACAGACTTACGGACGAACAAACGCAGGGATGAAAAGACGCACGGACGAGAAGACGCTCGGACGAACAGACGCACGGACGAACAGACATACGGATGAACAGACGCACGGACGAACAGACGCAGGGACTAACAGACGCACGGACGAACAGATGCACGGACGTACAAACGCATGGACGAACTTTCTTTTCGTCATGCTATCGAGGTATAATCTAAAAAAGGTAAAAAACCAATGAAATCAACGATATTTCAATCTTGTTCATCTATTTATCCCTTACTTTTCGTCATTTTAGAGTGCTATGATTGAAAAAAGTTTCGGAAATGTATATTGACACCGAAATTTCAATTTTTATCCACTATTTCGTCTTTATATTCGTTATTTTCTCAAGCTTTGATCAAATAAGGTTCGAAATTGGTTCTGTTTGGAGAAACAGATGTACGGATGAACAAACGCATGGACGAACAGACGCAGAGAAGAACAGTCACACGAACGAACAGACGCACGGACGAACTGAATCATAAAAGAACAATCGCTCGGACGATCTGACGCCCGGTCGAACCTTATATTCGTCATTTTTTTAAGGTTTTATCGTAAAAAGCTATGAAACGAAATAATTCACCGAAATTTCAATCTTGTTTCTCTTTATCGCCCCTTTTTTCGTAAATTTAGCGAGGTATGATCGAAAAATAATTTCGAAAACGGACAATTTCACCAAATTTATATTCTATCCAATATTTTGCCCTTATTTTCATTATTTTCTAAAGGTCTGATCAAAAAAAATTTCGAAAACGGTTGTTTTTGGACAAACAGATGTACGGACCAACAGACGCATGAACAAACAGACACACAGACGAACAGACGGACGGACAAACAGACGCACGGACAAACAGACGCACGGACAAACAGACGCACGGACGAACAGACGCACGGACGAATAGACGCACGGACGAACAGAAACATGGATGAACAGACGCACGGACGAACAGACGCACGGACGAACAGACGCACGGACAAACAGACGTTCGGATGAACAGACGCACGGACAAACAGACGCACGGAAAAACAGACGCACGGACGAACAGACGCACGGACGAACAGACGCAAAGACGTACAGACGCACGGGCAAACAGACGCACCGACGAACAGAGGCACGGACGAACAGACACACGGACGAACAGACGCACTAACGAACAAACGCACGGACGAACAGACGCACGGACGAACAGACGCACGGATGAACAGACGCATGGACGAACAGACGCACGGACGAACAGACGCACGGACGAACAGACACTCTGAAAAGCAGACGCACGGACGAATAGACGCACGGACGAACAGACGCACGGAAAAACAGAAGCACGGACGAACAGACGCACGGACGAACAGACGAAGGGACAAAAAAAAAACATGGACGAACAGACGCATTGACAAACAGACACATGCACGAACAGACGCACGGACGAACAGACGCATTGACGAAGAGACGCACGGACGAACAGACGCACGGACGAACAGACGCACGGGCGAACAGACGTTCGGATGAACAGACTCACGGACGAACAGACGCACGGACGTACAGACGCACGGACGAACAGACGCACAGGCGAACAGACGCACGGACGAACAGACGCACGGAAGAAAAGTCGCACGGAAGAACAGACGCACAGACGAACAGTACTACTACTATTACCGTACTATTACCGTACTATTACCGTACTATTACCGTACCGTACTATTAGCCGTACTATCTACTATTTCGCCCTTATGTTCGTTATTTTCTCAAGCTATGATAAAAAAAATGTTCGAAATTAGTTCTGTGTGGAGAAATAGATTAACGGATGAAAAGACGCATGGACGAATAGACGCACAGACGAGTAGTCGCACGGACGAACTGAAGCATGAACGAACAATCGCTCGGACGATCAGACTTACGGACGAACCTAATTTTCGTCATTTTATTAAGGTATGACCGAAGAAAACTAAAATACAAATTAATTCACCGATATTTCAAACTTGTTCCCCTTTTTTGCCATTATTTTCGTAATTTTAGCGAGGTATGATCGAAAAAAAGTTTCAAAAACGGACAATTTCACCAAATTTGTATTCATATTCAATATTTAGCCCTTATTATCATTATTTCCTAATGGTATGATCAAAAAAAATTTCGAAAACGGTTGTGTTCGGACAAACAGATGTACGGACCAACAAACGCATGAACAAACAGACGCACAGACGAAAAGACGGACGGACAAACAGACGCACGGACAAACAGTCGCACGGACAAACAGACGCACGGACGAACAGACGCACGGACGAATAGACGCTCGGACGAACAGAAACATGGACGAACAGACGCACGGACGAACAGACGCACGGACGAACAGACGCACGGACGAACAGACGTTTGGATGAACAGACGCACGGACAAACAGACGCACGGAAAAACAGACGCACGGACGAACAGACGCACGGACGAACAGACGCACGGACGAACAGACGCACAGACGAAGAGACGCACTGAAAAGCAGACGCAAGGACGAATAGACGCACGGACGAACAGACATACGGATGAACAGACGCACGGACGAACAGACGCACGGACGAACAGACGCACGGACAAACAGACGCACGGACGAACAAACGCACGGACGAACAGACGAAGGGACAAAAAAACACATGGACGAACAGACGCATTGACAAACAGACACATGGACGAACAGACGCATGGACGAACAGACGCATGGACGAAGAGACGCACGGACGAACAGACGCACGGACGAACAGACGCACAGACGAACAGACGTTCGGATGAACAGACGCACGGACAAACAGACGCACGGAAAAGTAGACGCACTGACGAACAGACGCACGGACGAACGGACGCACAGACGTACAGACGTACGGACAAACAGACGCACAGGCGAACAGACGCACGGACGAACAGACGCACGGACTAACAGACGCACGGACGAACAGACGCACGGACGAACAGATGCACGGCCGAACAGACGCACGGATGAACAGACGCATGGACGAACAGACGCATGGACTAACAGACGCAATGACGAACAGACGCACGGACAAACAGACGCACGGACAAACAGATGCGCGGACGAACAGACGCACGGACTAACAGACGCACGGACAAACAGACGCACGGACGAACAGACGCACGGACGAACAGACGCATGGACAAACAGACACACGGACGTACAGACGCACGGACAAACAGACGCACGGACGAACACACGCACGGACAAACAGACGCACGGATGAACAGACGCTCGGACGAACAGACGCATGAACGAACAGATGCACGGACGAATAGTCGAACGGATGACAGAGTAACGGACGAACAGACATTCGGACGAACAGCCGCACGGAAAAACGGTCGCACTGTCGAAGAGACGCACAGATTAACAGACGCTCGGACGAACAGACGCACGAACGAACAGATGCACGGACGAACAAACGCATGGACGAACAGACGCACGGACGAACTTTATTTTCGTCATGCTATCGAGGTATGATCTAAAAAAGGTAAAAAACCAATGAATTCAACGATATTTCAATCTTGTTCATCTATTTATCCCTTACTTTTCGTCATTTTAGAGTCGTATGATTGAAAAAAAATTCGAAAATGTATATTGTCACCGAAATTTCAATTTTTATCCACTATTTCGTCTTTATATTCGTTATTTTCTCAAGCTTTGATCAAATAAGGTTCGAAATTGGTTCTGTTTGGAGAAACAGATGTACGGATGAACAAACGCATGGACGAACAGAAGCACAGAAGAACAGTCACACGAACGAACAGCCGCACGGACGAACTGAATCATGAAAGAACAATCGCTTTGACGATCTGACGCCCGGTCGAACCTTATATTCGTCATTTTTTTATGGTTTGATCGTAAAAAGCTATGAAACGAAATAATTCACCGATATTTCAATCTTGTTTCTCTTAATCGCCCCTACTTTCGTAATTTTAGCGAGGTATGATCGAGAAAAAATTTCGAAAACGGACAATTTCACCAAATTTATATTTTATCCAATATTTTGCCCTTATTTTCATGATTTTCTAAAGTTATGATCGAAAAAAATTTCGAAAACGGTTCTGTTCGGACAAAAGTATGAAGAGACGAACAGACACATGGACAAAAACACGACCAGACGATCAGACAAACGGATGAACAGACGCACGAACAAACAAATGCACGGACAAACAGACGCACGGACAAAGAGACGCACGGACGTACAGACGCACGGACGAACAGACGCACAGGCGAACAGAATTACGGATGAACAGACGCACGGATGAAAAGACAAACGGACGAACAGACGCACGGACGAGCAGACGCACGGACGAACAGACACACGGTTGAATAGAAGCATGGACGAACAGACGCACGGACGAACAGACGCACGGATGAATAGACGCATGGACGAACAGACGTACAGACGAACAGACGCACGGATGAACAGACGCATGGACGAACAGACGCACGGATGAATAGACGCATGGACGAACAGACGTACAGACGAACAGACGCACGGACGAAAAGACGCTTGGACGAACAGACGCAGAGACGAACAGACTCACGGACGAACAGACTCACGGACGTACAGACGCACGGACGAACAGACGCACAGACGAACAGACGCACAGGCGAACAGACGCACGGAAGAAAAGTCGCACGGACGAACAGATGCACAGACGAACAGACGCACGGACGAACAGACGCAAGGACAAACAGACATACGGATGAACAGACGCATGGACGAACAGACAAACGGACGAACAGACGCACGGACGAACAGACGCACGGACAAACAGATGCACGGACGAATAGACGCATGAACGAACAGACGCACAGACAAAAAGACGCACGGACAAACAGACGCACGGACGAACAGACGCACGGACGAACAGACGCACGGACGAACAGACGCACGGACGAACAGATGCACCGACAAAAACACGCACGGACGAACAGACTCACGGACGAACAGACGCACGGACGAACAAACGCACGGACGAACAGACGCAAGGACGAACTTTATTTTCGTAATTTTATCGAGTTATGATCTAAAAAAGGTAAAAAAAGAATGAATTCACCGATATTTCATTCTTGTTCATTTATTTCCTCCTTGAATTTCGACATTTTAGAGAGGTATGATTGAAAAAAGTTGCGAGAATGGATAATGTCACCAAAATTTAAATTTTTATCCAACATTTCGCCCTTATGCTCGTTAATTTCTCGAGCTATGATAAAAAAAAAGTTCGAAATTGGTTCTGTTCGGACAAACAGATGTACGGACGAACGGATGCATGGACGAACAGACGCACAGACGAACAGACGCACGGACGAACAGACGCACGGGCGAACGGTCGGACGGATGAACAGACGCACAGACGAACAGACGCACGGACGAACAGACGCACAGACGAACAGACACACTGACGACCAGACGCACGGAAGAACAGACATACGGATGAACAGACGTACGGAAGAACAGACGCACGGATGAACATACGCATGGACAAACAGACGCACGGACGAACAGACGCACGGACGAACAGATGCACGGACGTACAGACGCACGGACGAAAAGACGCACAGGCGAACGGACGCACGGACGAACAGACGCACGGAAGAAAAGACGCACGGACGAACAGACGCACAGACGAACAGACGCACGGACGAACAGACGCACGGACGAACAGACATACGGATGAACAGACGCATGGACGAACAGACGCACGGACGAACAGACGTACGGACGAACAGACGCACGGACAAACAGATGCACGGACGAACAGACGCATGGACGAACAGACGCACAGACAAACAGACGCACAGACAAACAGACGCACGGACGAACAGACGCACGGATGAACAGACGCACGGATGAACAGACGCACGGACGAACAGACGCATGGACAACAGACACACGGACGTACAGACGCACGGACAAACAGACGCACGGACGAACACACGCACGGACAAACAGACGCACGGATGAATAGACGCATGAACGAACAGACGCACGGACGAATAGTAGAACGGATGACAGACTAACGGACGAACAGACATTCGGAGGAACAGACACACGGAAGAACGGTCGCACTGTCAAAGAGACGCATAGATTAACAGACGCTCGGACGAACAGACGCACGAACGACTAGATGCACGGACGAACAAACGCATGGACGAACAGACGCACGGACGAACTTTATTTTCGTCATGCTATCGAGGTATGATCTAAAAAGGTAAAAAACCAATGAATTCAACGATATTTCAATCTTGTTCATCTATTTATCCCTTACCTTTCGTCATTTTAGAGTGGTATGATTGAAAAAAGTTTCGAAAATGTATATAGTCACCGAAATTTCATTTTTTAAACATTATTTCGCTATTATTTTCGTTATTTTCTCAAGCTATGATCGAAAATGTTCGACATTGGTTCTGTTCAGACAATCAGATGTACGGACGAACAAACGCACGGAAGAACAGACGCACAGGCGAACAGACGCACGGACGAACAGACGCATGGAGGAAAAGACGCACGGACGAACAGACGCGCAAACGAACAGACGCACGGACGAACAGACGCACGGACGAACAGACATACGGATGAACAGACGCATTGACGAACAGACGCACGGACGAACAGACGCACGGACGAACAGACGCACGGACGAACAGACGCACGGACGAACAGACGCACGGACGAACCTTATTTTCGTCCTTTTATTCAGTTATGATCTAAATATGGTAAAAAACGAATGAATTCACCGATATTTCAATCTAGTTCATCTATTTTCCCCTAACTTTTCGTCATTTTAGGGAGGTATGATAGAAAAAGGTTTCGAAAATGTATATTGTCACTGAAATTTCAATTTTTATCTACTATTTCGCCCTTATGTTCGTTATTTTCTCAAGCTATGATCAAAAAAATGTTCGAAATTAGTTCTGTGTGGAGAAATAGATGTACGGATGAACAGACGCATGGACGAATAGACGCACAGACGAGTAGTCGCACGGACGAACAGACGCACGGACGAACTGAAGCATGAAGGAACAATCGCTCGGACGATCAGTCGCCCGGTCGAACCTTATTTTCGTCATTTTATTAAAGTATGATCGAAAAAAGCTAAGAAACGAAATAATTCACCGATATTTCAATCATGTTTCTCTTTATCGACCCTATATTCGTAATTTCAGCGAGGTATGATCGAAAAAAAATTTCGAAAACGGACAATTTCACCAAATTTATATTTTATCCAATATTTTGCCCTTATTTTCATTATTTTCTAAAGGTATGATCGAAAACAATTTCGAAAACGGTTCTGTTCGGGCAAACAGATGTACAGACGAACAGACGCTTGGACAAAAACACGCACAGACGAACAAACGAACGGATGAACAGACGCATGGATGAACAGACGCACGGACGAACAGACGCACGGACGAATATTGGCACGAACGATCAGACCCACGGACGAACAGACGCAAGGACGAAATGATGCACGTACGAAAAGTCGCACGGTCGAAAAGACGCACGGAAGAACAATCACTCGTACGATCAGACGCATGGACGAAAATAGCACGGACGTACATACGCACATACGAACGGACGCACGGAAGAACGGATGCAGGGTCGAACAGGCGCACGGTTGAACAGTCGCTCGGATGAATAGACGCACGGACGAACAGACGCACGGAAGAACAGACGCACGGAAAAAATTATCATGGACGAACGGACGCATTGACGAACAGACACACTTACGAACAGACGCACGGACGAACTGAAGCATGAAGGAACAATCGCTCGCATGATCAGACTTACGGACGAACCTAATTTTCGTCATTTTATTAAGGTATGACCGAAGAATACTAAAAAACGAATTAATACACCGATATTTCAATCTTGTTCCCCTTTTTACTTTCTCCATATACGAAGTATAGAGAAAGTATTGTTTTCATGAAAAAATTCGACTTCGAGATTTTAACGGAAATACATGTTTTGGGGTCCCTAGAACACGTTTTGACCATTTTGGGAATGATGTCTGTGTGTATGTGTGTGTGTGTGTGTGTGTGTGTGTGTGTGTATGTGTCTGTGTGATATTGGGCGCTCTAACGTGAAAACTATTAGTCGTATCAATACCAAACTTAATATATAGTACTGTGGTGTGTGCTGTCAGAGTTGATTAGTTTTTGGAGTAAATCGGTCAACCGAAAGTCGAGCTTTATTCATTAAAGCTCATTTCCGGTTTTCAAAATATCACCATAAATATGATATATACGTATATTGTATTACTTATAAAAGTTTTAGATAATGTATTTTACTATAACTTTTGTATTTAACATATTTTTGTATCACCTGTTGATTAGGAGTTATTCGTGAAATACCGATAAACCGGAAGAAGATGATTATGTACTTTGTGGGCGCTCTAACATGAAAACTATTTGTTGGATCAACACCAAATTTCATAGATAGTACTTTTATTACAGTCGTTAGAGTTGATTAGTTTTTGGAGTAAATTGGTCAACCGAAAGTGGAGCTTCATTCTTCAAAGCTCATTTCCGGTTCTCAAAATATATCCATAAATATGATATTTAGGTATATACTATTAAATAAAAATGTTTTAGAAAATGTATATTACTATAAGTTTTGTATGAAACATATTTTTGTATCACTGTTTGTTTAAAAGTTATTTCTGTAATACTGATAAACCGGAGGTTGCTTTATGTACTTGGTGGGTGCTCTGGATTCTATAGGCGAAAGGCCAAATTCGTCGTTTTTTATCGAGCATGCCCCGAAAAAACATCTTATATATGGAGAAAGTCATGTGCTGGCCACATCAGATTTTTTGCCATTATTTTCGTAATTTTAGCGAGGTATGATCGAAAAAAAGTTTCAAAAACGGACAATTTCACCAAATTTGTATTTATATTCAATATTTAGCCCTTATTATAATTATTTCCTAAAGGTATGATCAAAAAAATTTCGAAAACGGTTGTGTTCGGACAAACAGATGTACGGACCAACAAACGCTTGAACAAACAGACGCACAGACGAACAGAGGGACGGACAAACAGACGCACGGACAAACAGTCGCACGGACGAACAGACGCATGGACAACAGACGCACAGACGAACAGACTCACGGACGAATAGAGCCCGGACGAACAGACGCACGGACGAACAGACGCACAGACGAACAGACGCACTGACGACCAGACGCACGGACGAACAGACATACGGATGAACAGACGCACGGAAGAACAGACGCACGGATGAACATACGCATGGACAAACAGACGCACAGGTGAACAGACGCACGGACGAACAGACGCACGGAAGAAAAAACGCACGGACGAACAGACGCACAGACGAACAGACGCACGGACGAACAGACGCACGGACGAACAGACATACGGATGAACAGACGCACGGACAAACAGACGCACGGACGAACAGACGTACGGACGAACAGACGCACGGACAAACAGATGCACGGACGAACAGACGCATGGACGAACAGACGCACAGACAAACAGACGCACAGACAAACAGACGCACGGACGAACAGACGCACGGATGAACAGACGCACGGATGAACAGACGCACGGACGAACAGACGCATGGACAACAGACGAACGGACGTACAGACGCACGGACAAACAGACGCACGGACGAACACACGCACGGACAAACAGACGCACGGATGAACAGACGCATGAACGAACAGACGCAAGGACGAATAGTCGAACGGATGACAGACTAACGGACGAACAGACATTCGGACGAACAGACGCACGGAAGAACGGTCGCACTGTCGAAGAGACGCACAGATTAACAGACGCTCGGACGAACAGATGCACGGACGAACAAACGCATGGACGAACAGACGCACGGATGAACTTTATTTTCGTCATGCTATCGAGGTATGATCTAAAAATGGTAAAAAACCAATGAATTCAACGATATTTCAATCTTGTTCATCTATTTATCCCTTACTTTTCGTCATTTTAGAGTGGTATAATTGAAAAAGTTTCGAAAATGTATATTGTCACCGAAATTTCATTTTTTAAACATTATTTCGCTATTATTTTCGTTATTTTCTCAAGCTATGATCGAAAATGTTCGACATTGGTTCTGTTCAGACAATCAGATGTACGGACGAACAGACGCACGGAAGAACAGACGCACGGACGAACAGACGCACAGGCGAACAGACGCACGGACGAACAGACACACGGAAGAAAAGACGCACAGACGAACAGACGCACAGAAAAACAGACGCACGGACGAACAGACGCACGGACGAACAGACATACGGATGAACAGACGCATTGACGAACAGACGCACGGACGAACAGACGCGCGGACGTACAGACGCACGGACGAACAGACGCACAGGCGAACAGACGCACGGACGAACAGACGCACTGACGAACAGACGCACAGACGAACAGACGCACGTACGAACAGACGCACGGACAAACAGACATACGAGTGAACAGACGCATGGACGAACAGACGCACGGACGAACAGACGCACGGACGAACAGACGCACGGACAAACAGATGCACGGACGAACAGACGCATGGACGAACAGACGCACAGACAAACAGACACACGGACAAACAGACGCACGGATGAACAGACGCACGGACGAACAGACGCAAGGAAAAACAGACGCACGGACGAACAGACGCACGGAAAAACAGACGCACGGACGAACAGACGCATGGATAAAAGAACGCACGGACGTACAGACACATGGACAAACAGACGCACGGACGAACACACGCACGGACGAACACACGCACGGATGAACAGACGCTCGGACGAACATACGCATGAACGAACAGATGCACGGGGGTACAGACGCACGGACAAACAGATGCACGGACGAACAAACTCACGGACGAACAGACGCACGGACGAACCTTATTTTCGTCCTTTTATTGAGGTATGATCTAAATATGGTAAAAAACAAATGAATTCACCGATATTTCAATCTAGTTCATCTATTTTCCCCTAACTTTTCGTCGTTTTAGGGAGGTATGATAGAAAAAGGTTTCGAAAATGTATATTGTCACTGAAATTTCAATTTTTATCTACTATTTCGCCCTTATGTTCGTTATTTTCTCAAGCTATGATCAAAAAAATGTTCGAAATTAGTTCTGTGTGGAGAAATAGATGTACGGATGAAAAGACGCATGGACGAATAGACGCACACGCGAGTAGTCGCACGGACGAACAGACGCACGGACGAACTGAAGCATGAACGAACAATCGCTCGGACGATCAGACTTACGGACGAACCTATTTTTCGTCATTTTATTAAGGTATGATCGAAAAAAGCTAAGAAACGACATTAATTCACCGATATTTCAATCTTGTTTCTCTTAATCGCCCCTATTTTCGTAATTTTAGCGAGGTATGATCGAAAAATAATTTCGAAAACGGACAATTTCACCAAATTTATATTTTATCCAATATTTTGCCCTTATTATCATTATTTTCTAAAGGTCTGATCAAAAAAAATTTCGAAAACGGTTGTGTTCGGACAAACAGATGTACGGACCAACAGACGCATGAACAAACAGACGAACAGACGAACAGACGGACGGACAAACAGACGCACGGACAAACAGACGCACGGACAAACAGACGCACGGACGAACAGACGAACGGACGAATAGACGCACGGACGAACAGAAACATGGACGAACAGACGCACGGACGAACACACGCACGGACGAACAGACGCACGGACGAACAGACGTTCGGATGAACAGACGCACGGACAAACAGACGCACGGAAAAACAGACGCACGGACGAACAGACGCACGGACGAACAGACGCAAAGACGTACAGACGCACGGGCAAACAGACGCACCGACGAACAGACGCACGGACGAACAGACACACGGACGAACAGACGCACTAACGAACAAACGAACGGACGAACAGACACACGGACGAACAGACGCACGGATGAACAGACGCATGGACGAACAGACGCACGGACGTACAGACGCACGGACGAACAGACGCACAAGCGAACAGACGCACGGACGAACAGACGCACGGAAGAAAAGTCGCACGGACGAACAGACGCACAGACGAACAGACGCACGGACGAACAGACGCAAGGACGAATAGACATACGGATGAACAGACGCATGGACGAACAGAAAAACGGACGAACAGACGCACGGACGAACAGACGCACGGACAAACAGATGCACGGACGAATAGTCGCATGAACGAACAGACGCACAGACAAAAAGGAGCACGGACAAACAGACGCACGGACGAACAGACGCACGGACGAACAGACACACGGACGAACAGACGCACTAACGAACAAACGCACGAACGAACAGATGCACGGACAAACAGACGCACGGATGAACAGACGCATGTACGAACATACGCACGGACGAACAGACGAAGGGACAAAAAAACACATGGACTAACAGACGCATTGACAAACAGACACATGGACGAACAGACGCACGGACGAACAGACGCTTGGACGAAGAGACGCTCGGACGAACAGACGCATGGACGAACAGACGCACGGACGAAAAGACGCAAGGACGAACAGACGCACGGATAAACAGACGCAAGGACAAACAGATGCGCGGACAAACAGACGCACGGACAAACAGACGCACGGACTAACAGACGCATGGACGAACAGACGCACGGACGAACAGACGCACCGTCGAACAGACGCACGGATGAACAGACGCATGGACGAACAGACGCATGGACTAACAGACGCAAGGACGAACAGACGCACGGACAAACAGACGCACGGACAAACAGATTCGCGGACGAACAGACGCACGGACGAACAGACGCACGGACAAACAGACGCACGGACGAACAGACGCACGGACGAACAGACGCATGGACAAACAGACACACGGACGTACAGACGCACGGACAAACAGACGCACGGACAACAGACGCACGGATGAACAGACGCTCGGATGAACAGACGCATGAACGAACAGATGCACGGACGAATAGTCGAACGGTTGACAGACTAACGGACGAACAGACATTCGGACGAACAGACGCACGGAAGAACGGTCGCACTGTCGAAGAGAAGCACAGATTAACAGACGCTCGGACGAACAGACGCACGAACGAACAGATGCACGGACGAACAAACGCATGGACGAACAGACGCACGGACGAACTTTATTTTCGTCATGCTATCGAGGTATGATCTAAAAAAGGTAAAAAACCAATGAATTCAACGATATTTCAATCTTGTTCATCTATTTATCCCTTACTTTTCGTCATTTTAGAGTGGTATGATTGAAAAAAAATTCGAAAATGTATATTGTCACCGAAATTTCAATTTTTATCCACTATTTCGTCTTTATATTCGTTATTTTCTCAAGCTTTGATCAAATAAGGTTTGAAATTGGTTCTGATTGGAGAAACAGATGTACGGATGAACAATCGCATGAACGAACAGACGCACAGAAGAACAGTCACACGCACGAACAGCCGCACGGACGAACTGAATCATGAAAGAAAATCGCTTTGACGATCTGACGCCCGGTCGAACCTTATATTCGTCATTTTTTTATGGTTTGATCGTAAAAAGCTATGAAACGAAATAATTCACCGTTATTTCAATCTTGTTTCTCTTAATCGCCCCTACTTTCGTAATTTTAGCGAGGTATGATCGAGAAAAAATTTCGAAAACGGACAATTTCACCAAATTTATATTTCATCCAATATTTTGCCCTTATTTTCATTATTTTCTAAAGGTATGATCGAAAAAAATTTCGAAAACGGTTCTGTTCGGACAAAAGTATGAAGAGACGAACAGACGCATGGACAAAAACACGACCAGACGATCAGACGAACGGATGAACAGACGCACGAACAAACAGATGCACGGACAAACAGACGCACGGACGTACAGACGCACGGACGAACAGACGCACAGGCGAACAGAATTACGGATGAACAGTCGCACGGATGAAATGACGCACGGACGAACAGACGCACGGACGAACAGACGCACGGACGAACAGACACACGGTTGAATAGAAGCATGGACGAACAGACGCACGGACGAAAAGACGCTTGGACGAACAGACGCACGGACAAACAGATGCGCGGACGAACAGACGCACGGACGAACAGACGCACGGATGAACAGACGCATGGACGAACGGACGTACAGACGAACAGACGCACGGATGAACAGACGCAAGGACAAACAGATGCGCGGACGAACAGACTCTCGGACGAACAGACGCACGAACGACTACATGCACGGATGAACAGACGCATGGACGAACAGACGCACGGACGAAAAGACATACGGAAGAACAGACGCACGGACGAACAGACGCACGGAAGAACATAAGCATGGACGAACAGACGCAGAGACGAACAGACTCACGGACGAACAGACTCACGGACGTACAGACGCACGGACGAACAGACGCACAGACGAACAGACGCACAGGCGAACAGACGCACGGTCGAACAGACGCACGGAAGAAAAGTCGCACGGACGAACAGACGCACAGACGAACAGACGCACGGACGCACAGACGCAAGGACGAACAGACATACGGATGAACAGACGCATAGACGAACAGACAAACGGACGAACAGACGCACGGACGAACAGACGCAAGGACAAACAGATGCACCGACAAAAACACGCAAGGACGAACAGACTCACGGACGAACAGACGCACGGACGAACAAACGCACGGACGAACAGACGCAAGGACGAACTTTATTTTCGTCATTTTATCGAGTTATGATCTAAAAAAGGTAAAAAAGAATGAATTCACCGATATTTCATTCTTGTTCATTTATTTCCTCCTTGAATTTTGACATTTAGAGAGGTATGATTGAAAAAAGTTGCGAGAATGGATAATGTCACCAAAATTTCAATTTTTATCCAACATTTCGCCCTTATGCTCGTTAATTTCTCGAGCTATGATCAAAAAAAATGTTCGAAATTGGTTCTGTTCGGACAAACAGATGTACGGACGAACAGATGCATGGACGAACAGACGCACAGACGAACAGACGCACGGACGAACAGACGCATGGGCGAACGGTCGCACGGATGAACAGACGCACAGACGAACAGACGCACGGACGAACAGACGCACAGACGAACAGACGCACTGACGACCAGACGCACGGAAGATCAGACATACGGATGAACAGACGCACGGAAGAACAGACGCACGGAAGAACATACGCATGGACAAACAGACGCACGGACGAACAGACGCACGGACGAACAGACGCACGGACGTACAGACGCACGGACGAACAGACGCACAGGCGAACAGACGCACGGACGAACAGACGCACGGAAGAAAAGACGCACGGACGAACAGACGCACAGACGAACAGACGCACGGACGAACAGACGCACGGACAAACAGACATACGGATGAAAAGACGCATGGACGAACAGACGCACGGACGAACAGACGTACGGACGAACAGACGCACGGACAAACAGATGCACGGACGAACAGACGCATGGACGAACAGACGCACAGACAAAAAACGCACAGACAAACAGACGCACGGACGAACAGACGCACGGATGAACAGACGCACGGACGAACAGACGCACGGAAGAACATACGCATGGACGAACAGACGCAGAGACGAACCGACTCACGTACGAGCAGACTCACGGACGTACAGACGCACGGATGAACTGAAGCATGAACGAACAATCGCTCGGACGTTCAGACTTACGGACGAACCTAATTTTCGTCATTTTATTAAGGTATGACCGAAGAAAACTAAAAAACGAATTAATTCACCGATATTTCAAACTTGTTCCCCTTTTTTGCCATTATTTTCGTAATTTTAGCGAGGTATGATCGAAAAAAAGTTTCAAAAACGGACCATTTCACCAATTTTGTATTTATATTCAATATTTAGCCCTTATTATCATTATTTCCTAAAGGTATGATCAAAAAAAATTTCGAAAACGGTTGTGTTCGGACAAACAGATGTACGGACCAACAAACGCATGAACAAACAGACGCACAGACGAACAGAGGGACGGACAAACAGACGCACGGACAAACAGTCGCTCGGACAAACAGAAGCACGGACGAACAGACGCACGGACGAACAGACGCACGGACGAACAGACGCACTGAAAAGCAGACGCACGGACGAATAGACGCACGGACGAACAGACATACGGATGAACAGACGCACGGACGAACAGACGCATGGACGAACAGACGCACGGACAAACAGACGCACGGACGAACAAACGCACGGACGAACAGACGAAGGGACAAAAAAACACATGGACGAACAGACGCATTGACAAACAGACACATGGACGAACAGACGCACGGACGAACAGACGCATGGACGAAGAGACGCACGGACGAACTGACGCACGGACGAAATCTGTGCGTCTCTTCGACAGTGCGACCGTTCTTCCGTGCGTCTGTTCGTCCGAGCGTCTGTTCGTCCGTGCGTCTTTTCATCCCTACGTTTGTTCGTCCGTAAGTCTGTTCGCCATTGCGTCTGTTCGTCCGTGCGTCTGTATGTCCGTTTGTCTTTTCGTCCGTGCGTCTGTTCGTCCGTGCGTCTGTTAGTCCCGGCGTCTGTTCGTCCGTGCGTCTGTTCATCCGTATGTCTGTTCGTCCGTGCGTTTTTTCGTCCGAGCGTCTGTTCGTCCGTGCGTCTTTTCATCCCTGCGTTTGTTCGTCCATAAGTCTGTTCGCCATTGCGTCTGTTCGTCCGTGCGTCTGTATGTCCGTTCGTCTGTTCGTCCGTGCGTCTGTTCGTCCGCGCATCTGTTTGTCCGTGCGTCTGTTCATCCGTTCGTTTGATCGTCTGTGCGTTTCTTTGTCCATGCGTCTTTTCGTCTCTTCATACTATTGTCCGAACAGAACCATTTTCGAAATTTTATTCGATCATACCTTTAGAAAATAATGAAAATAAGGGCAAAATATTGGATAAAATATAAATTTGGTAAAATTGTCCGTTTTTCGAAATTTTTTTTCGATCATACCTCGCTAAAATTACGAAAATAGGGGCGATTAAGACAAACAACACTGAAATATCGGTGAATTATTTCGTTTCATAGCTTTTTACGATCAAACCTTAAAAAAATGACGAATATAAGGTTCGACCGGGAGTCAGATCGTCCGAGCGATTGTTCTTTCATGATTCAGTTCGTCCGTGCGTCTGTTCGTCCATGCGTCTGTTCATCCGTGCGTTTGTTCGTCCGTGCGTCTGTTCATCCTTTTATAGCTTTTTACGATCAAACCTTAAAAAAATGACGAATAGAAGGTTCGACCGGGCGTCAGATCGTCCGAGCGATTGTTCCTTCATGATTCAGTTCGTCCGTGCGTCTTTTCGTTCGTGTGACTGTTCTTCTGTGGGTCTGTTCGTCCATGCGTTTGTTCATCCGTACATCTGTTTCTCCAAACAGAACCAATTTCGAACCTTATTTGATCAAAGCTTGAGAAAATAACGAATATAAGGGCGAAATAGTGGATAAAAATTGAAATTTCGGTGACAATATACATTTTCGAAACTTTTTTCAATCAAACCACTCTAAAATGACGAAAAGTAAGGGATAAATAGATGAACAAGATTGAAATATCATTGAATTCATTGGTTTTTTACATTTTTAGATCATACCTCGATAGAATAACGAAAATAAGGTTCGTCCGTGCGTCTGTTCGTCCGTGCGTCTGTTCATCCGTGCGTCTGTTCGTCCGTGCGTCTGTTCGTCCGTGCGTCTGTTCGCCTGTGTGCCTGCTCGTCCGTGAGTCTGTACTTCTTTGCGTCTGTTCGTCCGTGCGTCTGCTCGTCCGTGCATCTGTTTTTCCGTGCGTCTGTTTATCCGTACGTCTGTTCATCCGTGCGTCTGTTCGTCCGTGCGTCTGTTCGTACGTATGTCTTTACGTCTGTGTGTCTCTTCCTCCGTGCATCTGTTCGTCCGTGCGTCTGTTTGTCCGTTTGTCTGTTTGTCTGTGCGTCTGTTCGTCCATGCATCTGTTCGTCCGTGCATCTGTTTGTCAAGCGTCTGTTCGTCCAAGCGTCTGTTCGTCCGTGCGTCTGTTCGTCCATGCTTCTATTCAACCGTATGTCTGTTCGTCCGTGCGTCTGTTCGTCCGTGCGTCTGTTCGTCCGTGCGTCTTTTCATCCGTGCGTCTGTTCATCCGTAATTCTGTTCGCCTGTGCGTCTGTTCGTCCGTGCGTTATTACGTCCGTGCGTCTCTTTATCCGTGCGTTTGTTTGTCCATGCAACTGTTTGTTCGTGCGTCTTTTCATCCATTCGTCTGATCGTCTGGTCGTGTTTTTGTCAATGCGTCTGTTCGTCTCTTCATACTTTTGTCCGAACAGAACCGTTTTCGAAATTTTTTTCGATCATACCTTTAGAAAATAATGAAAATAAGGGCAAAATATTGGATAAAATATAAATTTGGTGAAATTGTCCGTTTTCGAAATTTTTTCTCGATCATACCTCGCTAAAATTACGAAAGTAGGGGCGATTAAGAGAAACAAGATTGAAATATCGGTGAATTATTTCGTTTCATAGCTTTTTACGATCAAACCATAAAAAAATGACGAATATAAGGTTCGACCGGGCGTCAGATCGTCAATGCGATTGTTCTTTCATGATTCAGTTCGTCCGTGCGGCTATTCGTTCGTGTGACTGTTCTTCTGTGCGTCTGTTTGTCCATGCGTTTGTTCATCCGTACATCTGTTTCTCCAAACAGAACCAATTTCGAACCTTATTTGATCAAAGCTTGAGAAAATAACGAATATAAAGACGAAATAGTGGATAAAAATTGAAATTTCGGTGACAAATACATTTTCGAATTTTTTTTCAATCATACCACTCTAAAATGACGAAAAGTAAGGGATAAATAGATGAACAAGATTGAAATATCGTTCAATTCATTGGTTTTTTACCTTTTTTAGATCATACCTCGATAGCATGACGAAAATAAAGTTCGTCCGTGCGTCTGTTCGTCCATGCGTTTGTTCGTCCGTGCATCTGTTCGTTCGTGCGTCTGTTCGTCCGAGCGTCTGTTAATCTGTGCGTCTCTTCGACAGTGCGACCGTTCTTCCATGCGTCTGTTCGTCCGAATGTCTGTTCGTCCGTTACTCTGTCATCCGTTCGACTATTCGTCCGTGCATCTGTTCGTTCATGCGCCTGTTCGTCCGAGCGTCTGTTCATCCGTGCGTCTGTTTGTCCGTGCGTGTGTTCGACCGTGCGTCTGTTTGTCCGTGCGTCTGTACGTCCGTGTGTCTGTTTCTCCATGCGTCTGTTCGTCCGTGCGTCTGTTCGTCCGTGCGTCTGTTTGTCCGTGCGTCTGTTCGTCCGTGCGTCTGTTCGTCCGCGCATCTGTTTGTCCGTGCGTCTGTTTGTCCGTGCGTCTGTTCGTCCTTGCGTCTGTTAGTCCATGCGTCTGTTCGTCCATGCGTCTGTTCATCCGTGCGTCTGTTCGACCGTGCGTCTTTTCGTCCGTGCGTCTGTTCTTCCGTGCGTCTTTTAGTCCGTGCGTCTGTTTGTCCGTGCGTCTGTTTGTCCGCGCATCTCTTTGTCCGTTTGTCTGTTCGTCCGTGCGTCTGTTCGCCTGTGCGTCTGTTTGTCCGTGCGTCTTTACGTCTGTGCGTCTGTTCGTCCATGCGTCTGTTCATCCGTGCGTCTTTTCGTCCGTGCGTCTGTTTGTCCATGCGATTGTTCGTTAGTGCGTCTGTTCATCCGTGTGTCTGTTCGTCCGTGCGTCTGTTCGCCTGTGCGTCTGTTTGTCCGTGCGTCTGTACGTCTGTGCGTCCGTTCGTCCGTGCGTCTGTTCGTCCGTGCGTCTGCTTTTCCGTGCGTCTGTTTGTCCGACGCACGGAAGAAAAGTCGCACGGACGAACACACACACAGACGAACAGACGCACGGACGAACAGACGCAAGGACGAATAGACATACGGATGAACAGACGCATGGACGAACAGAAAAACGGACGAACAGACGCACGGACGAACAGACGCACGGACAAAAATATGCACGGACGAATAGACGCATGAACGAACAGACGCACAGACAAAAAGACGCACGGACAAACAGACGCACTAACGAACAAACGCACGAACGAATAGATGCACGGACGAACAGACGCACGGATGAACAGACGCATGTACGAACATACGCACGGACGAACAGACGAAGGGACAAAAAAACACATGGACTAACAGACACATTGACAAACAGACACATGGACGAACAGACGCACGGACGAACAGACGCATGGACGAAGGACGCTCGGACGAACAGACGCACGGACGAAAAGACGCACGGACGAACAGACGTTCGGAACAGACGCACGGACAAACAGACGCAAGGAAAAGCAGACGCACGGACGAACAGACCAACGGACGAACAGACGCAGAGACGCGTCTGTTCATCCGTGCGTCTGTTCGTTTGTGCCTCTTTTCGTTCGTACATCTCTTCGTCCGTGCGTCTGTTCGTCCGTGCGTCTGTTTGTCCGTGCGTCTGTTCGCCTGTGTGCCTGCTCGTCCGTGAGTCTGTACTTCTTTGCGTCTGTTCGTCCGTGCGTCTGTTCGTCCGTGCATCTGTTTTTCCGTGCGTATGTTTATCCGTACGTCTGTTCATCCGTGCGTCTGTTCGTCCGTGTGTCTGTTCGTACGTATGTCTGTACGTCTGTGTGTCTCTTCCTCCGTGCATCTGTTCGTCCGTTCGTCTGTTTGTCCCTGCGTCTGTTCGCCTGTGTGCCTGCTCGTCCGTGAGTCTGTACTTCTTTGCGTCTGTTCGTCCGTGCGTCTGTTCGTCCGTGCATCTGTTTTTCCGTGCGTATGTTTATCCGTACGTCTGTTCATCCGTGCGTCTGCTCATCCGTGCGTCTGTTCGTCCGTACATCTGATTATCCAAAGAGAACCTATGTCGAACATTTTTTGATCATAGCCTGAGAAAATAACGAACAGAAGAGCCAAATAATGTATAAAAATTAAAATTTCGGTGAAATTACCGTTTTCGAAACTTTTTTCGATCATACCTCTCTAATATGACGAAAATAAAGGGGGAAATAGATGAACAAGATTGAAATATCATTGAATTCATTGGTTTTTTACATTTTTAGATCATACCTCGATAGAATGACGAAAATAAGGTTCGTCCGTACGTCTGTTCGTCCGTGCGTCTGTTCATCCGTGTGTCTGTTCGTCCGTGCGTCTGTTTGTCTGAGCTTCTTTTCGTCCGTGCGTCTGTTCGTCCGTGCGACTTTTCGTCCGTGCGTCTGTTTGTCCGTTTGTCTGTTTGTCTGTGCGTCTGTTCGTCCATGCGTCTGTTCGTCCGTGAATCTGTTTGTCCGTGCATCTGTTCGTCCAAGCGACTGTTCGCCCGTGCGTCTGTTCGTCCATGCTTCTATTCAACCGTATGTCTGTTCGTCCGTGCGTCTGTTCGTCCGTGCGTCTGTTTTTACGTGTGTCTGTTTGTCCGTGGTTCTGTTCATCCGTACGTCTGTTCTTCCGTGCGTCTGTTCGTCCTTGCGTCTGTTCCTCCGTGCGCTGTTCGTCCGTGCATCTGTTCGTCCGGACGGCTGTTTGTCCGTGCGTCTGTTTGTCCGTGCGTCTGTTGGTCCGCGCATCTGTATGTCCGTGCTTCTATTTGCCCGTGCGTCTGTTTGTCCGTGCGTCTGTTCGTCCAGGCGTCTGTTCGTCCGTGCGGTAGTTCGTCCGTGCGTCCGATCGTCCGTGCGTCTGTTCGTCCGTGCGTCAGTTCGTCCATGCGTCTGTTCATCCGTGCGTCTGTTCGTTTGTGAGTCTGTTCGTCCGTGCTTCTGTTTGTCCGTGCGTCTGTTCGTCGGTTCATCTGTTTGTCCGTGCGTCTGATTGTCAATGCGTCTGTTCGTCCGTGCGTCTGTTCGTGCATGCGTCTGTTCGTCCGTGCGTCTGTTCTTCCGTGCATCTGTTCGTCCGTGCGTTTGTTCGTCCGTGCGTCTGATCGTCCGTGCGTCTGTTCGTCCGTGCGTCTGTTCGTTCTTGCGTCTGTTTGTCCGTGCGTCTCTTCGTCCGTGCGTCTGTTCTTCCGTGCATCTGTTTGTCCGGGCGTCTGTTTGTCCGTGCGTCTTTTCGTCCGTGCGTCTGTTCGTCCATGCGTCTGTTCATCCGAGCGTCTGTTCGTCCGTGCGTCTGTTCGTCCGTGCGTTTGTTCGTCCCTGCGTCTGTTCGTCCGAGCGTCTGTACGTCTGTGCGTCTGTTCGTCCGTGCGTCTGTTCGTCCGTGCGTCTGTTCGCCTGTGTGCCTGCTCGTCCGTGTGTCTGTTATCCGTGCGTCTGTTTGTCCTAGCCTCTTATCGTTCGTACAACTGTTCGTCCGTGCGTCTGTTCGTCCGTGCGTCTGTTCGTCCGTGCGTCTGTTCGCCTGTGTGCCTGCTCGTCCGTGAGTCTGTACTTCTTTGCGTCTGTTCGTCCGTGCGTCTGTTCGTCCGTGCATCTGTTTTTCCGTGCGTCTGTTTATCCGTACGTCTGTTCATCCGTGCGTCTGTTCGTCCGTGCGTCTGTTCGTACGTATGTCTGTACGTATGTGTGTCTCTTCCTCCGTGCATCTGTTCGTCCGTTCGTCTGTTTGTCCCTGCGTCTGTTCATCCGTGGCTCTGTTCATCCGTGCGTCTGCTCATCCGTGCGTCTGTTCGTCCGTTCATCTGATTATCCAAAGAGAACCTATGTCAAACATTTTTTGATCGTAGCCTGAGAAAATAACGAACATAAGAGCGAAATAATGTATAAAAATTGAAATTATCCGTTTTCGAAACTTTTTTCGATCATACCTCTCTAATATGACGAAAATACAGGGGGAAATAGATGAACAAGATTGAAATATCATTGAATTCATTGGTTTTTTACATTTTTAGATCATACCTCGATAGAATGACGAAAATAAGGGTCGTCCCTGCGTCTGTTCGTCCGTGCGTCTGTTCATCCGTGCGTCTGTTCGTCCGTGCGTCTGTTTGTCTGTGCTTCTTTTCGTCCGTGCGTCTGTTCGTCCGTTCGACTATTTGTCCGTGCGTCTGTTTGTCCGTTTGTCTGTTCGTCTGTGCGTCTGTTCGTCCATGCGTCTGTTCGTCCGTGCATCTGTTTGTCCGTGCGTCTGTTCGTCCAAGCGTCTTTTCGTCCGTGCGTCTGTTCGTCCATGCTTCTATTCAACCGTGTGTCTGTTCGTCCGTGCGTCTGTTCGTCCATGCGTCTGTTCGTCCGTGCGTCTTTTCATCCGTGCGTCTGTTCATCCGTAATTCTGTTCGCCTGTGCGTCTGTTCGTCCGTGCGTCTGTACGTCCGTGCGTCTCTTTGTCCGTGCGTCTGTTTGTCCGTGCATCTGTTTGTTCGTGCGTCTGTTCATCCGTTCGTCTGATCGTCTGGTCGTGTTTTTGTCCATGCGTCTGTTCGTCACTTCATCTGTTTGTCTGAACAGAACCGTTTTTGAAATTTTTTTCAATCATACCTTTAGAAAATAATGAAAATAAGGGCAAAATATTGGATAAAATATAAATTTGGTGAAATTGGCCGTTTTAGAAATTTTTTCTCGATCATACCTCGCTAAAATTACGAAAGTAGGGGCGATTAAGAGAAACAAGATTGAAATATCGGTGAATTATTTCGTTTCATAGCTTTTTACGATCAAACCATAAAAAAATGACGAATATAAGGTTCGACCGGGCGTCAGATCGTCCGAGCGATTGTTCTTTCATGATTCAGTTCGTCCGTGCGGCTGTTCGTTCGTGTGACTGTTCTTCTGTGCGTCTGTTCGTCCATGCGTTTGTTCATCCGTACATCTGTTTCTCCAAACAGAACCAATTTCGAACCTTTTTTGATCAAAGCTTGAGAAAATAACGAATATAAAGATGAAATAGTGGATAAAAATTGAAATTTCGGTGACAAAATATATTTTCGAATTTTTTTTCAATCATACCTTTCTAAAATGACGAAAAGTAAGGGATAAATAGATGAACAATATTAAAATATCGTTGAATTCATTGGTTTTTTACCTTTTTTAGATCATACCTCGATAGCATGACGAAAATAAAGTTCGTCCGTGCGTCTGTTCGTCCATGCGTTTGTTCATCCGTGCATCTGTTCGTTCGTGCGTCTGTTCGTCCGAGCGTCTGTTAATCTGTGCGTCTCTTCGACAGTGCGACCGTTCTTCCGTGCGTCTGTTCGTCCGAATGTCTGTTCGTCCATTAGTCTGTCATCCGTTCGACTATTCGTCCGTGCATCTGTTCGTTCATGCGTCTGTTCGTCCGAGCGTCTGTTCATTCGTGCGTCTTTTTGTCCGTGCGTGTGTTCGTCCGTGCGTCTGTTTGTCCGTGCGTCTGTACGTCAATGTGTCTGTTTGTCCATGCGTCTGTTCGTCCGTGCGTCTGTTCGTCCGTGCGTCTGTTTGTCAGTGCGTCTGTTCGTCCGTGCGTCTGTTCGTCCGCGCATCTGTTTGTCCGTGCGTATGTTTGTCCTTGCGTCTGTTCGTCCTTGCGTCTGTTCGTCCATGCGTCTGTTCGTCCATGCGTCTGTTCATCCGTGCGTCTGTTCGACCGTGCGTCTGTTCGTCCGTGCGTCTGTTCGTCCTTGCGTCTGTTCGTCCGTGCGTCTGTTTGTCCGTGCGTCTGTTCGTCCGCGCAACTGTTTGTCCTTGCGTTTGTTCATCCATGCGTCTGTTCATCCGTTCGTTTGTTCGTCTGTGCGTGTTTTTGTCCATGCGTCTGTTCGTCAAACAGATAAAGATCTGTGTGTCCGAACAGAACCGTTTTCGAAATTTTTTTCGGTCATACCTTTAGAAAATAATAAAAATAAGGGCAAAATATTGGATTAAATATAAATTTGGTGAAATTGTCCGATTTAGAAATTTTTTTCCGATCATACCTCGCTAAAATTACGAAAATAGGGGCGATTAAGAGAAACAAGATTGAAATATCAGTGAATTATTTCGTTTCATAGCTTTTTACGATCAAACCTTAAAAAAATGACGAATATAAGGTTCGACCGGGCGTCAGATCGTCCAAGCGATTTTTCTTTCATGATTCAGTTCGTATGTGCGTCTGTTCGTCCATGCGTTTGCTCATCCGTACATCTGTTTCTCCAAACAGAACCAATTTTGAACCTTATCTGATCATAGTTTGAGAAAATAACGAATATAATGGCGAAATAGTGGATAAAAATTGAAATTTCGGTGACAATATACATTTTCGAAACTTTTTTCAATCATACATCTCTAAAATGACGAAAAGTAAGGGATAAATAGATGATCAAGATTGAAATATCGGTGTATTCCTTTTTTTTACCAAATTTAGATCATACCTCGAGAAAATGACGAAAATAAGGTTCGTCCGTGCGTCTGTTCGTCCGTGCGTCTGTTCGTCCGTGCGTCTGTTTGTCCCTGCGTCTGTTCTTCCGTGCGTCTGTTCGTCCGTGCGTCTGTTCGTCCGTGCGTCTGTTCATCCGTGCGTCTGTTTGTCCGTGCTTCTGTTCGTCCGTGCGTCTGTTCGTCCGTGCGTCTGTTCATCCGTGCGTCTGTTTGTCCGTGCGTCTGTTTGTCTGTGCGTCTGTTCGTCCATGCGTCTGTTCGTCCGTGCATCTGTTTGTCCGTGCGTCTGTTCGTCCGTGCGTCTGTTCGTCCATGCGTCTGTTCGTCCATGTGTCTGTTCATCCGTATGTCTGTTCGTCTGTGCGTCTGTTCGTCAGTGCGTCTGTTCGTCTGTGCGTCTGTTCGTCCGTGCGTTTTCGTCTGTGCGTCTGTTCATCCGTGCGACTGTTCGCCCGTGCGTTTGTTGGTCCGTGCATTTGTTCGTATGTGCGTCTGTTCGTCCATGCGTCTGTTCGTCCATAGATCTGTTTGTCCGAACAGAACCAATTTCGAACATTTTTTATGATCATAGCTCCAGAAATTAACGAGCAAAAGGGCGAAATGTTGGATAAAAATTGAAATTTTGGTGACATTATCCAATTTCGCAACTTTTTTCAATCATACCTCTCTAAAATGTCAAAATACAAGGAGGAAATAAATGAACAAGAATGAAATATCGGTGAATTCTATCGTTTTTTACCTTTTTTAGATCATAACTCGATAAAATGACGAAAATAAAGTTCGTCCTTGCGTCTGTTCGTCGTGCGTTTGTTTGTCCGTGCATCTGTTCGTTCGTGTGGTAGTTCGTCCGAGCGGCAGTTCATCCGTGCGTCTGTTCGTCCGTGAGTCTGTTAGTCCGTGCGTTTTTTTGTCCGTGCATCTGTTCGTCCGTGCGTCTGTTCGTCCGTGCGTCTGTTTGTCCGTGCGTCTTTTTGTCTGTGCGTCTGTTCGTTCATGCGTCTATTCGTCCGTGCATCTGTTTGTCCGTGCGTCTTTTCGTCCGTGCGTCTGTTCGTCCGTTTGTCTGTTCGTCCATGAGTCTGTTCATCCGTATGTCTGTTCGTCCTCTTGTCGGTTCGTCCGTGCGTCTGTTCGTCTGTGCGTCTGTTCGTCCTTGCGTCTGTTCGTCCGTGAATGTGTTCGTCCGTGCGTGTTTTTGTCCGTGCATCTGTTCGTCCGTGCGTCTTTTCGTCCGTGCGTCTGTTTGTCCGTGCGTCTTTTTGTCTGTGCGTCTGTTCGTTCATGCGTCTATTCGTCCGTGCATCTGTTTGTCCGTGCGTCTGTTCGTCCGTGCGTCTGTTCGTCCGTTTGTCTGTTCGTCCATGGGTCTGTTCATCCGTATGTCTGTTCGTCCTTTCGTCTGTTCGTCGTGCGTCTGTTCGTCTGTGCGTCTGTTCGTCCGTTCGACTTTTCTTCCGTGCGTCTGTTCGTCCGTGCGTCTGTTCGCCTGTGCGTCTGTTCGTCCTTGCGTCTGTACGTCCGTGCGTCTGTTCGTCCGTGAGTCTGTTCGTCCGTGCGTCTGTTCGTCTTTGCGTTTGTTCTTCCGTGCGCCTGTTCGTCCGTTCGTCTGTTCATCCGTGCGTCTGTTCGTCCATGCGTATGTTCTTCCGTGCGTCTGTTCGTCCATGCGTATGTTCTTCCGTGCGTCTGTTCGTCTGTGCGTCTGTTCGTCCATGCGTCTGTTCATCCGTTGGTCTGTTCGTCCGCGCATCTGTTTGTCCTAGCGTCTGTTTATCCGTGCGTCTGTTCGTCCTTGCGTCTGTTCGTCCGTGCGTCTGTTCGTCCATGCGTCTGTTCATCCGTGCGATTGTTCGTCCGTGCGTCTGTTCGTCCATACGTTTGTTCGTTAGTGCGTCTGTTCGTCCGTGTGTCTGTTCGTCCGTGCGTCTGTTCGCCTGTGCGTCTGTTTGTCCATGCGTCTGTTCATCCGTACATCTATTTCTCCAGACAGAACTAATTTCGAACATTTTTTTGATCATAGCTTGAGAAAATAACGAACATAAGGGCGAAATAGTAGATAAAAATTGAAATTTCAGTGCCAATATACATTTTCGAAACTTTTTTCTATCATACCTCCCTAAAATGACGAAAAGGTAGGGGAAAATAGATGAACTAGATTGAAATATCGGTGAATTCATTCGTTTTTTACCATATTTAGATCATACCTCAATAAAAGGACGAAAATAAGGTTCGTCCGTGCGTCTGTTCGTCCGTGAGTTTGTTCGTCCGTGCATCTGTTTGTCGGTGCGTCTCTACCCCCGTGCATCTGTTCGTTCATGCGTATATTTGTCCGAGCGTCTGTTCATCCGTGCGTCTGTTCGTCCGTGCGTGTGTTCGTCCGTGCGTCTGTTTGTCCGTGCGTCTGTACGTCCGTGCGTCTGTTTGTCCATGCAACTGTTCGTCCGTGCGTCTGTTCGTCCGTGCGTCTGTTCGTCCGTACATCTGATTGTCTGAACAGAACCAATGCCGAACATTTTCGATCATAACTTGAGAAAATAACGAAAATAAGAGCGAAATAATGTTTAAAAAATGAAATTTCAGTGAAATTATCCATTTTCGAAACTTTTTTCGATCATACCTCTCTAATATGACGAAAAAAAAGAGTGAAATATATAAACAAGATTGAAATATTGTTAAATTCATTTGTTATTTTACCTTTTTTAGATCATACCTCGATAGAATGACGAAAATAAGCTTCGTCCGTGCGTCTGTTTGTCTGTGCGCCTGTTCGTCCGTGCATCTGTTCGTCCATGAGTTTGTTCATCCGTACATCTGTTTCTCCAAACAGAACCAATTTCGAACCTTATTTGATCAAAGCTTGAGAAAATAACGAATATAAAGACGAAATAGTGGATAAAAATTGAAATTTCGGTGATAATATACATTTTCGAAACTTTTTTCAATCATACCACTCTAAAATGACGAAAAGTAAGGGATAAATAGATGAACAAGATTAAAATATAGTTGAATTCATTGGTTTTTTACCTTTTTTAGATCATACCTCGATAGCATGACGAAAATAAAGTTCGTCCGTGTGTCTGTTCGTCCATGCGTTTGTTCGTCCGTGCATCTGTTCGTTCGTGCGTCTGTTCGTCCGAGCGTCTGTTAATCTGTGCGTCTCTTCGACAGCGCGACCGTTCTTCCGTGCGTCTGTTCGTCCGAAGGTCTGTTCGTCCGTTAGTCTGTCATCCGTTCGACTATTCGTCCTTGCGTCTGTTCGTTCATGCGTCTGTTCGTCCGAGCGTCTGTTCATCCGTGCGTCTGTACGTCCGTGTGTCTGTTGTCCATGCGTCTGTTCGTCCGTGCGTCTGTTCATCCGTGCGTCTGTTCATCCGTGCGTCTGGTCGGCCGTGCGTCTGTTTGTCTCTGCGTCGGTTCGTCCGTGCGTCTGTTCGTCCGTGCGTCTGTTCGTCCGTTAGTCTGTTCGTCCGTGCGTGTGTTCGTCCGTGCGTCTGTTTGTCCGTGCGTCTGTTTGTCCGTGCGTCTGTTTGTCCATGCGTCTGTTCGTCCGTGCGTCTGTTCATCCGTGCGTCAGTTCATCCGTGCGTCTGTTCGTCCGTGCGTCTGTTCGTCCGTGCGTCTGTTCGTACGTGCGTCTGTACGTACGTGTGTCTGTTTGTCCGTGCGTCTGTTTGTCCATGCGTCTGTTCGTCCGTGCTTTTGTTCGTCCGAGCGTCTGTTCATCCGTGCGTCTGTACGTCCGTGTGTCTGTTGTCCATGCGTCTGTTCGTCCGTGCGTCTGTTCATCCGTGCGTCTGTTCATCCGTGCGTCTGGTCGGCCGTGCGTCTGTTTGTCTCTGCGTCGGTTCGTCCGTGCGTCTGTTCGTCCGTGCGTCTGTTCGTCCGTTAGTCTGTTCGTCCGTGCGTGTGTTCGTCCGTGCGTCTGTTTGTCCGTGCGTCTGTTTGTCCGTGCGTCTGTTTGTCCATGCGTCTGTTCGTCCGTGCGTCTGTTCATCCGTGCGTCAGTTCATCCGTGCGTCTGTTCGTCCGTGCGTCTGTTCGTCCGTGCGTCTGTTCGTACGTGCGTCTGTACGTACGTGCGTCTGTTTGTCCGTGCGTCTGTTTGTCCATGCGTCTGTTCGTCCGTGCTTTTGTTCATCCGTGCGTCAGTTCATCCGTGCGTCTTTTCGTCTGTGCGTCTGTTCGTCCGTGCGTCTGTTCGTCCCTGCGTCTGTTCGTCCGTGCGTCTGTTCATCCATGCGTCTGTTCATCCGTTCGTCTGTTCGTCTGTGCGTGTTTTTGTCCATGCGTCTGTTCGTCAAACAGATGAAGATCTTTTTTGTCCGAACAGAACCGTTTTCGAATTTTTTTTCGGTCATACCTTAAGAAAATAATAAAAATAAGGGCAAAATATTGGATTTAATATAAATTTGGTGAAATTGTCCGATTTAGAAATTTTTTTCCGATCATACCTCGCTAAAATTACGAAAATAGGGGCGATTAAGAGAAACAAGATTGAAATAACGGTGAATTATTTCGTTTCATAGCTTTTTACGATAAAACCTTAAAAAATGATGAATATAAGGCTCGACCGGGCGTCAGATCGTCAAAGCGTTTGTTCGTCCGTGCATCTGTTCGTTCGTGCGTCTGTTCGTCCGAGCGTCTGTTAATCTGTGCGTCTCTTTGACAGTGCAACCGTTCTTCCGTGCGTCTGTTCGTCCGAACGTCTGTTCGTCCGTTAGTCTGTCATCCGTTCGACTATTCGTCCGTGCGTCTGTTCGTTCATGCGTCTGTTCGTCCGAGCGTCTGTTCATCCGTGCGTCTGTTTGTCCGTGCGTGTGTTCGTCCGTGCGTCTGTTTGTCCGTGCGTCTGTACGTCCGTGTGTCTGTTGTCCATGCGTCTGTTCGTCCGTGCGTCTGTTCATCCGTGCGTATGTTCATCCGTGCGTCTGTTCGTCCGTGCGTCAGTTCGTCCGTGCGTCTTTTCTTCCGAGCGTCTGTTCGTCCGTGCGACTGTTTGCCTGTGCGTCTGTTCGTACGTGCGTCTGTTCGTCCGTGCGTCTGTTCGTACGTGCGTCTGTACGTCCGTGCGTCTGTTCGTCCGTGCGTCTGTTCGTCCGTGCGTCTGTTCGTCCATGCGTATGTTCATCCGTGCGTCTGTTCTTCCGTGCGTCTGTTCATCCGTATGTCTGTTCGTCCGTGCGTCTGTTCCTCCGTGCGTCTGTTCGTCCGTGCGTATGTTCGTCCATGCGTCTGTTCGTCAAACAGATGAAGATCTGTTTGTCCGAACAGAACCGTTTTCGAAATTTTTTTCGGTCATACCTTTAGAAAATAATAAAAATAAGGGCAAAATATTGGATTAAATATAAATTTGGTGAAATTGTCCGATTTAGAAATGTATTATCGATCATACCTCGCTAAAATTACGAAAAAAGGGCGATTAAGAGAAACAAGATTAAAATATCGGTGAATTATTTCGTTTCATAGCTTTTTACGATCAGACCTTAAAAAAATGACGAATATAAGTTTCGACCGGGCGTCAGATCGTCCAAGCGATTTTTCTTTCATGATTTAGTTCTTATGTGCGTCTGTTCGTCCATGCGTTTGTTCATCCATACATCTGTTTCTCCAAACAGAACCAATTTCGAACCCTATTTGATCATAGTTTGAGAAAATAACGAATATAATGGCGAAATAGTGGATTAAAATTGAAATTTCGGTGACAATATACATTTTTGAAACTTTTTTCAATCATACATCTCTATAGTGACGAAAAGTAAGGGAAAAATAGATGATCAAGATTGAAATATCGGTGTATTTATTTTTTTATCATATTTAGATCATACCTCGATAAAATGACGAAAATAAGGTTCGTCCGTGCGTCTGATCGTCCGTGCGTCTGTTCGTCCGTGCATCTGTTCGTAATGTAACAGTTCGTCCGAGCGTCAGTTCATCCGTGCGTCTGTTCGTCCGTGAGTCTGTTCGTGCGTGCGTCTGTTTGTCCGTGCGTCTGTTCGTCCGTGCGTCTGTTCGTCCGTGCTTCTGTTTGTCCGTGCGTCTGTTTGTCTGTGCGTCTGTTCGTCCATGCGTCTGTTCGTCCGTGCATCTGTTTGTCCGTGCGTCTGTTCGTCCGTGCGTCAGTTCGTCCATGCGTCTGTTCGTCCATGCGTCTGTTCATCCGTATGTCTGTTCGTCCGTGCGTCTGTTCGTCCGTGCGTCTGTTCGTATGTGCGTCTGTTCGTCCGTGCGTCTTTTCTTCCGTGCGTCTGTTTTCCGTGCGTCTGTTCGCCTGTGCGTCTGTTTGTCCGTGCGTCTGTACGTCCGTGCGTCTCTTCGTCCGTGCGTCTGTTCGTCCGTGCGTCTGTTCGTCCATGCGTATGTTCATCCGTGCGTCTGATCTTCCGTGCGTCTGTTCATCCGTATGTCTTTTTCCTCTGTGCGTCTGTTCGTCAGCGCGTCTGTTCGTCTGTGCGTCTGTTCGTCCACGCGTCTGTTCGTCTGTGCGTCTGTTCATCCGTGCGACTGTTCGCCCGTGCGTCTGTTCGTCCGTGCGTCTGTTCGTATGTGCGTCTGTTCGTCCATGCGTCTGTTCGTCCATACATCTGTTTGTCCGAACAGAACCAATTTCGAACATTTTTTATGATCATACCTCCAGAAATTAACGAGCAAAAGGGCGAAATGTTGGATAAAATTGAAATTTTGGTGACATTATCCATTTTCGCAACTTTTTTTAATCATACCTCTCTAAAATGTCGAAATACAAGGAGGAAATAAATGAACAAGAATGAAATATCGGTGAATTCATTCGTTTTTTACCTTTTTTAGATCATAATTCGATAAAATGACGAAAATAAAGTTCGTCCTTGCGTCTGTTCGTCCATGCGTTTGTTCGTCCGTGCATCTGTTCGTTCGTGTGGTAGTTCGTCCGAGCGACAGTTCATCCGTGCGTCTGTTCGTCCGTGAGTCTGTTCGTCCGTGCGTGTTTTTGTCCGTTCATCTGTTCGTCCGTGCGTCTGTTCGTCCGTGCGTCTGTTCGTCCGTGTGTCTGTTTGACCGTGCGTCTTTTTGTCTGTGCGTCTGTTCGTTCATGCGTTTATTCGTCCGTATGTCTGTTCGTCCTTGCGTCTGTTCGTCCGTGCGTCTGTTCGTCTGTGCGTCTGTTTGTCCGTGCGACTTTTCTTCCGTGCGTCTGTTCGTCCGTGCGTCTGTTCGCCTGTGCGTCTGTTCGTCCGTTTGTCTGTACGTCCGTGCGTCTGTTCGTCCGTGAGTCGGTTCTTCCGTATGTCTGTTCGTCCGTGCGTCTGTTCGTCCATGCATCTGTTCATCCGTGCGTCTGTTCGTCCGTAAGTCTGTTCTTCCGTATGTCTGTTCGTCCGTGCGTCTGTTCGTCCATGCGTATGTTCTTCCGTGCGTCTGTTCGTCCGTGCGTCTGTTCTTCCGTATGTCTGTTCGTCCGCGCGTCTGTTCGTCCATGCATCTGTTCATCCGTGCGTCTGTTCGTCTGTGCGTCTGTTCGTCCATGCGTCTGTTCATCCGTGCGTCTGTTCGTCCGCGCATCTGTTTGTCCTTGCGTCTGTTTATCCGTGCGTCTGTTCGTCCTTGCGTCTGTTCGTCCGTGCGTCTGTTCGTCCATGCGTCTGTTCATCCGTGCGTCTGTTCGTCCGTGCGTCTATTCGTCCATGCGTTTGTTCGTTAGTGCGTCTGTTCGTCCGTATGTCTGTTCGTCCGTGCGTCTGTTCGCCTGTGCGTCTGTTTGTCCGTGCGTCTGTATGTCTGTGCGTCTGTTCGTCCGTGCGTCTGTTCGTCCGTGCGTCTGCTTTTCCGTGCGTCTGTTTGTCCGTGCGTCTGTTCATCCGAACGTCTGTTCGTCCGTGCGTCTGTTCGTCCGTGCGTCTGTTCGTCCGTGCGTCTCTTCGTCCATGCGTCTGTTCGTCCGTGCGTCTGTTCGTCCCTGTGTCTGTTTGTCAATGCGTCTGTTCGTCCATGTGTTTTTTTGTCCCTTCGTCTGTTCGTCCGTGCGTCTGTTTGTCCGTGCGTCTGTTCGTCCGTGCGTCTGTTCATCCGTATGTCTGTTCGTCCGTGCGTCTATTCGTCCGTGCGTCTGCTTTTTAGTGCGTCTGTTCGTCTGTGCGTCTGTTCGTCCGTGCGTCTGCTCGTCCGTGCGTCTGTTTTTCCGTGCGTCTGTTTTTCCGTGCGTCTGTTTGTCCGTGCGTCTGTTCATCCGAACGTCTGTTCGTCCGTGCGTCTGTTCGTCCGTACGTCTGTTCGTCCGAGCGTCTGTTCGTCCATGTTTCTGTTCGTCCGTGCGTCTATTCGTCCGTGCGTCTGTTCGTCCGTGCGTCTGTTTGTCCGTCTTTCTGTTCGTCTGTGCGTCTGTTTGTTCATGCGTTTGTTGGTCCGTACATCTGTTTGTCCAAACACAACCGTTTTCGAATCATATTTGATCATAGTTTGAGAAAATAACAAATATAATGGCGAAATAGTGGATAAAAATTGAAATTTCGGTGACAATATACATTTTCGAAACTTTTTTCAATCATACATCTCTAAAATGACGAATAGTAAGGGATAAATAGATGATCAAGATTGAAATATCGGTGTATTCCTTTTTTTTACCATATTTAGATCATACCTCGAGAAAATGACGAAAATAAGGTTCGTCCATGCGTCTGTTTGTCCGTGCGTGTGTTCGTCCGTGCGTCTGTTTGTCCGTGCGTCTGTACGTCCGTGTTTCTGTTGTCCATGCGACTGTTCGTCCGTGCGTCTGTTCATCCGTGCGTCTGTTCATCCGTGCCTCTGTTCGTCCGTGCGTCTGTTTGTCTGTGCGTCGGTTCGTCCGTGCGTCTGTTCGTCCGTGCGTCTGTTCGTCCGTGAGTGTTTTCGTCCGTGCGTCTGTTTGTCCGTGCGTCTGTTTGTCCGTGCGTCTGTTTGTCCATGCGTCTGTTCGTCCGTGCGTCTGTTCATCCGTGCGTCAGTTCATCCGTGCGTCTGTTCGTCCTTGCGTCTGTTCGTCCGTGCGTCTGTTCGTCCGTGCGTCTGTTCGTTCATGCGTCTGTTCGTCCGCGCATCTGTTTGTCCGTGCGTCTGTTTGTCCGTGCGTCTGTTCGTCCTTGCGTCTTTTAGTCCATGCGTCTGTTCGTCCATGCGTCTGTTCATCCGTGCGTCTGTTCGACCGTGCGTCTGTTCGTCCGTGCGTCTGTTCGTCCGTGCGTCTGTTAGTCCGTGCGTCTGTTCGTCCGTGCGTCTGTTTGTCCGCGCATCTGTTCGTCCTTGCGTCTGTTTATCCGTGCGTCTGTTCGTCCTTGCGTCTTTTCTTCCGTGCGTCTGTTCGTCCATGCGTCTGTTCATCCGTGCGTCTTTTCGTCCGTGCGTCTGTTTGTCCATGCGTTTGTTCGTTAGTGCGTCTGTTCGTCCGTGTGTCTGTTCGTCCGTGCGTCTGTTCGCCTGTGCGTCTGTTTGTCCGTGCGTCTGTACGTCTGTGCGTCCGTTCGTGCGTGCATCTGTTCGTCCGTGCGTCTGCTTTTCCGTGCGTCTGTTTGTCCGTGCGTCTGTTCATCCGAACGTTTGTTCGTCCGTGCGTCTATTCGTCCGTGCGTCCATTCGTCCGTGCGTCTCTTCGTCCATGCGTCTGTTCCTCCGTGCGTCTGTTCGTCCATGTGTCTGTTTGTCAATGCGTCTGTTCGTCCATGTGTTTTTTTGTCCCTTCGTCTGTTCGTCCGTGCGTTTGTTCGTCCGTGCGTCTGTTTGTCCGTGCGTCTGTTCGTCCGTGCGTCTGCTCGTCCGTGCGTCTGTTCATCCGTATGTCTGGTCGTCCGTGCGTCTATTCGTCCGTGCGTCTGCTTTTCAGTGCGTCTGTTCGTCTGTGCGTCTGTTCGTCCGTGCGTCTGTTCGTCCGTGCGTCTGTTCGTCCGTGCGTCTGTTTTTCCGTGCGTCTGTTTGTCCGTGCAACTGTTCATCCAAACGTCTGTTCGTCCGTGCGTCTGTTCGTCCGTGCGTCTGTTCGTCCGTGCGTCTGTTCGTCCATGTTTCTGTTCGTCCGTGCATCTAATCGTCCGTGCGTCTGTTCGTCCGTGCGACTGTTTGTCCGTGCGACTGTTTGTCCGTGCGTCTGTTTGTCCGTCCGTCTGTTCGTCTGTGCGTCTGTTTGTTCATGCGTTTGTTGGTCCGTACATCTGTTTGTCCGAACACAACCGTTTTCGAAATTTTTTTTTGATCATACCTTTAGGAAATAATGATAATAAGGGCTATATATTGAATATAAATACAAATTTGGTGAAATTGTCCGTTTTTGAAACTTTTTTTCGATCATACCTCGCTAAAATTACGAAAATAATGGCAAAAAAGGGGAACAAGTTTGAAATATCGGTGAATTAATTCGTTTTTTAGTTTTCTTCGGTCATACCTTAATAAAATGACGAAATTTAGGTTCGTCCGTAAGACTGATCGTCCGAGCGATTGTTCGTTCATGCTTCAGTTCGTCCGTGCGTCTGTTCGTCCGTGCGACTACTCGTCTGTGCGTCTATTCGTCCATGCGTCTTTTCATCCGTACATCTATTTCTCCACACAGAACTAATTTCGAACATTTTTTCGAACATAGCTTGAGAAAATAACGAACATAAGGGCGAAATAGAAGATAAAAATTGAAATTTCAGTGACAATATACATTTTCGAAACCTTTTTCTATCATACCTCCCTAAAACGACGAAAAGTTAGGGGAAAATAGATGAACTAGATTGAAATATCGGTGAATTCATTTGTTTTTTACCATATTTAGATCATACCTCAATAAAAGGACGAAAATAAGGTTCGTCCGTGCGTCTGTTCGTCCGTGAGTTTGTTCGTCCGTGCATCTGTTTGTCCGTGCGTCTGTACCCCCGTGCATCTGTTCGTTCATGCGTATGTTCGTCCGAGCGTCTGTTCATCCGTGCGTGTGTTCGTCCGTGCGTGTGTTCGTCCGTGCGTCTGTTTGTCCGTGCGTCTGTACGTCCGTGCGTCTGTTTGTCCATGCGTCTGTTCGTCCGTGCGTCTGTTCGTCATTGCGTCTGTTCGTCCGTACATCTGATTGTTGGAACAGAACCAATGTCGAACATTTTCGATCATAGCTTGAGAAAATAACGAAAATAAGAGCGAAATAATGTTTAAAAAAAGAAATATCAGTGAAATTATCCATTTTCGAACCTTTTTTCGATCATACCTCTCTAATATGACGAAAAAAAAAGGTGAAATAGATGAACAAGATTGAAATATTGTTGAATTCATTGGTTTTTTACCTTTTTTAGATCATACCTCGATAGAATGACGAAAATAAGGTTCGTCCGTGCGTCTATTCGTCCGTGCGTCTGTTCGTCCGTGCATCTGTTCGTTCGTGTGGTAGTTCGTCCGAGCGTCAGTTCATCCGTGCGTATGTTCGTCCGTGAGTCTGTTCGTCCGTGCGTCTGTTTTTCCGTGCGTCTGTTCGTCCGTGCGTCTGTTTGTCCTTGCGTCTGTTCGTCCGTGCGTCTGTTCATCCGTGCGTCTTTTTGTCCGTGCGTCTGTTTGTCTGTTCGTCCATGCGTCTGTTCGTCCGTGCATCTGTTTGTCCGTGCGTCTGTTCGTCCGTGCGTCTGTTCGTCCGTGCGTCTGTTCGTCCATGCGTCTGTTCACTCGTATGTCTGTTTGTCCGTGCGTCTGTTCGTACGTGCGTCTGTTCGTCTGTGCGTCTGTTCGTCAGTGCGTCTGTTCGTCCGTGCGTCTGTTCGTCCGTGCGTCTGTTCGTCTGTGCGTCTGTTCGTCCGTGCGTCTTTTCTTCCGTGCGTCTTTTCGTCCGTGCGTCTGTTCGCCTGTGCGTCTGTTCGTCCTTGCGTTTGTTCTTCCGTGCGTCTGTTCGTCCGTACATCTGATTGTCTGAACAGAACCAATGTCGAACATTTTCGATCATAGCTTGAAAAAATAACGAAAATAATAGCGAAATAATGTTTAAAAAATGAAATTTCGGTGACAATATATATTTTCGAAACTTTTTTCAATCATACCACTCTAAAATGACGAAAAGTAAGGGATAAATAGATGAACAAGATTGAAATATCGTTGAATTCATTGGTTTTTTACCTTTTTTAGATCATACCTCGATAGCATGACGAAAATAAAGTTCGTCCGTGCGTCTGTTCGTACATGCGTTTGTTCGTCCGTGCATCTGTTCGTTCGTGCGTCTGTTCGTCCGAGCGTCTGTTAATCTGTGCGTCTCTTCGACAGTGCGACCGTTCTTAAGTGCGTCTGTTCGTCCGAATGTCTGTTCGTCCGTTAGTCTGTCATCCGTTCGACTATTCGTCCGTGCGTCTGTTCGTTCATGCGTCTGTTCATCCGTGCGTCTGTTTGTCCGTGCGTGTGTTCGTCCGTGCGTCTGTTTGTCCGTGCGTCTGTACGTCCGTGTGTCTGTTGTCCATGCGTCTGTTCGTCCGTGCGTCTGTTCATCCGTGCGTCTGTTCATCCGTGCGTCTGTTCGTCCGTGCGTCTGTTTGTCTGTGCGTCTGTTTGTCTGTGCGTCTGTTCGTCCGTGCGTCTTTTCTTCCGTGCGTCTGTTCATCCGTGCGTATGTTTGCCTGTGCGTCTGTTCGTCCGTGCGTCTGTTCTTCCGTGCGTTTGTTCGTCCGTACATCTGATTGTCTGAACAGAACCAATGTCGAACATTTTCGATCATAGCTTGAGAAAATAACGAAAATAATAGCGAAATAATGTTTAAAAAATGAAATTTCGGTGACA